>OY744549.1:41138097-41690597 GCA_963556195.1 Sepiola atlantica
TTGGTTGGTTAGTGGTCGTGGGCTGGTTTCTGCATTCGAGGATTTTTCTGTTCAAGTGTCGTTTTTGTAGCCATTGCTGACCGTTGTATAGTCTCAGTTTTCTCTTTGATTCCAATTTCGCCCAATCTTTTTCCAGTTTTTTTTTTCCCTGTTCTTAGTGCTCCTACGATTATTATTATTTCATAGTAGTCTCTACTTTTGGATGTTTTCAGTTGGAGTTTTCTTTTTTGAACATCGAGTCAATTCCCTTGGCCTTAAACATTCAAGCTGTACCTTAACACTTTCACTGTTCCCAACAGGCAAGCCTTTTGCAGAATTGAAAAAGAAATTGTCTCGACAATCTGTTTAAGCCATTTATGGTGGCTTTTCGTTATGCTTCCAAGTGATCCAATTACAATGGGAATCACCTTTACTTTTTTACATTTGCATAGTCTAACTAATTCCCATTTTAGGTCTTGATATTTTTTTTTTCCATGTTCTTTCTCCTGCACTCTGGTATCGAAGAGGCAGGCTATATCAATGATTAAGCAAGTTCTCTTGTTTTTGTTTAGAAAGATAAGGTCGGGTTTTGAATGTTCAAGAACTTAATCAGTTTGTATGCGCATGTCCCAAAGAAGTTTGACATTGTCGTTCTCCTGTACAACATCTGGCTTATGCTTATACCACTTCTCATTGTGGTCCAATTCATAAAGTTTGCATATATTCCAGTGTAGTACGTGAGTGACTTTGTCTCCATTTTTTATATAGATGTTGTGCTAGAATTGGGCAGTCAGATACAATATGTGCTAAGGGTTCTTCCCTTTCATTACACAATCGGCATATCGGTGATTCTGCAGTTTTGTCAATGTAATGTTTGATGGACCTGGTGCGGGTGGCTTGTTCCTAGGCTGCCATTAAGGTACTCTGAGTAGATCTTTTGAGATTACCCCTGACCAACCAATTCCAGCTGTCATTATCTCTAAATGCAGTATTCTTAAAGAATACACTGTGTAGTTTCTTTCCAAATAATTTTAACCCTCTCTCTTGTAATCTTTGATTCATCCTAGTTCTTAGTATTTCTTCTCTTTTCATTTCACGAAGAAGAATATCATTACTTTCAGAAATATATTTATATAGACAAATTTTTTTTATATTCACAACATCTTCAACACTAAGTAGACCTTGACCACCTTCCTATACAATCGATCTGCATCTCCTTTCTTTGCAAAAGCTCCATAAATTGTAAGCATTCTCCGTGTTTTGGTATTCAAACATTTTAGTTCATCTACATTCCAGTCAAGTATACCGGCAGTGTATCGAATAATAGCTACTGCTCTGGCATTGATAGCATAGATTGTATTTCGACTGTGGAAGTGTGATTTAAGAATACTCTTCTGTTGTACTCAGCTGTAGTCTGGTTTTTCATTCCCTTGTTTTTAATCTTATCCGCCTCCAGAATTCCCAAGTATTTGTAGACCCTCTCACTGTCTACATTCTTTATCAGATCTGTTGTTGGGAGTTCAAGGTCATCTGAATGGACAAGTTCACCCCTTTTTATAACAAGAATGGCAAATTCCTTTCGTATGTCATCACTAAATAATTTAACCGTGTTCATTAGGGTATCAAGTTGGGTTTCATTCTTTCCAAAAACCTTAAGGTCATCCATGAATAGTGAGTGGTTCACTGTCGGAAGTCCTTTCCCAAGTCCATATCCTGCCTTCACATTACATAAGAGAAGTGTCATTTGGATCAAACTAATGACAAAAGGCAAAGGGGAAAAACTATCGCCCTGGAAAATCCCTCTCCTGATTTTCACTTTACATAATGCAACACCTCCTGAACTTAAATTGGTTTCCCAATTCTTCATGCTATTCTTTAAAGCTGTTTGAATGTTGGGGGCTATTCCGAAAATCTCCAGGCAAGGTTAGTAGTTCTTCGTTTGCAGTTTCTCAGGATCATTTTATCGATCAGAAGTTGATCTTTGGTGCCATGTGATCTTTTTTTGGCAGCCTTTCTGTCCCTCAGGCAGCAAATTGTTTTGGTCCAAATGACCATACATACTTTCGGACAATATGCTAGTGAAAAGTTTCCACATAACTGAGAGGCAAGTGATCGGTCTAAAATTTGTAACTTCACCCCCTTTTGTTTTATCTTTTATGATCAAGACTGTGGTGCTCTTTGTCAGCCATTTAGGGAAGCTACCTGTTGTCAAACAGCCATTTATCATTTCTGCAAGACGTGGGTGAAGAGCCGGAAGGTTTTAAACCAGTATCCCTGGACTCCATCAGGTCGAGGTGCTTTCTAATTTGAAAGCTTTTTAACCCTCTCCTTCAGCATCTCAGTGTCCTTTTCAATATCTTTGATCCATTCTGCATCATCTTGATGTTTTACTTCCTTTTCCCAAATGCATTTCCATAATGTACTAGATTGGTCAGCATCCGGTATAACGTCATTCCCTCTTTCAATTCCTTCTAGTTGTTCAAAAAGAAGTTTCTGGTTGTTCTCAAACAGTCTGTTTTGTCGATACTGCTCACTTCTGTCACTGTAACATTTAACTTTGGCGGTCTTAGCTACGGCACACTGTTTAAGTTCTTGAAACCTTTTCGGTGTATGCAAAACTTACGGATTAGTCTTTCACTAGCGCTCTGACTTTTGAGTTCGCCATTTTCGACAGCTTTCACTTTTCTTAAATCCTTTCTAAGTTGTTTTATCTGACCATTTAAACTTTTCCTCCACCAGGGCTCTTTCTTTACTTCTTTTTAACGTTTTTCTACTCCGGGTAGATTTGATACAGTATTGGCAGCAGCTTTAATAACTTTATTACACTGATCTAAATTGCTAGCTCTTAGCTTCTCGTCTAACAATCTGAAAATATCAATATCTTTTTCTGTCATCCCATGTTCTATCATATGTTTTACGATTGCATCTGTGGAAACCGCTTGATTACCATTAGTTACAATATTTTCCCTCTCAGAGTTTGTTTTTGTTTCTACCCTAGATTTTTCTTCAACTACATCAAGTTTATTTATCTCCCCATGCTTGTCTAAGTATTCTCTCTCAATTTCTCTTTTTCGTTCTTCAATTTCAACAGCAGATAACCATTCCTTAGTTCTTATCACCCGGGCTTGCCCTGCAAGTTTTTGTTCTGATAGTTCAAACAGACCTAGCTCATTCCAGTATCAGAGCATTCGCTGTCTTATGAAGATCACTCTTCAAGTAACATTTCATCACAATTCTATTTAAAGCTTTAGTCCAATTAGTTCTAGTTTAAGTGTTAGTGTTTCGAGGGTTTTGCTGGATGACAACTTGGGAAGCCTCATTCATTCCTCGGCCCTACTTGACATTCTGGACCCACATACGTCGTTTCCGGTTTGATAATTTTTAACACTCATATTGAAATAATATGAGGAATGGTTTGTGTAAGGTTTTCCTTCCCTAGTATTTTTATTGAGATACCATCTCTAAAGCTGACGATCCAATCCTGGCCATGAAATGCAGTTAAACCATGCCAGATGTCACCCTGGTATTTACTTATTAATTGCCACGCAGATTTGCATTCCATCAGGTATTTGCTATCTTTAGAGATGTTACATTTGCTGACTTGCTGGAGATTCTAAAACCCCTATGCCAGTTGTTCCGCGGCTGGGATAATTGTTATTATTATCACTATAATCATCACCATTGATTACTATGATTATCATTATTACTGTTGTAAATTCCTTGTGACTGGTTACCCTTTGTAGCTTATGCGGGTTAGTTTCCGCATTCAAGGATTTTCCTTAAGATGGCAGCTGTTTTGATCATTACTGTCCTTTGTATCGTTTCGATGGTCCTTTTGATTCCAATTTCTCCCAGTCTTTGTTCCAGGTTTTTTGGGATTGTTATTATTATTATTATTATTATTATTATTATTATTATTATTTGTACTCACTAGGAGTTCTCACACAGATCATCAGTGATTGCTCACCGACAATCGATGGTATTCCCTGAAGTCTGAGTGACAACAAGTCTCCCCAGATTTCCAGTATTCTCCACCTCTTTTCGATAGCCACCGCAAATAACCTTGCAGTATCACAACAGCCGTTTACCTTTGATTTCTCGCTGGTAAGGACCATTGGTCTTCTCTGGGATTTGGGTGGCAATAAGCCTCCCCAAGGTCCCAGCACTCTCTGCACTTCCAGTGGAGGTCTGGTTTGTACTGTCCCTTCTCGGTCTTCTCATCCTCCTTGACCCTATGCAAATATTTTGTGTAGTGTCAGCCTAGACTGGTACCATTTTTTATTTTATTTATTTATTTATATATATATATTTTTTATTTATTTATTTTAATTTTTTAAATTTTTTTTTTAATTTAAAAAAAAATTTGGGGGGAGGCGGGGGAGCTTATGGTGTTTCTTGCTATTTCTGTTCATTGGTTCATTTTTGTGTCGTGTCAGCTGAGGCCGATGTAATTTATTGGGGGGGGGGGGGGTTCTGTTCCTTTGTGATGTGGTGTTCTTTCTGTGGTTTTGTTTTCTTCCTGTTGTAGATTCCATGTGACCCTTCGTAGTTCATGCAGGTTGGTTTCCGCATTCGAGGATTTTTCTCAAGATTGCAGCTGTTTTGATCATTGATTCCAATATCTCCCAGTCTTTTTCCATGTTTTTTGGGATTGTTCCTAGTGCTTTATGAAATTTCTTGCATTTTCAGTTCCCTTGGTTTCATGTGGTTCTATTCTTTCTATTTTAAAAAATTCTATTGCAACTTCCTTGTGGATGGTTAGCATTCATAGTTTCTGTGGGTTGGTGTCCACATTCAAGGATTTTCCTTAAAATTTAGCTGTTTTCATCATTCAGTCTTCCCTTTTGATTCCAATTTCTCCTTGTTTCTCTATGTTTTTCGGGCTGTACCTAGTGTGCCTACGATTATTGGTATTATATTGACTTTCTCCATGTTCTATATCTCTTCAGTTCTCTGGCAAATTCCATGTATTTACTTCATTTTTCTGTCATCTTGATTTTCACTCTGTGAACTGCTTAGACGGCGAAATCTACAATTTGGCATTCTTTTTCCTTCTTGTTAACTATTAAGACATCCGGTCTCCTTGCTTAGATGAGTTTATCTGTTTGTACCTCCATGTCCCAAAGGATTTTGTGGTTTTCGTTTTCCAGTACTGTCGCCGGTTTGTATCTGCACCATTTGTCTGTATGTTCCAAATGCAATTGTTTGCATAGTTCCCAGTGTACTTCCTTCTCCATGTAGTCATGTCTGCATTCACTTATGATGTGATTTACTGTTTCATCTCTTTGTCCACAGAGTCTGCATTTACTGTTTTCCTGGGTTTCGTCTATCTTAGCACTGATATAGTTAGTGCTAATCGCATTGTTCTGTGCAGCTGTTAGTAGCGAATCCATTCCTCTGTTCAATGTCCTTTTCATAGCCATACCCGGGTGTTTTCGTAGGTCTCTTCTCGCACGAATTGTCCATGTAGCTGTTTCCCTTCCCACTTTTGCATCTTTTTAAGAAGATCCCCACCACTGCCAAGGGAGACAACTTTTCGGTTTGCTAAATTCTTTATGCGTTAACCCTTTTCACACGTGTTTGAGTGCACCTTTCCTCATAAATTTTCTAAGACTCACAACCCTGGTCCACAACAAGGAGTCTGCTGTAGTTTTTCTGCAACAATGGCCATCAAATGGTTTTATTGCGTAATTGGTCCAGATGGCGATGTAATTCACGTCAATGTCAGACAGAAGTTGCTCTCCGAAAGGGAACGTGGCTGGAGTGGTCAAAGGTGGAATTAAGAACAGTGGTTCAATTTATTTACTGCTGGACCAAAAACCTTACTGATTTAACACAATTTTATCCCCCTCAATAAAAAATTAAAAAACATCCCTTATACATTCTTATTTTGTTAATTTTTTTAAGCAAAAGTGGCTGAAAAGTTGTCTCCCTTGGCAGTGGTGGGGATCTTTTTAAAAAGATCCCCACTTTTTTCTCGTTATTTTGTTTCTCATTGTCTCTTGCTGCCGTGATCAGTCTTTCTGTGTTCTGGGTTATGTATTTCTCCAATTCTTTTTTTATGTCTTCCACACAGTCTTTTATACTTACCAGTCCTCTTCCTCCTCTCTCCTTTCCATGTAGAGTCGATCACTCTCATCCTTCAGATTTAGTGCATTGTGCATAGTCATTACTTTCCTCATCTTCTGGTCAAGATGCCTAAGTTCTTCTTTTGAATGGATCAGAATATTTGCTAGTGATCCTGTCCAGGTGTTTATTCCTTTTACTAGATGTCTACTATATAATTTAGTTTCTAAGAGTTTTCTTGTTCTTCTCGGGTATTCTTTTCCAATCTTCTTTTTCATTTCTATTGATTTGCTGGTGCCACTTCCCAAAACTCACAAATATTTATAGGTATCATGTTCACTAAGTGCCGTCATCTCCTTTTGATTGGACAGTACCATGCCCTCTGCTGTCTATAGTTTTCCTCTTCTCATCTCTGGCAGTGCATACTTTTCCATTCCAAATTCCATTTGAATGTCCTGAGTGAAGATTCTAGTCATGTTTATCAGCTTTTCCAGTTCCTTTTTGTCTTTTGTAAATATCTTAAGGTCGTCCATATTCTTTGTTCTGTGTCTGTAAACTTGTATCCGGCATCATATATCCTGAGTATGTTGTTGAGTGGCATCATGGCTATCATAAACATTAGTGGTGACGGACAGTCTCCTTGGAAGATGCCTCTCTGTATTCTTATCTCAGTCAGGTGTTGTCCTCCAGCTGTCAGTTCGAGTCTTCATGTTCCCATTGCTTTCTCAATAAGCTTGATAAATCAGCTACTTTGTACATCCTTAAGAATTCAATTATCAATGCTTAAGGAATATTTTTGTAGGCTTTCTTGTAGTCGATCCATGACATGCCATGTTCTTCTTCTGCTTTTTACCTCCTTCACGATCTTTTGATCTATGTAAAACAGGTCATGTGTCTCTCTTTTCCCTTTCCGGCATCCTCTCTGTTCCTCGGGGAGTAGTCCAAACTATTAAGGGAGTGTTAGATCAGTTCTCTCCATTGTGTCGTTAGGATTTTTCACATGGTTAGTAAACAAGTTATTGGTCTGTGGTTACTTAGGATCGTTTTCTTTTCAGTTTATTTTTGTATTAATGCCGTACTTCCTTTGGTTATCCATTCTGGTATGTCTGTTTCGTGGATACATCTTCTCAGGTTTTGTGTTAGAGTTTCATTGTAGGGTCGTGAATTTTTTAAGCCAGTATGCAGGTATTCCATCATGGCCTGGTGCTTTCCAATTTGACATTTTTCTTAGGGTTGTCTTGAGCGTTTCTTAGGTAATTTTGGTTTCTGTTCCTTCTTCAATTTTCCGAAGTTCTTCTTTCATCTTTTCAGCCATTCTGCATTTCTGTTGTGGTCTTGTTGTTTTCCCCATATCTTGCCCCAGATGTGCTTTGTTTCTGTTGTGTCTGTTTGTTCTGTTCTCGTTCTTCCTCCATTTACGTTTTAATAAAACTGACTTTCATTGTTTCAAAAAGTCCTATTTTGTTTGTACTATTCCGATTTGTAACTGTATCGTCTCAGTCTTTTCTTTTTTTGCTGCTATCTTTTGTTTTAGTTCTTCATGTTTCTTATTTAGTCTTTTTTCTGAGTCATATTTCTCCTCCTCCATCGTTTTCTGTTCTCTTTCATCCTATTTACAGCTTTAGCTTCTTTTGGAAGTTTGTTGATCTGGGTTTCAAGTCTGATTTTCTCATCCAGGCTTTGTTGATATATTCTTTTGGTGAGGTTTTATGTTTTCTTTAAGTGTTATACTTACTAATTCGGCCCCTGCATAAATTAAGTTGTTTAGGTCTGTGATCACAGACCTAAACAACTTAATTTATGCACAAACAGTGCACAGACTCCTCCCATACATCTCAACAGATACTGTTGAGATGTATGGGAGGAGTCTGTTAACTTTTTCTGTTTCTAATTTTAATTTCTTCCATTCTTCATTGGATGAGAGTTTTATTTTGTACTCGTTCAACCAAAATAAGAAAACGAAAATCTTGAGAAAAAGCCTGAAAAAAGTGTTCTGATCGAGGGTCGTGTTCCCCCGATTATTTACGTGTTTAGTAAATCAAGCGATGTTGCATGCAAAGACAGAGTAATAATTAATAAACAAAAATGAAGTAGTTCAAATAACGTTTATTGAACGTGTGTGTACGTGGAATGATGAAGTGTGTGATGTATGCATGTGTGTCGATGGAAAAACAGTTCTTGGAAAGGTATAAGAAGAAATGAATCCGGCGTAGGAAAAGTCTTTGAAAAGCCGTACACAAAGAAAACGAGTTGAGAACTCTTACCGTTGTTTGCCCACGTGTGTTGGTAGTTGTTATGCTGGTTGAGAAGAAAAGCGTGAGACGAAACGCTAGTGTATTAGCGTCGTTCTGCCGACCAGAGAAGAGTGAAACGGAACGCTAGTGTCAGCGTCTGCCTGCCGAGGCAGGTCGTGAGGAAGAGAGAGAATTTCCGTTTGGCTCCGGGTTTTATAGTCCGAAGGGCAGATAACTCTGGTGTCGCTTTACAGCGCCACCTGTCGGTGATAAAGCGCCACCTACCGGCAAACCGGTGTAGTTATGTTTTGAAAGGAGGAGGTAACTGCTACAAGGACTCCCCCCCAGATTGAAAAATATTGAAAATATTATTCAATATGAACAGTTGTAGATGAGAAGCATTCTTTGTGGGTATGTCTGTTTTGCTGTTGAAGATTAGAAAAAAGTAGTGTGCACGCTACTTATTTCTGTTTCTGCATCTGTATTGAATGATTGATCGCAAGTGCGTCTGCGGAATTGAGTGTTGTAACGCATGTGGATCTGCGTGTTGTTTGGGTCTGCATCAAGTTTGAGTGCAAGTGAGTTTGCGGTCGAAAAATGTTGAGTGCAAGTGAATTTGCACTTGTTGGTGGCGTTGTTCATGTTGATTAGTCTGCGTGATGCCGAGCTGATGAACGAACGTTGAATTGTCAGTGTTGTCCGGGAATGTTTGGTGCTTGGGTCTGCGCGGTTGTTGATGAGTGAGCACAAGTGAATCTGTGCGGTATTGATGAGTGAGCACAAGTGAGTCTGTGCAGTTGTTGATGAATGAGCACAAGTGAATCTGTGCAGTTGTTGATGAGTGAGCACAAGTGGGTCTGTGCAGTGTTGATGAGTGAGCACAAGTGAGTCTGTGCAGTTGTTGATGAATGAGCACAAGTGAGTCTGTGCAGTTGTTGATGAATGAGCACAAGTGAGTCTGTGCGGTGTTGATGAATGAGCACAAGTGAGTCTGTGCGGTGTTGATGAATGAGCACAAGTGAGTCTGTGCGGTGTTGATGAATGAGCACAAGTGAGTCTGTGCGGTGTTGATGAATGAGCACAAGTGAGTCTGTGCAGGTGTTGATGAATGAGCACAAGTGAGTCTGTGCAGGTGT
Organism: Sepiola atlantica; assembly: GCA_963556195.1. NCBI lineage: Eukaryota > Metazoa > Mollusca > Cephalopoda > Sepiida > Sepiolidae > Sepiola > Sepiola atlantica. Next base: position 41,147,513 of record OY744549.1, read on the forward strand.
TGATGTTGTTCATGTTAATTAGTCCGTGTTGTGGAGCTGATGAACAAACATCTAGTTGTTGAGATTGGTGGTACACTATGGTCAAAATCAGATGCACAAATGTCTGCAAGTGAGTTAGCAGGTCCAGGTACAAGTGGGTCTGTACTGGTGTTGGTGCGTGTCGTTCGAGTTGATGTGTCCCCAGTTGATCAACGAACGTCCAGTTGTTGAGTATTTAGTCGTGCTTGTGCAGTTGTACTCATTTTGAACTGGTGTGATTTCTTCCATAGTGTCGTCAGTGATGTCCGGAAATGTTTGGTGCTTGATGAATGTCCGGGAAGATGTGGTTGTTCAAGTTGATGTGTCCTCCTGTTTATCAATGAACGTTCAGTTGTTGAAGAGGGTTGGTAGCCCTTGAAGGGTGATGTTGGTGCTTGCTGAGCCTGACTTTTTACAACCAGTATTAAGTCTTGGGGCTTGGTGATGTTCGAGTTTGGCATCGTGTGTTCTGTTTTGTAGTTTTCTTTTCTTTTATGTATATATTTCCAACACGTGGGTAGAAGGGAAAAAGAAAGAAAAAATAGAGTCGTAATTTGTTTCACACGAGGAATGACGTTTTTTGTTTTCGTTTGTTTGAATGTTCGTTTCCACGTAGAGAAAGAATGGCGGCTTCTCTTTCCTTTGTTGTTGAAAAGAAAAAAAAAAAAAATTCGTATTTTTTTTTTTTTTTTTTTGAATTTTCATTTCCAGGTGAAAAAGATGGCGGCATTATTTTGAATTTTTTTATCAACACGTGGTCATGGCAAAGAGTGGCGGCATTTTTTTTTTTTTTTTTTTTTTTTTTTTTGTCAACACGTGGTCATGGCAAAGAGTGGCGGCATTTTTTTGAATTTTTTTTTTTTTTTCTCAACACGTGGTCACGAAAAAGATGGGCAGCGTGAGCGTTTGTTTTCTTTTGTTTTCTTTTTATCTCCACGTGTTCAAAACAAAGGAAGTGGCGTCTTGTAAGGTCCATTTTGTTCGTCGAAAAAGAAAAAAAAGGATTGGCAAAAGTTTGTCTTTTTCTTTGTATATAATTTTCCGACACGTGGGTAAAGAAAGAGAAGAAAAAATGAAATTGTAATTTGTTTTATATTCGGAGAGAGAGAGCCAAGAAATGTTTTGTTTTCCTTTGTTTGGGTATTTCCACGTTGCCAGGAAAAAAAAACAATGGCGGCTTCTTTTCTTTTGTTTGTTTGTATATTTCTACCACGTGGGTAGAAAAAAAAAGGAAAAGGATGGGTGCGTAATTCGTTTCACCACGAAAGAAAAAACGAGAAATGATATATATATATATTTTTTTTTTTTGTTCTTGTACGAAATTAATTACTCCGTCAGATACAACAAAGCTTGCACGTCGGGTCACCAATTGTTAGGATCGAGGGTCGTGTTCCCCCGATTATAAGCGTGTTCAGTTAATCAAGCGATGTTGCATGCAAAGACAGAGTAATAATTAATAAACAAAAATGAAGTAGTTCAAATAACGTTTATTGAACGTGTGTGTACGTGGAATGATGAAGTGTGTGATGTATGCATGTGTGTCGATGGAAAAACAGTTCTTGGAAAGGTATAAGAAGAAATGAATCCGGCGTAGGAAAAGTCTTTGAAAAGCCGTACACAAAGAAAACGAGTTGAGAACTCTTACCGTTGTTTGCCCACGTGTGTTGGTAGTTGTTATGCTGGTTGAGAAGAAAAGCGTGAGACGAAACGCTAGTGTATTAGCGTCGTTCTGCCGACCAGAGAAGAGTGAAACGGAACGCTAGTGTCAGCGTCTGCCTGCCGAGGCAGGTCGTGAGGAAGAGAGAGAATTTCCGTTTGGCTCCGGGTTTTATAGTCCGAAGGGCAGATAACTCTGGTGTCGCTTTACAGCGCCACCTGTCGGTGATAAAGCGCCACCTACCGGCAAACCGGTGTAGTTATGTTTTGAAAGGAGGAGGTAACTGCTACAAAAGCAAAGTATACAACAAAAATTCACTAAAAATGTCTTTCATAAGACTAATTGTTTCAGAGTCTTTTCTTTTAGCTTCCCTCTCCTTCTGGTATCTTTTTTTTTTATTCTAACGAATCTCTTAGAACCGTATTCTTTTTTTTTTTAAACAAAACTTTCTCAAGTTCAATAGTTCATGAATTTTTCTTCTCCATAAAGAAAATGAACAAAAAACTGTTTATTTATCTATCCGTTTTTTCTTCAAGAGGAGAATTCTTTTCGAAAAAGTCTTTTAGACTGTTCTTTTCTTTTTTTTTCTTTTTTTTTCTTTTAACTACTTCGACTTATAAACTTTCAAATCTTTTTAGGGTTTTCTTACCCTAATAGTTTTTTGTTTAAAAACCTGTTTTTTTTTAAATCTTTTCTTTCTTTTAGGGACTTTCTTGCCCTTATTAATAAAAAAAACTGTTTTTTTTTTATCCTTTCTTCAAAAAGCTATCTGAGACTTTCTACAAATGCGTTACTTGAAATAAGGGAATCCAACAAACGCGTTCTTCCGCAATGGTGAATTTTTCTGGAACTGTTAAAACCAGCGCCCCAAAAAAAAATACGCCAAAAGCTGGGGGGGGGGGGGAGGGGGGTCATTCAGCTAGTCAGGGCTCAGCTTCCTTCCTTTTGTAGAACCCGACGTCGCCAACGGTGCTTCTGCTTCTGCGGATGATGATGATGATGATGATGATGATGATGATGATGATGACGACGACGACGACGACGACGACGACGACGACGACAACAACGACGATGATGATGATGATGACGATGACGACGACGACGATGATGATGATGATGATGATGATGATGATGATGATGATGATGATGATGATGATGATGATGATGATGAGTGGTTTTATTTACTCCTCCCCAGGAGTTAGGCACAAGGCCAGTTTTATCTTACTCCCACAAGTAAGATGTGACCCAAGATCGAGTCGAGAAGATGATAATGAGTGGTAAGGGGACAGGAAAGGCTGATATATCATGGCAACAGGCTGACCTCCTCTCTCCACTCTGACACTGCTAAATCGACAAGAAAATAAATTTTCTCAAAATTTCAGTATTTGAAAACAATGGAGAAAAAAAAAATTGTTAAATTTTTAATTTATGAAAAAAAAATGTTTTAATTAATTTTTTTTTAAAAATTTTGTTAAATTGTAAATTAGCGTTTGTTATATTTCAAATACTTAAAAAAAAAAAAAAACACTGATTTTATTTTCACAGTAAAAATGAAAAAAGAATTTTTTTTAATATATTATTTTTTTCTGCAAAAAAAAACAAACGCAAAAAAAAAACAGAAAACAAAATACTAAATAGACCGTAAATTAGGACATTTCTTTTTTTAATTATCTGGCACATGCTAGGAAGTAAGTGTAGTATCTGTTCCGATGGATACTGCACCCCTATAGACGGATGTCGTCTTGTCCTTCGGGACTTGATTCCACCTGTCTGTGGGTTTGTCCTGTGCAGTTCTAGGAGGTCCACCCTCCCAGGCTTTGCCTCCCTTCTTTGGGGGGGAGTAAGTTTATTGCTTACTGCTTGAGGCGCCCCTACCGGGGAATGCCGACGGGGCTGCCCAGGCAATTTTTAAATGGCCAGAGTGCTCACCTCTCGAACGCTGGCTTTTAACCCCACTTACTCGACCCAAGCTGTGGTCACATCTTACTTGTGGGAGTAAGATAAAACTGGCCTTGTGCCTAACTCCTGCAGAGGAGTAAATAAATATCTATACAACTGCAGACGACTCATTGACGTCACATATCGCCGTCAACTTAGGTTAGAAAATTCAATATCACCTTATTATCAATGAATAAATAATGCACACGCTCACACAACCCCCTCTCTCCCCCTCTCTTACTCACTCTCTCTTCCCCCCCCCCCCCCACCCACCTCTCTCTCTCTCTCTTTACCATAAGTGCGTAAACATACATTTGTAAAACGATAGCTTGTCATAAATTGGCTAAGTAGTTATCTGTTAATGGTGTTGATTTATACTTATTTTTATTTATTTAGAAGAAATGGTAGTCTATCATTTAATATTTACCTAATTTTCATCTTCATTATGGTTGCTTTCGTAAATCGTCCATCAATTTCCGTGCGTCAGTCGGTAAATAAAGGCTAAGTTCCTGTCAAGGTTGACTGCCTCTTTTAAACTAGCTCCACTTCGCATTCATGGTTTTCAATAGTTGTGGTTTGTTTGTTTTAAGTCAACTCCTATTTACTTGCCTCCCCACGAGGGCAAGATCGGCTTTTAATATGAGCGAAATCTGTAGCACAAGTCAGTGATCCGTATTATAATAATACTATTATTAATGGGATTTTTTAATTTTCTATATATTGCCCAAGGCCATATGTCGTATGTTTCTATTTAGACCCTTCTTCTCTCGGAAACAAAAAGTAAGTGTCATTTTATTTTTTTAATTTAAAATAAAAATTTTAAACTAACATAAAAACCCAGCGTTGCCAGGGATTAAATGAAGAACAATCTTATGTCCTTTTCCGCTAAATTATTCTTACTTTTCGCATTCAATTTTGGGGGTGGGACCAAAGGATGTAGTCAGCATTGAGTGAGTGGGGAGTGATGTAAGAAACGCGACATTAATTGAAATAAATTACGGTAAATGTATCGGGCTTAAATCCCCTCGAGGCACACTCGGTGTTTCCCAGGAATCAATGGAGACGCGTGTGCACTCCTACTCTTAACCCGGAACCAATTAACATTTATATTCCTTTTTTTTTTAATGTTTAATTTTCAAGTTATAAATAAAATAAAACAAAGCAAAACGGATTTCCTTTGTTGTCGATATTGAGCGCGAACGCGGACTCCACGATAATGAACCCTGGAAAGAGTTCGTTAATATATATATATATATATATATATATATATATATATATATATATATATATATATATATATATATATATATATATATATATATATATATATATATATAATTGAATGACATAATAAAATGAGAAATTAATCAGATTTGATTAAAGTTCAAAAACAAGGAGTGATATTGCGTCCTTAACTCATGAGTTTTCAAAGAAAACCTTCTCCTCAGAGGACCATTACCGCAATGGCATTACTGCAGGTAATAAAATTAAGCTTTGAAAATATATGAAAATATATAAAAAAAATACATAAAAGTATATAAAACATCAAATATATTGGCCAAAAACACACTTTTTTTATATATTTTTTCAAAGCTTAATTTTATTACCTGCAGTAATGTCATTGCGGTAATGGTCCTCTGGGGAGAAGATTTTTTATATATATATATATATATATATATATATATATATATATATATATATATATATATATATATATATGGCGATTTAGTCGTTTCACAGCCAAAATGGCGGACAATAAATCGGCTGCTGTTTTCTGATTTTTTTCCGACCTCACAAATAAATAAGTAAACCCAAAATAAATTGTTTGGAGCTAATTTCAAATTTACCTTAAATTATTTTAAAGGAAACACAGCTGGGGAAACAATTTATTTGGGTTTACTTATTTATTTGTGAGGTCGAAAAAAAAGCAGCCGATTCATTGTCCGCCATTTTGGCTGTGAAACAACTAAATCGCCTACTTGAAACCAAAGTGTTAAATTTTAAACATTTCATTCATAAGTTTGTTGTAACCACGCATCTTAATATTTGGGTAATTTCGATCTTTCTGTTCGTGTTTTCGCGGTTTTATTAAAACCGAGAAAACACGAACAGAAAGAGAAAATCAATTCGCTCTGTGCGTGCGTGCTTTCTTTATTTTTCTTTATTAAAAACAATAATAAAAAAAAATGGAAGGAAACAGCCAGACATGCTTTCCCCTCGCTCTATACGGCGTCGCTAACGGGAGAGTCAATCTTTCCACCTTTCAGAATTATTTTTTATGCCCGAGTATCTTCCCGTGGCCGTCGTAAAGCCACGATTTTTCTCTCGAGTTTAAATTACCTCCCTTAGCAAATATTTTAAGAAATATTAAATTACTTTAATTAATTACTGTTAATATCGACAGAAATTTTGCATATATATGGAATAAACAGAACGATACAATTACGAATGAATGAACACCAAACATTAATTAATTATGAAGTGTTTAAAAAATAGTTATGCAAATTAGGCATGGAATGAGTTATTTGTGCCTTTTGTCTTTACGATATATATATTATTAAAATCCCGAAACAGTTTTCATGGTAAACAACTGACGATCCCTTATATATAAAAACATATATAAAAATATATTTATATTAGAGTATATTCTTGGAAGTAAACTAAAATAATGATTGCAGTAGATTGATTGACTTACTAGACTAAAATCTTTCAACAAAATTTTTTTTTTTTTTTTTTTTTTTTTTTTTCCCCCAGTTTTGAAGGTTAAAAGAACTTCCGAGACTATATATAGCATAGATAAACACCTTTACATTATCAATTTATGTTCCAAGAAATCAACAAACAGCAGAATTGTGTGTACGATCGTTTCAGAGAGCATGTATTTTTATTATTACTATCTGATCTCATCGTCAGCACAGGGTATAGACAGCATCAATGGAATAACATACCAACACCCCCATTTACACAGCAAGTTAGAAAGAGAGAGAGAGGAGTTGATGTATGTATTCTTTAAATTATAGCAGACTAGGTTGAAACGTTGTTCATGGATATATATATATATATATATATATATATATATATATATATATATAAATAATAAATATTTGTTATTGTCTATTATCTATGTACGTATACGTTTCGTCCTTTTTCAATCGGGACTCATCAGCATAGAGATATGACTATTCACTACCGGTCATGCGATTCGAAATCCCTGACCTCAAGTATTTTTCAACTCCAGTCCGACGTCGCTAATCGCTGGGCCAATTGTAAACAGCGAATAAACTATGATAATTTTAACACTTTAACGGTGGCTTTGACGTCGAGGCATTCTACTTCTATTAAGGGAAGGAATGATGCATTATAAGCAAGTGACGTCATGCTGTGTTAATACTACCAATTACAGTGCTCTACTTTCAAGGAACGACAAATAATAAATATTTGTTATTGTTTATTATCTATGTACGTATACGTTTCGTCCTTTTTCAATCGGGATTCATCAGCATAGAGATATGACTATTCACTACCGGTCAAGCGATTATATATATATATATATATATATATATATATATATATATATATATATATATATATATATATATATATATATATATATATATATGAGTTCTAAGTTAAAGGAAGCTGATGCTATATTACATGTAGGGAGAATCACACCGTAGGAAACAACAACAGAATTTATCAAATTATACAAAATATAAAAGTTATTAAAAGGAAAAATCATCTACATATATGATCTTACAATAAGGAAGAGGTTATAAGGATTCTGAAGTTTATTTTCAGTGGTAGAGCGATTGGTTAAAAAAGTTAAAGTAAGCAGCCCAGTCAAAAACCATTCCATCTTCATCAGAAGTGGTAGAAGAAAAAAAAGATTAATTAAAGGATACAGTGTGTGGTAAAATTATCCATAGAAATAGTTCATATTGTGTCACTAAGTTGAAAACTTGCAATTAAGAGTTGAGCTTTTGAAAATTAAGTTTATGCGTCCAATATAGATTGTATAATTATGGAGCCCTATATATATATATATATATACATATATATATATATATATATATATATATATATATATATATATATATATATATATAAATATATATATATATATATATATATAAATGTGTTGTCTCTGTGTGTTTATTTGTTAACAAACTCTTTATGTATATATATATATATATATATATATATATTTTTATTTATTTATTTTTTGTACAGAAAAATTAGTACCGTCGGTTTCAAGCTCAGAAGGACTTAACCCTCCGGCTCTTTTCAGCTTATGTTGTCACCTGTTTTAGAAATGTGAAGCCACGTATCACTCTCGTTTGGATACGTTGTATATATATATATATATATATATATATATATATATATATATATATATATATATATATATATAGAAAAGAGTGTAGTGCAGTATTAGTGCAGTTCCAACGAGAGAGTATATATGTAAAGGAGTAAGGCTACCAACATTTGTAGAATGTTTTTTTCAACATTTATTTATTATTTTGTTGTTTTACCATTTTATATAAATTATATAACGCGTTTCAAGCGGTGGTCCGCTTTCATCAGATATGTAAATCCATTTGAAGAAATGTCTTTCGATTTGAGAGAATGTTGTTTCATTTGAGGAAATTTGTTATTGTTTTTGCGCATGCGTGGGTTTGCGGGTGTGTGGGTATCTTTTATTTTTTATTTGCCATTTTTCCTGCTTCTCTTGGTCAAGTACGTGTTACCCATCCATGACCTATCGGTCATCCCAGCTTCCTAGGGTGCGTAGAATTTCTTTTGAAATTTAATACTTTTTATTGCTTTTGTCGTCTCCAAGAATGATGTTGCGCCTGCGTGCATGTGTGCGCCCGTATGCGTGTGGTCTAATCTTGAGTCTTGTAAATTGGTGAGCGACACACACACACACATAAACACGCACACACACACCCATGCGCGCGCACACACACAGGCGTGTGGTTACATAGTGACAGAGAGGTGGATAAAGGTTGAAATACATATATATACACACATACACACACACATATATATATATACATACATATACATACATATACACACACATACTTATAAAAGATAAGTTAATGCAAACGGTCCAACTAGATTCGAACTTGGTTTGGCCGATTTCATAGTCCGGTATTTAATGTGCAAATTTAATGTCTATTGTAAATGATTCATTTAACACAAGTTGCTATTTGACTCATAGCTGTGTAGAAGTGCGTAATAAGAAGTTATGTACTAAGATTATCTTCCTTGAATAAGAATTTTCCAGTCTATAGATAACTATAAATAGTTATTTATGTTTGTACTTAACTAGAGGTGGATAAAGTGTGATCAAAGTGTGTGTTGTTAGAGTTATGATCTGTTTAATGCTGGATTAAATTTAAATATGAAGTTTTTTTCTTGTGTTAGTAAGTGTAGTCTTGGCTTTGGAAAATTGGCATTATTTTGAATTTTCCTCTGCGTAATTGCACATGTTGGGAGACGAATAATTTATGGGTGTGTGTGTGTGCGTGTTTATGTGTGTGTGGGTGTGTCACTCACCTATTTACAAGACTCAAGATTAGACCACACGCATACGGGCGCACACACGCACGCAAGCGCAACATCATTCTTGGAGACGACAAAAGCAATAAAAAGTATTAAATTTCAAAAAAAATTCTACGCACCCTAGGAAACTGGGATGACCGATAGGTCATGGATGGGTAACACGTACTTGACCAAGAGAAGCAGGAAAAATGGCAAATAAAAAATAAAAGATACCCACACACCCGCAAACCCACGCATGCGCATAAACAATAACAAATTTCTTCAAATGAAACAACATTCTCTCAAATCGAAAGACATTTCTTCAAATGGATTTACATATCTGATGAAAGCAGAACACCACTCGAAACACGTTATATAAAATTATAAAATGATAAAACAACAAAATAATAAATAAATGTTGAAAAAACATTCTACAAATGTTGGTAGCCTTACTCCTTTACATATATATATATATATATATATATATATATATATATATATATATATATATATATATATATATATAGACTAGCAAAACCTACCCGCCCTCCGGGCAGCAATTTATTGAGTGGAGTATAGTTAACAAATATATTTGTAACACTAACCCTAAGTCCAACGGGCACGTAATCGTCTAAAAACGTGCCCCCCCCCCACGAAAAGAAATAATGCACAGAATAACGTACAATTTAGGTTAAATATATATGAAACTGATCCATCACTCTAAATTCTGAAATATGTTTTCCTTCTTTCCATTTTCCACGGTGTTCACACGTAATCGCCTAAAAAGGCAGGGGGGCGGGGGAGGGTAGCGGTGTTAATCTGCAAATTTATCCATATTTTATTTTTTAAATCTCATATTTTTTAACTGTACGTCCCTTTTTTATTTTAATTTTAAGCAATTGAATTTAGTTGTGTTATTTTTTGCGTGAAAATTAAATAAATAGCTTCTTTAGAATTATCTAAATAATTAAATACCTTATTTTTCATGTATAAATAAAAAAAAAAATTAAGAGTTTTGGTATTATTGTAGATTAACATTCTACTTTTTTTAGGCTATTACGTGTGGATACCCAGAAAATCCTGGCGACAATAGAAAACAACAACAAAAATATTTTAGAATGTAGAGTTGGGCATCAGTGTTGTATATAAATTTAACTTAAAATGATCCTCTATATCCGGGTCATTCTAGGGTTTTATGGCAGTTTACTTTCTTTTTTTTCTATTGGTGATAAATTCTGTGCGTTATTTTTTGGGGAGAGAGGGGGCAGAGGCCCACTCTTTTCCGCGATTACGTGTGGTTTTACGACCTTGCCAGTCGGACTTAGGGTTAGTGTTAAAAATATATTAGTTAACATAACATATATTTGGGAAAAGGGCTCGTGCCTGTAACTCCCCATCCTTTCCTTTCCCTTTTGTCCACTATACTAATTCGTGTGCAGGCCTGACCGAATATTTTCTGTGAAGCCAATGTTTGTCAAACTTGCACTTAAAGTCGTTTATGTCTGTTGCATCGACGACCCAGTCTGGCAGAGAATTCCAATTTTTCACAACTTGCAGCCCAAACGAATACTTTCTAATGTTTAGCCTGCCATGTTTTTTTTTTAAGTTTCAGGTTGTGACCTCTTGTTCCGGTGATCTTGCTGAGGGGTAACAGTCTCTCCTGGTCCATGTTGTCTTTGTCTGTGAGGATCTTGAACGTCTGGATCATATCTCCACGTTCTCTTCTATAGTACATGGACGGGAGCTTCATGTGTCTGAGCCTATCTTCGTATGGCAGGTCCACAAGTGTAGGGCACAATTTGGTGGCTCGACGCTGGACTTTTTCAACCTTGTCAATATCACCGACAAACTGATGGACTCGTGGTGCATTTCCGTACTCAAGGATGGTCCTCACCATTGAGGTGTAGAGCTTCTTGATCACGGTCGCGTCTCTGCTGACAAACGTTCGTTTTATTGTCCCAAGTGTACGGTTTGCTTTCTTTACAGTTTCATTGACATGGTGATGAAATGACAGTTTGTTGTCTACGTATACACCCAGGTCTTTTTCAATATCTGAAGCGCCAATTTCTTTGTCATTTCCTTCATTGTCCTTCATGAGATAGATATTCCTTTGGTTGTTATCTCCAAAGTGTATAACTCTGCATTTCGCGATATTGAATTTTAGCTGCCAATCTTCTGACCACTTACAGAGCCTTTCTATGCCATTCTACAGTGCTGCTTTGTCCTCTTCCGTTGTAGCCTTGCTATAGATCTTTGTGTCATCGGCAAATATGCGTGCCACACTCTCGATTTTAACTGGCAAGTCATTAATGAAGACAACAAACAACAATGGTCCGAGGACACTGTTCTGTGGCATGTCACTTGTGACGTCAGCCCACCTGAAGATATGCCCATTCACTGACACTCGTTGGACACGGTTTTGTAGGAAACCTTTGATCCAATCCCTTGCTTGCGCTTTGATGCCATAGCTTTTCAGTTTGCTTTGATGGGGCACGTTATCAAAAGCTTTTTGGAAGTCTAGGTAGATGGCATGTAGTTAACTGTCCTAATAAGTTAGAATGACGCTAAAAAGTAGAATCACATTGTTTAAACTTAGCTGAGGGTGTTAATCTACAAATTTATCAAAGTTTGTTGTTTAAAATTATGGAAGTCTCTGAGTAAAAACATTGTTTTAACTATACCCATCCCCAATTAATTGGTGTTTTGATGTAAATGATTTGGATAAATGGAAAAAAAAACTTTTGCATTTATAGGATTAAGTGAACTCTGGAATATTTACTTTGTATCCCCATAAAATTCAAATAACACTGGAGAGCCAATGTTAACTAAATTCTTTTACCTATTAACCATAAGTCGGCAAAGTCGTAAAACCACATGCATAGAATTTATCTCCAATCGCAAAAAGAAATTGGTTAATTGCCCTAAAAAGTTAGAATGGCCCGGAAATGGGGGATCATTTTATGTTACAATTATATGCAAAATGAACCCCCTAATCTGCATTCTAAAATAATTGTTGTAGTCTTTTCTTTCCGCGAAAGATAAGTGATAAAATACAACGATTTATTTTAAATAAATAACGCAACAAAAAAGCAATTTTAATGTTTAATAAATTGACTAGCAACAGCCTCGTTACACCCACGTCGCACGCACCTTTTCCAACTTTTGTTAAATTTATTTTTTATATATTTTTCATATTACCACCCGGACTTAGGGTTAGTAGTAGGAAAGGTGTGTGTGTTTTTGTGCCCATAAAATTAAGTAATTTGGGCAAGGTATGTAAATTAGGTAAGTATGGAATAAATATAGAAGTAATTCAATCATTAACAAAATATTAAAATGGATTACTTGTTTACGAAAAAAATAAAATGTATTATGATGGATAATCTCGGGCGCTTTTTCGTATTTCTCCATAACCCGTTTTTCCCAACTTTTTTGCTGACCATTTTTTTTCTTTTTTCAGTGTACAATTACCTATCGGTCGCTAAAGAATTCCAGGTTTTTTGGAAAAATTTTCCAAATATTTTAGATTTTAAGAGGGGTGATCAGTTTCCAATATAAATTTAGCCTAGACTGATCCCCCTCTTTTTGACCATCAAACTTTTAAAATTCCTTTTCTGTGTACTGTTATCTATCATGTTGCTAGAGAATTCCGGGTTTTGGGGAATTTTTCCTTGTAGATTTTAGGAGGGGGGATCAGTTTTATCTTGCCTTTGGTTACATTTATTTGTTGCCTATTTGTTTTGTTTTTTTCTACCCTTTTTTGTTCTGTTGGCTATTGTAACATATCGCAACAGTTTTTTTTTTTGTATGTGTGGACCTTGTAAGAAATTAAAAAAATAAAAACAATATATATTTTTAAAATTTGGTTGCATGTTTTGCTGACATTTTATTTTGAATTGCCATATTTCACAAATATCTTTTAATCACCAGCGCCTTTATTTTCTTAAATAAAAATGAAAATAATTGCTCGTTTTCCGTAATTGTCGGTGTACTGTATGATAATACTTTTCAATACAAAGTAAGTACTTCATAAAGTTTTGGTGTCATTTTATTTTTAACTGCCATATTTCGCAAGTGCCTTTTCATGCTACATGCTCGCTAATTGTACACAGAAAAAAGAAAATATAGTGATGGTTAAAAAGTGGGAGTTCAGTTTACGTTAAATCTATATAGGAAATTGATACCCCCTCCTAAAATCTAAAATATATGAAGAACAATTCCCCAAAACCCGGAATTCTCTAGTGACATCATAGGTAATAATCGTACACAGAAACAGAATTTAAAAATTTTGAGATGGTCAAAAAGAGGGAATCGGTTTACGTTAAATTTATACACGAAACTGATCCCCCATCCTAAAATCTAAAATATCTGAAAAATAATTCCAAAACAGACGGAATTCTCTAGCAATCTGATAGGTAATTTTACACCGAAAAAAGAAAAAAAATTTGTCTGTCAAAATTTGGGAAAAACGGGTTGTAAGCGCCCAGTTTTTTTTATTGATTTTATATAGTAATCAAATTATCACCCCAGAATTTGGTACAAAAAATCTTCTATCTTTTTTTCTTGTTGATATTTTTGGATGCAGTTTTCAATATTGAATTCCTCGTGCATATTTCTATCATTTAAGCTCAAAGAAAATACAATTACCATTTAAAATATAAAAGATAAATTGATTTGAACATGATTTGAAGCGTTAATGACATTTTTTGGTCCTTACCGATTTTAATGTAACCTTTTTTCTACTCGACCAAATTTCAATATTTTTATGTCAAATGATGATTTTATGGGGTCCTAGAAAGTGCAAAATAACGAATCAAATTTAATTAAAAACTGAATTAGTGACAACGCTTTGAAGGTGCCACGAGTGACCGAAATGTGACCATAAGAATAAATATTAGTTTTGCCCCCTCCCCTAAAAATAGCTTGCTCCCACCCCGCCCCTGAGTTAGAAGTCTGGCTACATGCCTGATGTGGGTAGGTGTTTATATATGCATGTGTATATCTGGTATATTTGAGAGTATAAGTTAAATATAAGCAGTAAATGTATTTACATTTATATATATATATATATATATATATATATATATATATATATATATATATATATATATATTATTATTTTTATTTACACAGACATGTACAAAATCAAAGGCAGATTTTGTACATGTGTCTGTGTAAATAAAAATAATAATATATAAAAGCTCTATTGGAGATTGAGCACTTTTTATAAACCCGGTTAAAATTCTTTGGATTACTACCCTGTGGATGTTTTACCTGGATTATTATTATTATTATTATATATATATATATATATATATATATATATATATATATATATATAATAAATATTTGTTTTGTTTATTATCTATGTACGTATACGTTTCGTCCTTAATAAACCGTCTGTGGAACGCAATACTGCAGGGCTGCTTCCCATCTTACTACAACATGGTCGTTCTCAAGTCCAATGTTAACAAATTCTTGTTGAGCTGTCCTCTTTAATAATCAGATTCTGCCCAGTTCCAACCATCGTCTGCAATCCTCAAGGTGTTTGTCTCACGTGACACTTCATACAAACCCATTAATCCTTATCCTCACGTGACACTTGATACAAACCCATTAATCCTTATCCTCACGTGACACTTGATACAAACCCATTAATCCTTATCCTCACGTGACACTTGACACAAACCCATTAATCCTTATCCTCACGTGACACTTGATACAAACCCATTAATCCTTATCCTCACGTGACACTTGATACAAACCCATTAATCCTTATCCTCGAGTAGCCTTTTGGCCTTGATGAACAATGACTCATTAGTAAAAAAAACATAAAACATTGTGGACCTCTGTGCACTCATGCTCCAAACTCAGAAACACTTATTAACATTTTTATTCTTATTTTTTCAATCATTTTCAAGTTATAAGTAACTGGCAGGGTTACCCGGCGTTGTCCGGGTTAACGTGTGGGAAAGCATCATATGCAACATTATATTAAGGAGAGTTTACTTGAACCGCAACCTTGATGTTCTCAGCTTGATATCTTACCCACTCAGCTATTCAGATATGTTAATACTCTTAACCTAACGCTTACAAATAGATTCATTTCATTGTGTAACATGTTAGAAAAGAATCATTAGCTCCTTTAAGGGGCAGCTAGAAACAGAGAGAGGCCGGCAGACAGACAGACAGACAGGGAGGTGTTACATACAAAATAACCAAAGTTCTTTACTTATATTTTATTATATAAAAAAAAATAAAAATATATTCTTTGATGTCATTAAATTTTTTTTTTTTAATTGGGGGGGGGGGGGGGTAGAATCGAAACCGCCCACTCCATGTTTGTAGTCTGCTACTTTCACAACTAAACAATTCAGACATTTGTTAAGTCGACTTTTAAAATAACACTCATAAGAAAATCAGATATATGTATTTGAAGTTTTAAGGGGGTTTCTGTCGCCATGGATCACTTGGAGCTAAGAGCACATAGATATTCGGCACATAGAGGGCAACGTAGAAATTCAATACCACTTCCATTGTCTTCCTCAGAGAATTTTATGCATATGATATAAATTTCATCAAAATAGGATATATTTGAAGTTTTACAGGAAGTCTCCCCCCCCCCCTCAGGTCCCTTAAGTTAGGGAGGCACTTAAAGATTTGGGACCACTATCCATGTTTTCTCCGGAAAATTTTATACATAGGATTTAAATTTCATAAAAATAGGATATATTTGAAGTTTTAAGGGGGTTATGCCGTGACCTCTTTACGAAGGTTAAGGTTATGCCCTCATAGCCCCCTTAGGGGTGAACTTAAAAATTCGGGAACATTTCCATTGTCTTCCCCGGTAAATTTTACATAAGAATACACTTTTAGATTTGATGTAGATTCTCTAACCTTTCTTTCTATAGGAAACACACAAACATCCCACACACACATTGAGTTTTATATAGAGAGAAGATATAAGATAAATGTTTTTCCTTTTTATTGGTGTCAAGTATTAAATCAAGTGCAAACGCAGAGGCCAAAATATCATTGTGCTCCCCCCCTCCTTGATCAAACTGAAATATATTTATCCAAGTATCTTAGTTAATGGATTTTCACAGTATATATGTATATATATATATATATATATATATATATATATATATATATATATATATATTTACTTTCATTCCTCACTACTGACTCCACTAAGTCCGGACGTCAGCCCTACTGTTTTCTCCAATAGTGGCTACTACTTTCCTCCCTTCTTCCTATAATGTCAACCCTATATGTGCACGTACTTGCATGACATTTTTCTTTATATTATCATCCTGATGAAGTCTTATAAATAAAGACGAAACGTCGATGTACACATAAAAAACATCCCTTTTTGGTTTTCCTTTTTCATTTTCCCATTACGTCGGATTACCTTCATCCTTCTTTTCCCATATGTATATATATATGTATATATATATATATATATATGTATATATATATGTATGTATATATATATATATATATATATATATATATATATATATATGTATATATATATATATATATATTTATTAATTTTATATGTACATAGAAGTATATATATATATATATATATATATATATATATATATATATATATATATATATATATATATATACTGTGCAAATACATTAACTAAAATAACCAACTCTGCTGACGACGGTCTGAATTTCTCAGATCTGAAACCGACGGTACGGATGTTGTTTTAACTTACTGTATTAACATTCATATAAATGGATATCATGTTCTTATTAATTATCTAGTTAATTTTATTTTTGTTTTAATAATTGAGCACTCTGATGGGAAACTCTCTCCAAATATCATTAAAAGTATATAGTCCCCGGAAGGTGTGACAGAGATACACTGACAACCCGACGGTCGAGCACTCTCGAGAGGTTCACTCACACTACAGAAGGAAAGCTTCGAAACATCTCACAGAGAATGGAAAAATGTACGCTTAGATACTCGGCTAAAAATATTCCAACCCGAGCAATCAAATATATACCAGAACCCTCCTAACCAAGATCGTAAAAAAAACCGACATCTTTTAAATATTTGAACATTCCTGGCATTTTTTCATTCATTAAGCCGAACAACTTCGCTGACGAAAGTCTGAATTTCTCAGATCTGAAACCGATGGTACGGATGTTGTTCTAACTTACTGTATTACGTATATATATATATATATATATATATATATATATATATATATATATATATATGTGTGTGTGTGTGTGTGTGTGTGTGGTTAGAGAGTCTATCTCGAAAACCATAGAAGTTCATGAACAAACTTGCAGGAAATATCTGGGATTTGTTTTCGGTCCTAACCAAACCAAAAAGCAATAGGTAGTCTATTCTTTAGAAAGGGTTGGGAGGGTTTACTAACTGGTCTTTGTTTTTTGTTGTGCCACTATATTTTAAGTAGGATGACACCCCCACCCCCCACCCCACTAGAGTAAATGTGGTATTATGGTGTCTAGCCAAGAGAAGGATAGACAAAGGATAACCAACGACCACCATTTGCCTCACACTTTTGGTGGCCTTGTGTCTAATTTGTTCAAAATGTAATCTTGATATTTTTTACAAATAAATAATTCAAAGTGTAGTATTTGTTCTGTCCTCAGTCGAGGAAGGAGAAATCCTTCCAGACTGAGGCAATTTTTAGTTTTGACCCAATCCAGAGTACTTTTTTGTTTGGGGGGGGGGGATTTCCCTACAGTATAAACCGACCTTGTGTCTAAGTCTGCCCTCGTAGGGAGGCAAGTAAATAAGGACAGGAACTGAGAAAGAGGGGGAGGAGGGGGAGATTATTATTTTTTATCATGATTCGTGTCGCAGTTGTTACTGTCATCCTTTTCATGTTAATTAGAGAATTAGTTCATTTAGAAACAAGTGTGAGGTGGGTGGATTTTTACATACCACGTGTATTTTTTTTATTTATTTATTTATTTTTTATTTATTTATTTATTTTTTAAATTTTTTTTATTTATTTTTTTATTTATTTATGCCCCCCTCCCCATCCCACTTAAAATAGGAGTTCTTGCACAAGTCATAACCAGTGATCGTTCACTGGCAACAACAGGTGGTGTTCCCTGGAGTCTGAGTGACAACAAGTCACCTCAGATTTTCAGCACTCCCCCGTTTCTTTCGATAACCGTTGCAAATCATTTTGCCGTTCTCGCAACAGCTGTTTACCATTGATTTCTCGCTGATAGTTTTCTCTCGAATTTTAGTGACGATAAGCCCCCTCAGGATTCCAGCATTCTCCATACCATTCCATTCGCGTTCTGGATGGTGCTCTTTCCTTCCCCGTTTTTTTTTTTTTTGTCATCCTTCTTGCCCCTTCATAACCAGTTTGTGTGACACCAACCGATACTCGTACCACCACGTGTTTTTATAGAGGGAGAAGGGCGTCATATTATGTTGTTGTTTTTTGTTTTGTTTTTTTGTTAACAACAACAACTAGCCAACCTCCCTCCCCCGCTAAACTGTTTAAAATAAACTGAACTAATGTATGGATTATTCATTTAAATAGTGGTCGAATGCGCGACCAGTTTTGTGATTTGTGCAGTGGGGGAAAAAAACAAAACAACCCCAAGTGCCTATAAATGCAGTTACAAAAGAACTTGACAGATTCGGATACTTATTCAATTCATTCTAAATATTGAAAAAAAAACCATTTCTTTTGACTCTCTCTTCCAAACAGTTCCGGTAAATGATGTCTTTGGGCACAACAGTAACGCAATCCGCCGATACGGATCTACAGGTAAGAGTTTTTATTTGGATTATACGAACTACTGTTCTCATCTTGGATGCTATCTTCACAACGTTTCGGCCGATGTAACCTCCGACATTCTTCGTGTGCGTATTATCGAACTCTGGAATCAATACGGAACTTCAAACTGAACCCATTATTTGATCCACGGGGGTAGATTGTTCTCGTTCTCTCAGCCACGTTAATTCTTTTTTCTTTTTTTTTTTAAATTAGTATCGCCTGTAGTGAGGATTGAACCTCCAACGTTTAGAAGACCGTCACTTAGCACTATTTATTTTTCAAAGTTCAAAACTTTTTTTTTTGTAAAATTAAAACGCCACAATTTGGAATAACGGTTGTAAATGTATATTTATATCCGTCTTGTAGCTAAGAACGATTTTAGTGCTTAAAACTTCTTGGCCTTTTGGCTAGGAAGAAAGTGTAGTATCTGTTCCGATGGATACTACACCCTATAGACCGGTATCGTCTTGGCCTTCGGGGCTTGATTTACGCCGGTTTGTCCTGTGCAGTTGTAAGAGGTCCACCCTCCCAGGCTTTGCCTTCTCACCCTTTAAGGGGTTAGTTTATTGCTAATCGCCTGAGGTGCCCCTACCGGGGAATGCCGACGAGGCTGCCCAGGCAATTTTTAAAGGTAATAGGCGTTCTTCTTCTTGGATGCTGAATTATCAAATCGCACTTTCGGACCTTGTGTCACATTTTACTGTCGTGGGAGCTAGATAATAAATACCTTAGTGCATAAAAAAATAAGACCTATCATTTATAAATGATATCTAAAATGCGGCGAAAAAAGATTTCTACGAGTAAATCTCCTGTCAATCACCTTTTCGTTCGTGTTGACTCTTTACATCAATTTGCTTCATTCCCTTTTTGGAGTGATTTCCACTTTTTTTTTTTTTTTTTTTTAAGCTTCCTAAATGCAATTGATTACTATTGATTACGCACGAAAATTTCAGATTATAATTTCTTAAAGTATGTTTACTCCACCCGTCTGAGAGAGAGAAAAAAATAAAGCTGCTTTTGGACCGAATGAAAGTTAATCTGTTTTGACGGATGGGAGTTATTGTCGTACTCCTGGGGGGCACCCTTACCGAGAATGTCGACGGAAAACTTCGCACCGGTCCAGAGTCACCCCCCCCCCTTTCTTTCGTCAGGGGATATCCAGCTCCTTAAAAAAGGGCACTCTGGATGGGATAAAAATGGCCCAGTTAGGGATTTCTCTTCCTCACTCCCCAGAAAAGATACACTTTAATCCTAGCCCGAAGGCCAGTAAAGGTTTGCGGTGACAGTCTAAGTAAAGGTGCTTGTACAGAGAAGCGTGCGTATTAAATTATCGATACAACTAAAAACAGTATTATATACTTACGCAGCAGATTTAAATAAGTATCCTCACCAAAAAGTAGGAAAAATGATCGAGTATTTTAATTAAAAATAAAAATCAGTTTCATCGTATTTTGATTACTGCCAGTGATGTATTACTTGTTAATATGACACTGTTATCTCCCCTTCCCCGCCCCCCCCCCTGAATTTGGTGGGGTTTTTTTTTTTTTTTCGCTCAAATCAATGGCCGAACCCGATTGAACGATATAACGGATTTTATTTGTTTATTCAACTCGTAGGTACGTGCAGAAAAAGCGCTTATTAATTAATTAATTTCCGTGTAAACTTTGTTTGAAAGATAAAAGCCTAAACTTAATCTCTAACAGAAAAAAACTGCATATTTACGTGTGAAAAACAAATTATAATGAAATATGTAATCACGGCTAAAAAAACTTACAAATTCAGTGAATTTTGAACTTTGAAAAAATTACTTGTAAAAATCCCTTGAAAGATAAATATAAGTTTTGGAACTATTTCAAAGATTATTAAATTAGTCATAAGATACTGAATTAAAAAAAATAAAATTTTCCACGTTTAAAATTAGCAAAAATTACCCCCCCCCCCCTAAAAAAAAAAAGGTCATAAATTCGTAAAACCCGGCATCACTTAATCAGTAAAGGACTGTTTACCGATTGACTGTTTTTACATTTTGGGAATCGGCCATTGATTTTGCACGTACCTATCTACTCAATAGTTTTTGCTAATTTTTGGTGTACAGACCTATTTTTGCTTGATATATCGGTTTTCCGGTTAATTTAATTGGAACTGCGATTTTCAGGGTTTTCCATATGTACCCTTCTCTGTACAAGCACCAAATTAAATTCCAGGTAAAAAAATTCAAATTGCTTAATAGAATTTTTTTTTTTTTTTTTTTTTTTCTTTAAATGGTTTTCTGATAAGCACCACACTCTCGACAGTGGCCTTGTTGCTGTCTGACAGAGATATGGTTCTGTTCAGTCCTAGGTCTCCATCCTCTAGAAGTTATAAGCAGGTATTTCCTTGAGTATCATACAGAAGAAAAATGGGGTGGAAAAAATCAACAAATAACTTTTACCACAAGCAATAAAAGTTACTTTTCTACTTACTTGCCTATTTTTTTTTTTTTTTTTTTTTTTTAAGTATTTCAAAGTGCTTTTCTTTACATGTTTTATCGCTCCCTTCTCAGTTTTGTAATTAACAAATTTTGCCGGAAGTTTCAATGTGAAAACGCGAGGTCGTAAGAACAACTCCAAAAAATCGAAAATTAAAAATAAATACAGATAATAAAAATATTCAGTTCCGTTGATTTTTTTTCGCCCAATTTTGTTTTTAATTTTCGATTTTTGAGCGATTTTTTTTGTGGACACTTGGTTTCGCACTCGACGCCATCTTGAATATGTAGGTTTTACAACACTTCAAAGTCATTCATAAAATATGTAATAAAAGCATTTCAAAAATTTAAAACACAAAAACAGGTATAAAAGTAACTTTAATTATCTATAAGTTATTTTATATATATATATATATATATATATATTCACCCCTTTTTCTTCTGTTTGATACTCTAGGAAAACCCCAACCTGACCTCCTGCAGAAGCGGTCAATACATCTTAAAGATGTTTTGAAGGTGGAAAAATATAGACTAGTTGTACCTACCCGGGGTTATCCGGGAGTCTTTACTTTTATATTTTTTTAATAGGATTTTGAAAGTTAAACTTATTTCGGTGTAGTTTTGTCAGTAACTCGTTGGATGTAAATAGATTCCTAAACTTTAAATCTTAATACATGAGGATTTGCTAAGAATTTTAAAGCCAGGAATGACTTTAAAAAAAAAAAAAAATTTTTTTAATGGAAATCGCTCCAGGAAAGGCATGAAGCCATTTGATGTAAGGAGCTAACAAGAACGAAACATGATTATTGCAAAGACCGAAGATGCCTATTGGCCTTAGTCTTCAAAGACCAAGGCAGGAAAATAGTCAGAAGGAAGAGTTCCACAAGCCTGCAGTTCTTGGAAAGAAGTTACTGGAATATTACAATGAAGTATCAAAACCACAAATTGGAGACCATTAGACCAACGAGTCTAACAAGCTGGAACAAATAAAGCAAGGAATAGATCATGCAATTCTGAAGAACATGTACCATAATAGTACTTGTAGAAAAGACTGAGACTAGCGACATCACATCTGTGAGGGAGTGTAGAGAAGAGTAAGGGGGGGGCAATCAAATTACAGATACTTTTTATATCAGTTTAAATGCTTTCAACTTTTGAAGGGTCGCCAAGTAATTTATTTTAAATTAATACAAAATAACATCTACACACCTGAGGAAGTTGGTCATAGGAAAGACGAAATATTAAATCTCATGAGTTATTTTGATTGTATGGTTTTATTTTACCAATCCCTTTTTTAACTAATGTCCAAGGGACAATGAATGTCATAAATTTATTACGACGGCCACGCCCTGCCCCACACTCTATATGGTGTAAATCTAACGATCACTTTTTAGTATCTGTTCCGATGGATACTGCACCCCATAGACTGGTATTGTCTTGGCTTTCGGGGCTTGATTTACGCCGGTCTATGGGTCTGTCCTGTGCAGTTCTAGGAGGTCCACCCTCCCAGGCTTCGCCTCCCCTCTTTGAGGAGGAGTAAGTTTATTGCTTACTGCCTGAGGCGGCCCTACTGGAGAATGCCGACGGGGCTGCCCAGGCAATTTTTGATGGTCAGTGCTCACCTCTCAGGCGTTGGCTTTTCAACCCCCACTTTCCGACCCGACCTTGGGTCACATCTTACTTGTGGGAGTAGGATAAAACTGGCCTTGTGCCTAACTCCTGGAGAGGAGTAAATAATACAATCACTATGTTCTTTGAATTTTAATCCAGTACTTATCTGAAGTTTATCCACTGCCCTCCACTTTTGATCCCTGGTCCTTGACATAAATCTGTTCACAGTAATAATGGCGCAAGTGAATATAAATAAGAAAAATGGCAAAAACGTGGCACAGTGATTGCCAACCTTTTTCTCAGGCGCCCCCCAATCATGAACCTCCATATATAACCGCTACCTCACTAGTTTTAGTTGTATATGTGTTATTATATGCATTACTAGTTGTTGTTAAGCATAAGTCGGGAGCAAATTTAGAAATGTTTAGGGTTAGCATAAGTTTTTTAAATTTTCCAAAATGTATATATAATTTGCTGGGTTTTTTTTTTCCGTTTATGTATTGTAACCTAGATTTTGATACTGATTGTGAGATTTTAATCTATTTTCCCTACTTATCCATTTGTGCCTTTATTTTTTATTTACCTGTGCCATTATTACCTCGATTCAAATAGACCTGAGCTTGGCTCCATATTTTCAACCCACACCTCATTTAACCGTTTTCCAGAGAACTTATTCCCCACCCCTATTTACATTGTTATAAATGTGTGTGCTTCTTGATAATAATTCTCTTTAACTAGTGAATGTTGAGGGGTCACCAATGTTCACGATTGGACATGATCAAATGAAGTTTATCCGTACAAAAGTAATTAACTTGTGAAGACAATAAAAAATGAAGGGTTGATAAAGATCGAGAGTTCAGAACTTTCCGAGAATGTTTTGAGTGAAAGGAGAAATTGAGTAGATCGGTTCATTTCGGCTGGCGCCGTTTGCATGCAAATAAATTCAGTAGGCATTGTAGGCATGTGTACATTAGCTTGCCTCTGTTTTGTCAGTGACTGTATGAGCTTGGTGGGTGGCATGTATGTACTGTTGCACGCATACATTGCTTTATTCATGTCTTGTATGTGCTGCTTGCCTCGACTGTTAGGCCGAGGCTATTTTGGAGGACTCATGTACGGAAAGTTGTTGGAGTTTTTGTAATACATGCAAATTTTCGGCAGTGAATATCCTATGGTTGGCTGAAAGAAAATCTTGATTGGAGATTTTGTACATCAAGAGTCGATACATAGAAAACATTCATTGCTGCTTCTAACAATTACAATTTATCTTTAGCAGATTTGTTTTTCTTTAAAGAAGTTAGTTTCAGTGAAAATAGACAAGTCAGAATGTTCTTAATGTGCGAAGTGGCAGAGCGCCATTTTTGAAGACTTGACTCCTGGTTATCTTCCGTTCCAATTCTTTAATTTCACTTTCCTTGCATGTAAGCATTCAAAATGGTAGCCATTTACCAACTCCTTTTTTAAAAATGAATTAAGAAAAAAAAACTAGTTTTAAAATTAAATATTTCATACTTAAAATATTACTTTTTACATAAACGTTTTATCGTCTGTATAAAAATAAAATTAGAATCGTAGATACTGAGGATTCAAAAGTTGCGAAAATAAGTTTTAACAAAAAAGTTAAAAAAAAAAAAATTACCGTAAAAAAAACTTAATTTCTTAAATTGAATAAATGCTAAAGTTTTCATTTCATTCGGAAACCATTTTTGGCGATTATCCGCATAAAGAAACTTTCCTTTTTGATGACGAAAACCGCCCCCCCCCCCACTAACAAGGCATATTGCCACTACATCATATGGGGCCTACTACGGTAAGGGCCACAGGGAATTGAGCAGCAAGTGATTCTCATTACATTTAAATTTTTGCATGTTGGTACGGTCAGGAGGGAGTGAATTTCAAAGCAAGCGGTTTGAGGAAAAGCTATTAGAATAGAGAATTTTACAGCATCTACGGACCTAGAGAAGGGGCGGGATTTTGCTGCTAGTTGGGAAGGTATTTACGTTGAGGAGGTATAAGTGCAACAAGTTCATGGAAGTACTTGTAAAACAAGGTTGCAGCGATGCGACAGGGGCTTAAGCTTGGCAGACAGTGTGGAACTAACCCTAGTCAAGGTTGTGAAATAAAATGCTGCGATTGGGAGGGGGGGGGCAACATGCTAAATTCGTCTTACGTGGCAGTCAAAAATGGTCACCATATTAACTCATTCCCAGGAGTAAAAATGGAGATATATATCTATTCCATGAAAAATGCCAGTATACTGAAATCATATGCCCTTAATAGGGTTAAGATGAAAATTCATATACACTAAATCTACAAAAGCAAGGAAATTCCAAAATTTTTACACTTTTATTGTCATTAAGGGTATGCGAGCACAACAGGGCTATGTATTTTATTGGTAGGAATTTTTCTTCAGAGCACCTCACACACTTCATCCACTAATGCATAGAGATTTATACTGTAGTGATGTTATAATGAAATGGTTTGGTTGATATGTAGTCATACCCTTAATGACAATAAAAGTGTAAACATTTGGGAATTTCCTTGCTTTTGTACATTTAGTGTATATGAATTTTCATCTTAACCCTATTAATGGTATATGATTTCAGTATACTGGCATTTTTCATGGAATGTCACTACTTTTGTAAAGGCTATGCCTCAATACAATGGTCATTTTTAAGGATTTTTGGAATTTTCTGGAAAACTAAGGTATATGGTAAACTGAAATTAAAATGCCATCAACTAGACCCTAGAATCTCTATCTTTGCCAAAAATCAGCTGAATCCATCAAATAGTTGATGAGATACAGGGTGGCACGTACGTATACACAGATAACACAAAATCATGCCTGACCTTTCTGGATCTCTGGGTTACCTTGACTAATGATGCTGAAATTCTACACACTTATAGAACCTATCAAATAAAAATTTTGTGCAAAGTTTTAACTAATTTGGTTTATTGGTTTTTAAGTTATGATTGATCAAAGAAATGAGATTTCCAGCATAGGCTATTCGTGAAGTCTATTACGGGATAGAGCGCTCTCGCGCCTCCCTTGATTACACAGGGTGGCCCAGAAGTCCCTACAAAGAAGCCCAGACTGTTGTGGCTCAAGCCCAATATCGTGTTCACAAAATGGCGCCCAACGGAAGAACTCGGACATCATCAAACAGGAAAGTGTGTCATTAAGCTGTCTACGTTGACAGCTATTCATAACCGCACATTCAGACGCAATCAAATATTGTTGATCCATTTGATCACTGAACAATTATTACCATATTTTCTCATTGTTGTTGCTTTAAATAAGTCTTGTTACTTGTTCACTTGTTGATGTTTACAAAGTTGTAGGGGCTACCCTGTATATTATTTGAAAATATATTTAAATAAAAACGCAAAACATGTCTATGGATCCTTATTAAAAAGTGGCAAACCAGCACATCAGCCGGACTTTACTTCGCGTGAAATTGTCATCTTTCACAACTTGACGTATTTTTCTGACTCTACAGTTGATTCGCACCCCCCCCCCCCTCTGGGGGTTAATACCAACAAAAATGAAGAAAACAAATCATCCTCCTCTGAGAATGATATATTCATCAAAAGTCTTAGCCTAAAAAAATGATGAACAAATGATTTTATTCATTTTAAAATTGCATCATGTTTGGTTTTCAAATTTTTATTTTAAAATATTCATGTGATCTATATATTCAAAGATGTGATCTATTATTTATTAATAATTATATATTTTTCGACAATGTGTTTGCGGTCTTGTGATAAAACTGCAAACAGTAATATCGTAGGTTCGATCCTTGCCCATGTTAGCTAAAAATGCATGTCCAGGGATTCCTTTTATATATACGTAAAAATGTGTGTGTATGTATATATGTATGTATATATATATATATATATATATATATATATATATACATCACTCAATTAAACTTAGAATAATTAATACAAAATTTGAATTTTTTTTCTCTCGGCCAGCAACTAAAAAATCCCTCTGGGTGGTATAAGAAAGGAGGTATTGCCTGGGAGGATCGTGTTATAACGAATTAACAGTTCTCCTCCCACCCCGAAGGAGGGAATAATGCCTGGGAGTATAGTATCATGACAACATAAAATACTACACTAACCCCCCCCCCCCTCTCTATACTATTTCAGACCATTGTACAATAGCCTAAAATAGTATAGTTCGGCTTCAGACAGATACCAAATCTCCATTAACACTGAGAAAATGCTACCTTATCAAAATGGCAGTCAACCAAAACGCCTTATCTGCTTAAAAACAAAAACCTGAACATTTCACCTTCAAATTTCTGACCTTAACAGCCATAAAACTGGTCGAACTTCAGATGATAAAGTTCATAAGATTCGATTGTTAATAAATTTATTTTATCGAATAACCCAATTGTACAAATAACAATGGATTCCCCCCCCCCCCCTGAAACTTGTATTTTACAATTCGATAGAACAAAACTTCTACCGAAATATACAGGTGGTTCAAAAGTCTAACAAGAAAAGTAAAAAAAAAAAAAGTAAAAGAAAAGTAATAAAAGAACAAGTATAGCTTTGTAAAATATAACACAGGTGTCATGGTGCCGCATCATTTTGTGACACGGAAATGGTCTTCATGTAAATCTTCTTCAGTGTCAATGAAAGTGAATAAACTGAATCCATTACATGTTCTTTATTGTATTAAGCTTATTTAACATTTGTCGCGTACCAGCATAGTAAATCTGAAGTTGTTCTGAAATAATAATTTGGTAGTTTTGTTTTACGGCATATCAACCCTTTTTGGGTTATTTAATGCCGAATCTGGTCATTATAGTGAAAGTTTTTATGTTTCAAGTTCTTTATATCTTCAAATGTTTAATCAGGGTTTTTGGTTTGGTAGTTTTGTTTTACGGCATATCAACCCTTTTTGGGTTATTTAATGCCGAATCTGGTCTTGTTTTCTTCTCTTTTTTTTTTTTTCTTTCCCCTTTTAATATCTGTTTCTATTTAACCCATAGTTGGGACCCTAACAGGTACTACCACTCCGGGTCAGGGTGGACCTGGGAGCAATGGTAATTAAGAGGAGGCTCCAAAGTCCGTAAGCCGGATCTCACCATCGGATGTAGTTTAAGGTCATATCCAGGACCGGGAGTAGAGTAGGAAAAATAAAAATAAAAAAGGGGAGGGAGAAAGGGAGAGGGGCTGTTGTTTTTGTTTTTGGTTTTGTAGAACATAATTAAGTTTTACAAACAAAAAAAAAACAACAAAAAAACGTCAATGTAGGTGAATTTCGTCTCAGGGAGCCACAGGGCAGCCTGATCTGGTATCACCAGGGAAATAATAATTTAATCTGTGGTAATGCTGCCAGGATCAACCAGGCTCAGTGCCCCTTTTTGGATCTAGATCCCCACTATAAACTGACCCTGTGTCTAACATTGTTACTGGGAAATCGTTAACAAACATTACTTGATCTTAAAATTGGCAGACTTGAGTACTCTTTATTTTTATTTAGTTATTAGAAATGTTTTGGAGCAATAAAACCCTGAAACCATTTTGCTGTAAAGAATCTTTGATCAATCATTAAGATGTTACCCTAATCTGTGTAGTAGGTGAATGGTTATAAAATTGACATTATTAAGCTGATATATTGGAAAATCCACTTTGAAGGTGTGTTGAGGCGAGTCCCTGATGTTGACTTTATCACTTTGGTATTTTTCAACATCATACCAGCAACCCAGCCTTAGTTGGATCAACTAAACTAGTCCCCCCCCTCTCTTCCCGGAAGTAACAAGCTAAGAAACTAAATGGCATATTACTAAGTGGTGATTTTTGTCCCTAACATTTGAGAACTTGACAGCGTGAACTGATTCCTGGCCCTGTACCACTTCAGTTTTACCAGGACTCTCAATTTCCCATTTTCTAGTTATTTTATCTGGTTCTCAATTGTGCACAGGATCTCCTGGTAGATGTAACGTTGCTGCAATATCTTGCGGATGTCAAACAGTTCTGTCATCACCCACCCCTCGTTGGAAATTAGAAATTTATTTTGTATGTAGTTTCAAAACTAGCAACATTTTTAGTTTGGTATTGGAGACTATTTCTTGAGCATATTTATAGAATTAGTTGAAGTCTGTTTTCACTTTAAATTAATACACCTCCTTCCCCCTCCCCCCCCCCCCCCCAATATTTAAAAAAAAATTATTTTTTTTAACTTAATCGAATTATTAAATTGAATCAAGTAAATTTACAATTTATTTCCTTAAAAGTTTTTTTTTTTTTAAATCTCTTTAGGTCTGGTCAAATGTTTAGATTAAACTTCGTCAATGGCAATATGGAGGATGAAAAGCATTTAATCCCAATTTTTTTTTTAGTTTCTGTAAACCATCTTAATTTATGGTGTTAGTTTGTATTTGCTTATAAAAAGTAGAAAATTGTTTGGTTTATTTATCCACCAAATTTTCTGTAATAAATTTGGATGATTCAGTGGTAAAAATGTGTTATATTTCAAATGGAGTTTTCTTTTTAGTGGAATTCCACTTTTAATCCAGAAAAGGTGGATTTCCACTTACGCCTCCGGTGTAAGTTCTCTGCTTTAATTTTAGTCTAAATCCGCTTTTTCGTATGTAAGAAAGCTGATTTCTACCAAATTGCTAGAGCCTTACCTCCTTATTTTTTCCATTATTTGGCTGGATATTATCTCTCACTTTCTCTTGTGACGGTTTTCACTGAAAATTTTTTACTTTGCAAAGAGTCTAAACAATGGATGAAAGGGTAGGGGAGTTAAATGACTTTTCATTCATCAAAGAATGACTTCCTGTCTCCTTCCCCCACTCCCCCATGTGCACTTGGTGTCTTACTCTCGATTTTGACTTCGTTTTAAGAAAACCACGCTAAAAACCTTTAAAATTGACCTGTCGGCTCATTTCATCTGATTAACTTAATTATAAATTTGCCTGTTTGATATATTGCTACTTTAACATTTTTCAAGTTATTTTATGCGTTTTTACTAATTATCGCTCGCACATCATCATCATCAGGCAAGTTGTTTTTAGTTCTTTTTGCGCTGCCCTGCACATGTGACGTGTGCATGTTGGGAAATCATTTGCCATTGGCCTTTTGGCTAAGATCACAGTGTAGTATCTGTTCCGATGGATACTGCACCCTATAGACTAGTATTGTCTTGGCCTTCGGGGCTTGATTTATGCCGGTCTATGGGTCTGTCCTGTGCAGTTCTAGGAGGTCCACCCTCCCAGGCTTCGCCTCCCCACTTTGGGGAGGAGTAAGTTTATTGCTTACTTCCTGAGGCGCCCCTACCGGGGAATGCCGACGGGGCTGCCCAGGCAATTTTTAAACCCCACTTTCCCGACCCGACCTTGGGTCATATCTTACTTGTGGGAGTAAGATAAAAACTGGCCTTGTGCCTAACTCCTGGAGAGGAGTAAATCAATACTCTCATCCCAATAATTATTGCTCAACATGAAAGAAAAGGTGGAGAAATAACTTTTTTTTTTTTTTTTTTTTTTTTTTTTCGGAATTCTGCTAATTAGTTTATTATATTTAAAATTTAGAAAAAAATATTCATTATTTGACCCTAAACTGGCACAGGAAGGGTCGGTTTTCCAGACATTTCATGTACTAACTAAATAAAAGTAACTTTGTTCAGCCTATTCCTCTGAACGCAGAGGGGAGGGGGAGAAAGATAGAGGTAAATAGATAGCAGTTATAATAGAAATGATATACTTTTGTCCCGGGCAACGCCGGGTATCCCTGCTAGTGTATGAATAAAATTATTTTTAGTTGTGCAAGAATTTAACAGATGTCATGATTTATTAAATAATCTGATGTAAGTTTCTGATATCCTGCTGGACATCAACAAAAAATTCACCCTCTTATGAGAATTTTTTTTTTTTTTTTTTTTTTTTTTTTTTTTTTTTCCCCTCCTCTAGGTATTTAAAATTGACCGATAAAATCTGCATTGTCTATGTAACAGCTTTGGTTGGCCAATTTCCATGATCCGCATCAATTACTTTGCCATTTGCACTCATCAATATGTTTGAACTTAATTGACTATGAAGGTGTGGGTGGCATCATCATTTGACATGATGTGAACAATGTTGGCATGCGATGTCGGAATTGAGTTGTTTAACAGAGCTATGAATATTTTGTTTCCTAACTATAGGTAAAACGGACCGATATTAGCAAGACTTCATAGATCAACTATAAAAAAAATCACCTATTTTAGGTGATTTTTCTGCATCCTTAAACTTACATTTGTAAAAAGGTAAGTAAATTACTCAGGGTTATATTATGTATGTACAGGAGTTGGACAAAATAGTGGAAACGTTTACAAATTTTAAATAAAATGTGATGTGAAGCTCTCGGTGAGCAGTTTTTGTTAAAACTGGTTTATCCAGATGATTGTTAAGCTCTGCTGTAATTTTGGGTGCCGCGGTTATGTGCTCTTTCTTCACAATCCTTACAAGATCTCTACGATCTCTTTCAGACAGTTTCGGCTTTCTTCTAGAGTTTTGGTTAGAGAATGTTTTACCTCCTTTTTCATAGGCTGTCATCACCTTCGAGACAGTTCCCCTGGATACAGCCACCATCTCAGCCAATTCTGTTACAGTAGCACCTGCCATACGGGCACCAACAATCTGCCCTTTTTGGAAATCTATAGATCTGTCATTTAAATTTTTCTTACTAATATGCACCATCTGAAATTTAAAAAAAAAAAAAAATTTTTTAACTAATTCAGGACAGCGATACACATTAACGAAAATGAAAACGTTTTGGTGATTTTTTTTTTTTTTTTTTTTTTTTTTAAATCATAAGAGGGGACCCGACTTTTGGGGGTGGCGGGGTGTACTAGTTTCATAAATAACCTTTTAATCACTACTTCTGATGAATTTTCAGCTAAAAAGAACAATGAAAGAAATTTGAGATAGTTGTAAGAATTGATTTATTCTTTTGTCCTCTTCTCTAATGCTCCTGAATGATACTGCTGTGTGTATATTACATATATATGTGTGTGTGTGTGTGTGTGTGTATATATATATATATATATATATATATATATATATAAATTCTTGATCATGTATAACTTGTGCAAGATTTTGAAGAGAAAATAATGCGCCAATTTAGAGATTGATGAACAACAATGACAAAACTGAAAGTTCTTTCTGATTAACAGCAAGTATACACAAACCCTGTTCAGTTTAATGTCTATTTTACATGCTGGCATTTTTTATTCATTAGAAATTGAAGTCTTCTCGTTTAGCAGAAGACGCAATCTTCTCTGCTATGGTTTTTGATACATTCCACAATTAACATACTTCAAAATAAAAACAATACAATGTTTCGAATTTAAATTTTAGTCTTAAACCTTGAAATTATCAAAACAATCGCAGTCGATATTCTACTCGCATCCCTGACCTACATATTGTTAACATCTAGGTTATGATACTCCTTCACTATCCTGCTTTTACCGATCACTCGCGGTAATCCTGTTAGTTGTGTATAACTCGCATTTAGTATAATAATCAACGTTTGCTTCCCTAAGACTTATTTCCTATATATTTTAATCACAAAATACATGTTAAAATATTTTGTTTTGGTATTGAGCTGTTTGAAAAAAACCAAAAAAAAAACCTTCCCTTTTTAATTGTGCTAACCCCTAACCTAATTTGCAATTAACTCCCTAAGTGATCCATCTTTTACTAAGCTCTTATCTCACCTCTTGCTACCTACTCTTATTTTATGAGGTACCTATCCCTAACTTCCGTCACTATTTAATAGTCGAATGTAATAAAAAAGAATAAAGATGGGTATAGTCCATTTATATTAAAAGCAAGGGAATATCGCCAGTCATACTAATATTATTTAATCCGTAGCTGTTGAGGAAAAAATAGCGAGCAGAAAGACTAATTTGAGATTGTCTTATTTTTAAATTTAACTAGCTTTGGAAACTCGCTTTTCCTGATTCAAACTAACCGAAGCTTAATGGGTGACACAATGGGTCACTTTTTTTCTAGTATCTTAAAAGTCCAACTGCATTGTCTCTTTCCTTGTTGCTTATCTGTTAATGTCTGCCCAAATTGCCATAAAAACAAGTTATTTTAATTTGTCTTATTTTTACACAAAGCTATGGTCTTACCCTGTTGTTTAAACTGGCATTTCGTGCACCGACATGTCTACAACGGTGTTTTATGATTCCAGTTTTAATACACACTCACATATTTGTGCCGACGTCCATAAAGTTATGCCAGTATAATTTTTAAATGAAAATGAGTTGTCCAGTACTCTGCTCCCAACCCTGAACCCTATACTACCATTTTTACAATATTGTTATTTTCAAGTTTTTCTTGTCATTTCTCTTCGTATCCTCCTCCTCTAAATCTGTTACTACTTCCCCCTCCCTTTATTCCCCTTCTCCCATTCTAAAACCTTTGATAAATAATATTTGATATTATATTTTATCAAGATTAGCAATGCGTACAAGTAAAATATACACTAATTCTCTGCACATGCAACACTGCTAAGATGGTCCATATGCTTTGGTAGTAATGCACGTGTAGAAAATAAGACGGTAACATGTGATGAACAAGCGTCTTTTTGATTGTTATAGTTTGTTTGCAACAAACTAATGTTACTTAGATTAAACATACAAGTAAACACATTGTTCCCATACAGATAAAAATGCACGCTTTTTTCCCCCTCTAGCAAACGTTTATATGAGAGTTGCTAACAAGATTTGTGGGATGTAATCTAAAAGGAAATAACTCTATAATAATTCCTCCTCCAAAAAATAGACCTCTATACCTTCAATATACAACAACCAAGCAAGATTACCAGTTTCAGCATGAAAAGGCACAAAGATTCTGAGTGTATTGATCATTCAATATAACGTCTGTTTAGATCAGGGGCGGGCAACCTCCGGCCCGCGAAGGCTTAACGTCCGGCCCGCCACCCTGCTATGCTTTATTATTGCAATCCGGCCCAATGCCATTTTTGTACAATTTATTCATGTAAACAAAATATAGTAATTCTGAGATTTCGTTTTTTTCACTCCGGCCCGCGATCTCTTTCCAAAAGTCTCATCTGGCCCTCACTCTGAAAAGGTTGCTCACCCGCCCCTGCTTTAAATAAAAGCAGATTGAGTGTATTAATCATTCAATATAACGTCTGTTTTACATGCTGGCATGTGTTGGCCACCTTTTAGAAATATCTCTGGCCAGGTCTTTATTTATCCCTCCTTCTCTCAAATCCATCCTTTTTAATTTCTATGTTTTCCTTGCCAACTGATCCTGCTATCTCTAACCTAAGCACTCAGTCTTTCAGTGTAACCAAACGAGGTCACTTTCATACATCACACCGCGTACACATGCCTGATAGACTCTTTCCTTGGTCAACAGTGGTAACGCTCTGCTGGTTAGTAATGACAAATTTTCTGAACTTGCTCTATCCACTCCTTACTCTTGCAATCGCACCAGCTCCAAGGTAACAAAACTCCTGACGATCTCAATAGCCTCGCCATCCAAATATATTTTCTCTCCTTCCCCATGAGTAGTCTTGTAACACGGAGTTCTCATCCGTCTCCATTGTCTTACACCTGCGCACAAACTCGTTATCATCTCTTAACCTACCTGTAATTCCATTGCACTTGTGTCCCTAAAAGTTTCACAAAAGAATTTAGTTGCTCTCGTTTCCCTTTCCACAAACATGACAACTTTCTTTCTGTATTGGTTAACCCCCAAGATTGAATTATTTAGAAAAACACATTTTCTTTATTTTTAATTTTATGGCCAGGTTATAATTTGTTTGGCTTAAAAAGTTCTGAAATAATGTGAGAATTTCACAGTATAAAACTCGGATGAATTGAATCTTATTAAAATTTCAAATATATTGAATGATTGCAAACCTTAGTGATCAGAATGAAATGAGAAAAATATTTCCGAACAAATTTGTGAAAATACAACTGGAATTATTATTATGCATCTGATGTTCCTAACTGATTCTTAGTTTCCTTTTCTCCTAAAAGTCTAAAGACTTGGTGTCTCTGGATCGTTGGCATCTAAAAGATCCTCCGAGTATAATTTGTCTAGATTGACGCTATTATGATAATCTCGTCATTTGAGACTACATGAGTGATGGAAAATGACAAATTTTATCCTCTAAATCAGCTGCTCATCGACTTGGTTCTATTTATCTTCCTCCCACAAGGTAAGATGTGACACAAGGTCGGGAAAGAACCAGCGCTCGTGAATTTGAGCATTCTGGCTGTTTAAAAATTGCCTGGGCAGCCCCGTCGGCATTCTCCGGTAGAGGCGCCTCAGACAGTAAGCAATAAACTTACTCCTCCCCCAAAGAGGGGAGGTAAAGCCTGGGAGTGTGCACCTCCTAGAACTGCACAGGACCGATACCCCCCCCCCCCCAATAGACCGGCGTAAATCCAGACCCAAAGG
Organism: Sepiola atlantica; assembly: GCA_963556195.1. NCBI lineage: Eukaryota > Metazoa > Mollusca > Cephalopoda > Sepiida > Sepiolidae > Sepiola > Sepiola atlantica. The sequence continues at coordinate 41,183,000 of OY744549.1, forward strand.
CCAGGACAATACCGGTTTATTAGGCGGGGTAAAAACCCCTGAGAATTTTTATTTTGTTCTGACCATATATTCGTGATGGGACGATTGCAATATTTTATCGATTCTGTTCTAAATTACTGATTCGAATGACAAAAGCGCTCGAAAGAACACAGCAACAGCATAAAAACATGCGCAACTATAGACTCTATTGAAAGAGTTTATTAAATGGCATTGATTTTAAGTTCGTTTATATAGAAAATTTACGATATTTAGAGCTTTTAATCACAAACGTTTTCCTGAAAATGACAATGCAGTTAAAATGTGAATATACCTAAGTTGTTAAAAAAATAAATAAATAAAAAAATTTAAAAAATAACAAATTTAAAAAATCTAACATTTGTCATTTTTTTTGTTTTGTCTGAAAGCAGTGTATTTGTTTTGTCAGTGGAAGAAATTGAACTTAACTGCCAAACGGTTTCAATATTAATAACCAAGAATCTTTTTAGAATTGTTTTACAACCAGTTAACACATGGAAAATCAAAGAACTGACACCAAAGTGTGGTTTTGCATAGAGCCATGAAACTCCTTAAATTCACTAATTTAGTTATACTTAATTCCCTTCCAAACCAACCCTTTGAAAGTGTTCTAAGTTCACTTTTTGGGCCACCACGTCAGGTTTGCCAATGCTGAACCAGACAACCCACACTTTTTTTTTTTTTTTTTTTTTTTTCTTCTTTCAACAAGTAAAATTGACATTGTATTTTGATGTTATGAAGTATAGATATTAATTTTACTGGTAGTTTAAAAACAATTTATTTTATTAGTACCAGCAATGAAAAAAAGCTTCATTTTTTTTTTTTTTTTTTTCGTTCTCGCCTCCCTACTTTTAAATAGGCTTAGCCCCCCCCCCCTCCCATATTTACTCACTTGGTAATGTGCAGAATAGTTAAAAGTCGAGAAATTTAAAATAAAACATGACTTAGACCAAACGTAAATTTAATTATCTACCAACCTGTATACTTTGAACGTGCTGAAACTGTCTTAAGCTTTAGTTTTTGGGTTGTTTTCTTCAAAATACTTTTTTCCTTTTTAAAGAAGTCTTTACACACAGAAGAAAAAAACGGATGGCCGCTTGTCGCTTTACACGGGAGAGGGGTAATTCCTGGAAAAAAAAAAAAAAAAAAAAAAAAAAAACTACCACAACTCCTAAATTGGAGTTACAAGCCCCCCCCCCCCCTCTACGAACGTAGGATTAGTGGTAGTAATAGTTTTTACAATTTTTCAAGAATGAAGCACCCAACAGTTAAGCGACCATTTATTTCCCCATAAAGACAGCTAAAAAAATTGAAATAAACTTAGTTTCATCACGTTAGAAGTATTACAGGCCAGTACATAATTAAATTCTTCGGCATTTGCTATTTTTGTCTTTTTTGTTTTTGTTTTTACGATTTCTCGACTGTTAACTATTCTGCACTTTCACCATGTAATCTGTTTCTATTTACTTGCCCCCCTCCACGGAGTTTTACTTAACTAAAACATGGGTATTTTATTTAAATTGTTTATTGAATTTATCTTTCAACATAAAGAAAAAAAAATTGTAATATTTACTCCCCATGAGGGCAGTTACACAAGGTCGGTTTTTAATGTGAGGAAAATTCCCCCCCCCCCCCCCCCCCCGAAATGGCATTCTTGATTGGGACAAAAATAAAAAATATCTGAAGTCCAGAAGAATTTCTCTAATGACCGAGGACAGTAAAGATAAAGTATAGTATCATAACGGATACTACACTTCAACATTAATTCTATTTTGAAAAGTAAAACTATAATAGAAATAAACCGAAAAGAAAAATATTGTGAAATCGGCAACTATTTCAATATTTGTTGGCGTTTTTCTTTTCTGTTAACCCTGATATTTACTGCAATTACACCAGAAAAACTGAAGTGTCTTTAAGTATTATTCAAGTGTCTTTGAGAGTTTCTTGGATCCAGGTGGGCTTGATGAATAATGGAGTTAATTAGAGCTAATTAAAAATAAAAAATAAAAAAACTCAGATTTTAATATCTGAACACGATATATCTGGAACTGATTCCAGAGATATATATATATTTTTGTTTTATGAAAGCGAGGTTTATCAATAATTTTGATAATGCAGCTTCTATCAAACTTAGAAGAAACTAAGAACTGACTTGGCATAAAATAGGGGTGGGAGGGGACAAACTACATAGTGAGAGGGGGGGGTAATAGTATCACAAATTGTTCAGTTTCAACTTAGGATAACTCGTTTATTTCTCCAAATTTTTATAAAATTTGGATGTAGACATTTTAACGGTTTCTCTTGATATCCGTACGATTCTTTCTCTTGTGTCCATTAATAGTTTATTTTCCAGACTACTTCAAGTTTACTATATTCAGTGATAAGTGATTTCTTTACTGTTCATCTTAAAAGGACCACTCATCAGTATCGTGGGCTTTAGTATAGGGTTTTGAGTTGGGTTTCACAAAAAAATCAAAGGTGAAAACATTAGTGAATTAAATTGTTGCCCTTTTTGATAATAGAAATAAAAACAATTTGATAATTGTTTCAGTTCGTTTTACATTGTTCAAATCTGACTTATTTTTATTTTACATTTGTGCCAGTTGACACGGTTAAGATTCGGATAAAAATTGTTGTTTGGGATAAATACAATTTAGGCGCGCAGTGTGAATATAATTGTATTGGCGCGTGAAAAATAATAAATACCGCCCACGCAAATTCCGGCGTGGCCTTATATATTAAATCAACTCAAAACGAGCGGACGTAGTAGGAAGCACACCACGTGATATTTCTGTCCAATGGGATTTCTCCAAAGACATTTCTCTAAACTTTTCTCCTTAAGCTCGCTGGAGCCTATCCAAATAGTATTTAAGCACACAAACATCAAACCCTCTCTCTCAACTGACTTATTATTTTTATTTGTGGAGGAAGTTATCACCAAAAAAAGGCATGACGACCACCACATTTAAGAAAATATAGCTTGATCTCTACTCTATAAAAAGTATTATAAATATTCAATGTACATTTTTTTTCCCCCTCCCCAAAGCATGGTTAATTTAAAACAAATAGTTCAAAGATCACCACTAAAATATTCTTTAAAATGGGTCTCTACATAAGACGATGTTTTCAAGCGTTTTGAGCACTAAAAGGTTGTAACAAGTAGTTATTCCATAACAAAAAATATAGATTAAAAAAGCGGAACTAGTTTACTTGAAAGAAAAAAGGGGGTCCTGAAAAAAAAACAAAAACAGAACGTATACAATTAGAACTTCAATAAAGGCTTTTCATGAGACCTTCTTCAAAAGGTCTATTTACTTCTGATGTATGTTTTTGTCGCTTCTGATTGAATTATTTTTTTTATTTAATAGGCTGAGATTTGTTAAAGGGATGAATTTTTAACGTTTGCTACCGGAGCTCACGAGACACTTCTAGGTTTAGATGGTCGGTTCTGTCAAACAGCACCGAAATCTCAAAAGCAGGGTGCCATCTCAATCGGCCAATCAAGGCTCAGCTTTCTTCCTCTTTTAGGACTAGACTACTATCGCCCTCAATGCTAAACCAACATGTGCAAACAGGCAAAGGTGAAGATGACTATGATGTTGATAATGAAAGGTGGCAAGGGGACCGTTCAGCGAAAGCTGATAAATTGTGACGACAGGTTGACGCACCCCCCCCCCCCATCCGATCTAATATTTGATTCCATTGATTAATTTTCATTTACCACAAGATAACATTTTTACATTAAAGATAGCCAATTGATTTTATTTTTATATTAATTTGCATCTGTGACACAAGCTTTGCATTGCAGATTTAAAAAAACCTATCGCTTTATGCATGCATGACATATACAGGGTGGGCAAAAATAAGGGTCCTATTTTTAAAAATTCATAACTTTTTTATTTATTTATTTTTTTTTTTTTTTTTTAGAATAAGTAAAGGACCCCTTCCGAAGCAAGTATTAGCCCTAAGGAACGTACCCTCATTTAGAAAACATTATTTTTGCTTAAAAAACTCAAAACAGTGTAAAAAAACAATACTTTAGTTTTTGTAAGTTTTAAGTGTTTTTCGGCTAAAATTTGTTTTGTTTATTTCAAAAAGTCTCGGAAGGGTCAGTCTACACACACACATAAAGTTTGGTGAGTTTAACTTTTATTTTGTGGAAGTTATTCAAATTCAAGTTATTCAAATTTAAAGATAGGACCCTTATTTTGGCCCACCCTGTATATACAATAAATCATGGAATTCTTAATACAAGAGTGTACGGAAAGCCCATCTGAATATCATATAACTCTAAATGAAACGAATGTTTTGTCTAATAATGAAAGGCTCTTCATCCAGCGTTGGAAAGCTTTGAAAGCTGTTTAATAAACTTGAGTGGTGGGTTCAATTTATGAAATTAAAGTTAAAACCTAGACCTCCAAAGGTTTTGTGACAATAGACGAAAATTTACCGGCTTCAAAATGCGTGTCTGGTGGCAGTTTGCTAGAGGGGAAACTCTTCCTCGGAATTAGATTTTTATAGTTGGAATTAATTTGCATACGTAAGCACCAACCAACATAAAAAAAGACTGAAGAAACGCAGACGAAGGAGACACAAAATGTCTAAATAACTTTGTCAGTCTTATGGTGTTGTATGAGCAGGACTTCTTCCCGAAGTTTAGACCATCATTATGACCTTATTACGGCTACTAGAGATTAGATATATCCTAGTTCAGTGCTCTTCAAACTTTTTTTGTCGCGACCCCTTTTTGGAAAAAAAAATTTTTTCGTGACCCACCAAAAATTTTTATAAATAAAAAATAAGTTTGAATATTTAAAACATTCCATAGTTATAATTTTGGCGACCCCCTTTCTATGGTTACGCGACTCCCCTGGGGGTCGCGATCCCCACTTTGAAGACCTCTGTCCTAGTTTACTACAGATTTTTAATTTTTAAAAAAATGAACTGTTTCTGGATAGGTTGTGGCTGCTTGCTGTCCGGAAATATTTTTGTCTTACTATTACCAAAGACTCTCAAAATGGTACTTGATGCCCCCCTTGCTAAACACTCCTGAAGGGTAAGTGGAGAAATTCCCTATATCTTGGTGTAGTGGCCAATGAAAAGGTAACCTTTGGGTTGCCCTTGACTACAGCCAATCTATTTACTTTATTTTTTTGTGTTAGATACTCTGGGGGTGGGGGGCATTTGGGTATTTACTGGAAGCACTTTTTTCTTATACAAACATGATTCTCGTTGATTTGAACTTATCTTTGAACTGAGCCGGAAGATTCTATATTTTCAAAGTCCGGCAATTCACAGCATGGCCTTTTGGCTAGAAGCAAAGTGTACGAAGTGTAGTATCTGTTCTGACACTACACTTTGTTTTCTGTTCTCAGTCTAGGATTTCTCCCTCACTGACTGAGACAATTTTAATTTTTGTCCTAATCCAGAATGTCCTATTTTGGAGCTGGATATTCCCACAAAAAAAAACAAAAAAAAACTGATCTTGCATTTAACTCTGCTCTTGTGAGGAGGCAAGTAATAAGGGACTCTCAGTAGGATAGGCCTGGAAAAGAAAGCACACATTGAAAAAATTTTTTTAAGATAATTAATATTTAAATATTATAAGCTCCCTTTACTAAAGGCCGGGCACTCTGAGTGAGTTTAATAACAAGCAGTACTAATAGCTTCATGCGAAGTCCAACAGTTGTAAGATCACTTTCACTGCTCGTGTAAAATGCCCGCCGATTCGGTATTTACAAAGTTAAATTCCTCCTAATTATTAGCTAATTCGCGGTGGCCAATGAATCAGTGGCGATTTGTGATCGGAATTCGAGCCCACGGACCGTCGGGGAATTAACTTCCTGCACTGAAGATTGCGTTAGCATGAAACATCGATGTCTGTAGGTAATAAATATTTATTTATAAATATTATATATATGCACCCTTGTGATGTGAATATTTATTGGGGGGGGGGGTATTTGTTTCTACACTATTTGCAGTATCGTTAGCTTCACGTGAGTAAATGATTTAAAAAAAACAAAAAAAAACTAATAAATGGCAACACTTAAACGAAGCTCATTAAATACTCAGAAGAAAATTTGTTCTCGTCTCCTTTCAATCTCAACTAATTTCTCATCTCTATGACTAAGCAATAAACAAATGGGTTGATCTAATTTTGTCACAAAAACCTTTTATAATCAGTCAAATTATATTTTTGCAAAAACAGAATGAAATAAAAAGCACCATATGTTGCATATATTCCATCTGTTGGGAATAATAGCGTCTTTGTAGTTAGGTTAAGTAACCTTTCGTCGGCCATGTTGAACCAGAAGGACAAAAAAAAAACTGAATGAGGCAAATTATTCGAGGCAGGAATGTGGTAGACCCATTAAAATCAATTAAAACTCATTTAAGTATACACCTGTCTGCTTTTACATTCTACTTTTCAGATGCTATGAAGTCTCACTTATAGAGTAACATTAATAATTAGCTGAACTGTTGGATTCTAACAAGCTTAATAGACTCTGCATAAATATAAACACTAAAAATGGAAGGAGTTAGGAATACCACTGCTTGATTGGGTTGCAAATCCAAACAAGCAGTGGTATTCCTAACTAAGCCTTGCAGAAAATAGACACATACATTAAACCAAGTGCTCCTCGCGTGTGGGTTGAACACTACAGCTTCCACTTGATGTGAAGCAGTACTCTTATGCCAGTAATGTAAACAAAAATAATTTCTCTTAATGGTGTAGGGGGGAAAAAATTGCTGTATTGTTTCGCATTTCATCTTGAAAGATTTACCATGTCTAGCCACACATAGACGCGCTCGTTTGTGTTTTGAAATAAATGAGGATGGTTCTGTGGGGGTGAATGGCTGTTAGTGAAGAGGGGGGGGGGCAATATTTTCACGTACTTGCATGACATTTATCTTAAAATTATCATCCTGATGAAGTCTTACAAATAAAGACGAAACGTTGATGAATATATAAAAAAAAAAACGCCTCGTTTTTGGTTTTTCCTTTTTCATTTCCCATTACGTCGGATTACCTTCATCCTTCCTTTCCTATATATATATATATATATATATATATATATATATATATATATATATATATATATATATATATTAACACATGTAAAGTGAAAAATATAGATATCTTGAATAGTCAATGCTCAGTATACATGATAGAGAATAGTACAAGATAAGTGATGGGGATAAAAATTGAATAAAATACAATATTTATTAAATCATTCATTGCTCAAACAAATTGTTCTTTCCTTAATCCATGGATTTTCAGATATGCTCTCATCAGAAAATTCGATGGTAGAAAGCATTATAGTAATTGTTTAATTTTTCAATTGATTTAGTAATTATTGCATTTTATCCAATTTTTATTTTTTGTCTATTGTACGATACGTGTATTTTAGTGTCAATCAAATCGTATCAGCCTTTTGTAACAAAGGGATTTTCCTTCAAAAGAACCACAACTAGAGTTTACAAGTAACACCGTTTTATTTTGAGGTTTAAAATGACACGTGGTTTCTTTACCAAACTAGACTTGCAATCAGAACAAATCTCTCGCAATGAAACCGTGCTACAGTTTAAGGCCTAACGGCTTCTTTCTCTCAGACTAACAGAGGCCAATGAATCCTCTTCCCGTTTTGCTTGAAATATATATATATATATATATCTCTGGCCAGGTCTTTATTTATCCCTCATCTCAAATCCATCCTTCTTAATTCCATATGCATGCAATATCTTGTCTTAGTGGTAAGCCACACAGCAAGATCACTTGAGAATTATTAAACATCTATGAATATAAAAAATCGACTGATCAGGTGTCTTATCTAGAGTGGATATGAATTCTGTAGAATTTCAAGTGGTCTTTCTCGGCACGGAACCTCTCCTAAATAGAGAAATCAAATTTAAGGTGGTTAAACTCTGAGCCAATTATTTTCCCATGACAGGCCTGTCGTCTGCATGCATTGCAACCCCACTAAACATGAAGCCCTCTGCATATTTACAATTTCCTATTCCTCTATTTAATTAACCTTATTTGGAAAATACCGTTTTTAACACTATTTTTACCTCCCCACCCCCCCGTCCGATATCGCTACAGTAAACACAATAACATAAATTTAAAATCTTAAAATTTTTTATGTCAACATTTAGTTGAGTGCAATTTAACATAAGACTATACAATGAAATCTTTTGTTCAGAAAACGTTTAGAGAATGTTACGGATAATTTTACAAGGATCTCATCGAAAGTATAATATTACTGTCCCGTTCGCTTCATTCTAATGGTACTCCTCCATTTTGAATAATTTGTATATGCTGAATCGAAAGTGCCCAATATCCTAAATAGATCAGGTGTGTAATAATATGGTAGTATATTTCATATATGGTATGTACTTATAGAAAAGGGAAGACAAGAAACTCAGTGTTGCCCGGGAATACATTCAAACAAATAAGGAAGCAATAATTTTGAAACTAAAAGCTCAGGTGAATTTCTTACATTATTTTCAATACATTCAAACCATGGCCATCCCTACTACAGGCCAGGCAATCGTGCAACTGGGGTCTTTTACTGGGAGCCATGTGAATTTTCTTAATTATTCGATATAGAAGTTGCAAACAAAGGGAAAATTTCCCTGTGAGATTAGCTTGATATTTTTGTGTTTTACATACCAAATGAATAAGAACCACAATGAGCTAATTGATAAATTTGACAATTATTGATGAATTCCTATAAGAGACAGGTAACTTTGAATAAACAAAGGCAAATGCATATTTCAATGTGGGATTTTTTTAAAGAGAATTTGTACTTGTGTCAAAAGATCATGACTTGTATATTGTGGTTAAAAAAAAGAAGTTTGTTAAAATGTGATATGTGGTTTACTAACCAAAAATTTAAACTGTCCTCATTTTGATTGTTTTCAACACATTTTGGCTATAGTATTCATTTCACATAAAATTATCCAAAAACAAAGTTCAAACTAAAATTTCAGTATCCAAATCTCTAGTGTTGTCTCGTAGTCGATTAATCTAAGCAGATTCACTGAAATGGAAGATGAAATGAGATAATACAATGTCCATAGATTAAATAGGTTTAAAATTTATAGATGATCCTATCGCATGTGGGTTGAACACTACAGCTTCCACTTGACGTGAAGCAGTACTCTTATGCCAGTAATGTAAACAAAAATAATTTCTCTTAATGGTGTAGGGGGAAAAATTGCTGACAAACTGTTTCGCATTTCATCTTAAAACATTTACCATGTCTAGCCACACTAGAGCCGTGATACAGCTGTTTGTGGGTTATTTGTGTGTATATATATATATGTATATATTTGTTATTGTTTATTTATGTACGTATACGTTTCGTCCTTGATAATCGGGACTTATCAGCATAGAGATACGACTATTCACTACCGGTCATGCGATTCGAAACTCCGGATTACAAGTATTTTGCAACTCAAATCCGATGCCTTAACCACACGGCCAATTTTTAATAATGAATAAACGGTGATAATTTTAACACTTTATCGGCGGCTTAACGTCTAGAGCGTTCTACTTCTTTAATGGAAGGAACGATGCATTTAAAGCTAGTTACGTCGTGCTGTGTTAATACTACACTTACAGTGCTCTACTTTTTTGAGGAGCGACAAATATATATATATATATATAATAAAGCAGATCTCGTTTTCAAAGTTTGTCATCAAGAGCATTGCATCTGATGATTCGATATTTGATTCTGACTAACAAATTTTTTCTTCTATATTCTTTACAAGAATAGAATGTATTTCACTTTAGTTTATTTTTTAAAAAATACTTATTCCGACTAGGAAGACTGATTTTTAATTATTGCCTATTTTCAGATAAATGATTGTTTAAAATAAATATTAAACTATTTATTTCTTAAAATTACTTGTACTAGCAATATGCTTCCTCTGTACAGGTGGCTAACCCTAAACCCGACAGTTGGCTATGGGGTGTACTTTGGTGGAAAATCTGTTACGATATTGAAAAACTAGATATACTTCCCAGTATTTTGCAAAAAAAAAAAATGTTGTTGAGAAAAAAAAAACAAAAAAAAAAACAGGGTAATTTGAAGTTATGGAAATTCACCAAAAGTTTCCAAAATCTTGTATATTTACCTGGAAATCTTATAGAACTTGCATTTTTCTAAAATAGGCGTTAAATCATTTGAGCCTGTTGAATTTGTTTGTGCATTTTCTTTAGTCATTATCATTCCATCAACCTCAAATACATCGTCTAACACTATTTTTCATACTGTTTTTAGCGTTTTGAAGACGATGGCTATTTTTGCATAAATTTTGCCTAGAAAAAGCATATTTAGTGCTAAATATCTCCCAAACCGCTGTAGTCAACATACCAAACCATAGTATTTTCTAAAAGATAATCTTATATGCTTTTCAAATCACTAGCGGTGTGGTATGTGGGCTAGGCTACGACTAGACCGATTATCAACTGACATTGGACATGAATTCATTTATGGGTCTCCTTAAAATCCTGGAAGTCGTTTATAATCATGAATTTTAAAGCTGTTTATTAGTCCAAATGAATCAATGGCTGTAAATCTAAAAGATATTACATTGTATGTTGCAACGGTACAACATTGCTCGGTATTTGACCAAAATAACTTTAACGAGTAAAATTTGATATCCATATGCATCAGATAATTGAAAGGAAAGGTTATATCTGTCTTTATAATTCACCTAAAATTGAGATTTATTCACTAGTATTACTGTTCTTGCACATAGCTGCTATTCACTCACGCTCAGCTGATATAGCAAATATAAGGACTTCGGAACGCAGCCATTCATAGGACTAAATTTGTGAATTGATCACTTATGAAGCTGTCTAATTATAAATGATTAAATACATCATTATACATGGCAACACTAACTCCAGAATATGATTTTATGTAAAAATGATTGGTAGAATAAACAGAACTCAAATGGACAGTATATAAGCCGAGTAGCCCACTGTGCTCTGGTCACATACTTTTTTGCAAAAAAGGTCAGGTCGCTATCTTTATACATTTAAAAAAAAAAAAAAAAAAAAAAAAAAGGCACTTTGAAAAAAAAAAAATTGTCAGAATCAACTGCTCATTAGCAAACTCTTACATCTTCTCTTATATAAAGGGCAGTTGTCTGTCTGTCTGTCCAGCTACTCCTCGAAAACTACTCAGCAAACTGTCAACAAGTTGATATCTTTAGGACCGGACAACACCTGGGATCATAATATCACAAAATTAGTACGTATATAGCAAAAAAGATCAGGTCGATGTCTTTATACATAGAAAAAAAAAGCACTTTGAAAAAATTGTCAATCAACTGCTCATTAGCAAACTCTTACATTATAATGTAAGAGTTTGCTAATGAGTAGTTGATTCTGACAATTTCTTGATGTATAGTATCTGCTTCCCCAAATGAGAAAATGTCTTGAATGGTCTCGTAACAGAAAAAAATATTACACTATCCCCCCCCCCCATAAATTGATAATTGAAAGATAGTACAATTAATAGAAGTAATAGTTTCGGTTTCAGACAGATACCAAATCTCCATTAGTAACAGATATCAAATGTTTTATTTCTAGCAACTAATTAAAATGTTGTTTCACTGAAATGCTACAAGTGGCAGTACTATGATAACAATGTCAGACACTACATCAGTCAAAACCATCTATGTAATAACACAACTTGCTCTCTCCATCTGTACTTGCATCCTCACAGGGGCAACATTAGAAACTTCTATATACGATTTCTATTTTGCAATTTAAGAGTAAAAGAGAAAGTGGATGAAATAAATTATTGGGGAAGAGACCAAAGATTGAAAAAGTAGAGAAAATAAATTCTGAAAGCAGGGAAAGTGATAAATACAACGAATAGAAAGGCGACGAAGATAAATATAAATTGGGAAGGAGCATCGAAAATCGATGTTAATTTAGGAAAGACTCGAGTTTTTTGTGATTGAAACAACGCATAGGCCAGCTATGATAATGTGGAGTGAAGATCGGAGGAAAGTAATTATAATGAAGCTGATAGTAAGTTGGGAAGATAACATAAAAGGTGCAGTGTCGGAACTTTTTTCCCGTTCAAATAAACGACGAAATTTCGCGTCTGCTTTGTTGGAAAAACAAAGGCTTAAAACGTGACTTGACAAGAACAAACAACGGTTTAGTTAAAATAGAGATTTTATATAACTAAAGGAAAAGAATAAGTGTTGCTTGCAAAAAAAGGTGGTATTTTTGTGGACTTAACTGGAGTTTCGTCTGTTAACTTCTCTCTTGGTCCATGTGGTCTTAGTGGCAAGATGTATATCTAAAGTACTTTGACTATGGGGCTTTGGGATCGCCCATGTGCATAAAATACACAGAAATGCATGCCTGCTGGTACAGGCATGTAGTTCGTTCAGACAGAAGTTTGCATCTTGTTCAGTCGGCAGCCAAGGAAGGGAAAGAGGCTGATGCTTTAAAAACCCCACTCACCTGGGTTCGGCAGTGGTGGGGAAAGGTGGCTTGTGATTGGTTGTTTTTCATCCAATCACAGGTCACATGGAAAACTACTGCGTTATAATTTTCAATAGCAGGAAATAAGATATTGAAAGTTAATTGAAGATTGCGAAAACGAATGGGATGGAATATTACCATATTGTAATAGAAGCAAGAGGTTACAATGAAAAGTTTTCTGTACCTAGTTAAAAATCGATTTGGATTTAAAGAAAATGAAGCAAGGAAAATGATAACAGAAATACAAAGAACAGTAGAAAAGGTCTCACTTTGGTTGCAACTAAAAAGGGATGATCCTAGCTGGAATGAAAGATATTTGACGTCCAATATAAAAACCAAAACCATGTAAATGACTAGAAAATAAACGTCGGCATAATATCACAAGAACGAAAACCTATGCACTGAAAGAAGCAATGGTCAGCATTAGATCAAATAATAGCAAGTCCAACGTGGAGGGGTGCTGCCATACCTGTTATCAGTCGAGGATAAAGTTCCAAAATTGGCTGGTACAAAATCCTCCAGATGATGCATTGGCTGAGATCCAAAAGTGCTGCTGCTGACTATGAAGCACTAAAGTGTTCACTACTTCTATAAAAAATGAATGTGAAAAATATAGACGTTTATATTTGTTGATGCACTAAAGTGTTCGATAATTCTAGAAATTTTATTTACTATTGAATCTTTATTGAAATCAAATGCAGCTAAATTAATTTATGAACTGCATTCTGGTTTAAATAAGTCGGCCATTTTAATCTTTTGTTCATAGTTAAAACAAAATGAATTACTTTTGACCTTTCAAAATTTGAAAGATTTGGAAGCATTTAAACTGTCGAATAGAAAGTCATTTAAACTAGCTTTAAGATTTTCAATCCTCTTTGAAAGATTGACAGCTATTTACATCCAATTTTTTTTTTTTTTATTTTTTTTTTTACATAAAACATTCCTAACAAACCTTAGCTTTTTGTAACAATTTGGTTCAATTAATTTACTGACTGAATGGCATAACGATTGTTCGTTTTTTCTTTTTGTTTTTTTTTTTTATTTTATTTTAAACCGATATTAAGATTTTTGGTAATCCGGCATACTAACCGAGACCTCCTAAAAATAGAATTTGTACGTTTAGCTTTTGTAAGTATGGATGTCCCAAAAAGACGTCACTCATCATTGAGTGACATGTTCGGTCAGGAACGCTTATAACCGATGGCTGGCGAGCATATAATGCCCTGCCGAACCATGTTATAGTGAACCCCAAATACAATTTTGTGGACCCAAATGATCCTCAATCCACACTAATAGTGTCGAGGGATCCTGGAGTCGGTGCAAAATAAAATTTAGACAAATGAGAGGTACTGAAAGAAATACATAAATTTTGGACAAAAACAAATGTTTTTCAAAGAAACAAAATCCAATACTTTTTGTAAATAACATTACTAAATTTCTAATTAGAAAATTAAAATAATATTTAATGTTTTTTTTTCTTAATAAAAAAAAATTAAAGAAATTAAAATTCCATGACGTTAATTTTACTTTAATATTAATTTTTCTCCCCCCCCCCCCTCCCGTGAGTTTCTAAATTCATATTTTTTGGAAACGTACACATTTTCTTCAAGAAAAAATTTCATGACGTTAATTTGAGCTTGGGTCCTAATCTTTAATGTATTTATTTAATATTACTTTAAAAAAAAAACATCACTATTAAATATTTCCCAATAAATTTTCCCTTTTACCGGGATTCGCAATTATTCCGATTATTGCCTTTTCGTACAAATTCTATTTGAGGTCTCGGTTAGTATGCCGGATTATCAGATTTTTATATTCAGTGCCTTGAGTAAATAATTAAATTGATAAAAATAAATCCACTTGGATTATTTTATTTTCATCCAGATTTAACTTGAAATTTTTCTGTATAGGAAATCAGGATTCTAGCCCTGCTAGTATATATTTTACAAAGCCATATCAATGGATGTAGAAAATAAAACATTTTTTTATTTTTTATTTTTATTTTTTTTTTTTTTTTTAAATTTTTTTTTACTAAAGAGCCACCACTTATCCTCGAGTGGCCTTTGGGCCTTAAGTGTCAGGTGGACGGTGAAACTATGATTGGTAATGATGGAAGTTTGGTAGAATTTAATTATTTAGGACGGATTAACAAGAATTTGTTTACGTTGGACTTGAAAACATTGTAGTCAGTTGGGAAGCAGCCCGGTGGTACAGTTCCAGGTGGGTAGTTCTAGGAAAGAAACTTTGTTCATGGAAGTTTCGTTTAGTCCTAGGCACACAGAGGGAGAAGGGGAAATTACAGACTGGTTGTAGCTAGACGTGTATTTGTTAACGTTTTCTGATGATACCAGATCAGGCTGCCCTGTGGCTCCCTGAGACGAAATTCACCTACATTGACGTTTTTTTGTTTTTCTTCTTTTTTTTTTTTTTTTGTAAAACTTAATTATGTTCTACAAAACCAAAAACAAAAACAACAGCCCCTCTCCCTTTCTCCCTCCCCTTTTTTATTTTATTTTTAGAACTTGAAGCATAAATCTTTTACTATAATGACCAGATTCGGCATTAAATAACCCAAAAAGGGTTGATATGCCGTAAAACAAAACTACCAAACCAAAAACGATGATTAAACATTTGAAGATATAAAGAACTTGAAGCATAAAAACTTTTACTATAATGACCAGATTCGGCATTAAATAACCCAAAAAGGGTTGATATGCCGTAAAACAAAACTACCAAACTACCGTTAACGTTTTACAAAGGGAAACCATAGATTGAAACTCAGCCAAGCATCTTCCATGAAAATAACGATTGAGTAGAAAAAGACTAGCAAGGTCTTCTGTGAGAAAGAGGTTGTAGGGAAAAGAGGAAATCACCCACTAGAAGTCAGTTTTGTACTCTGTCAAAGCAGGAAAGGCAGCTCTGAGCAGCACCTTCCCCCCCCCCCCCCCAGATGTGGCGACAGTACTCAAGTGGTTATTATATTTAAATGTTTTTAATACTCGTTTATCAATGGCAAGATCTTTTTTTTTTTCTTTACATTTTTTTTTTTTCATATCTCGTTTCTGTATAAGGATTCTCCATTTTGAAATGGAATCTTTGTTGTAGGAATAATTCTTTGAAGACAACAGTAATCAGCTTTACAGAGATCTTGTTAAAATTGGAATTCTACTTTTACAAATCCATATGAATAACTTGATAAATTAATTTTTTGTGGATTGGGGTACGAAATGGTTTGTTTCGTTTAATCTGTTAAGACTCAGCTCATCTTTTGGTCGTAGTCATGTCCTTTTCTACCCGAGATTTTCATGGATGGCTCTGTTCTTGAGAAATCGACTTTGAAACTTCTTGGTCTTTCTTTCTCATCAAATCTTTCTTTGCAGTTCATACATTAGAATGCAACTCCTACAATAAAAAACACAAAACTAATATCTACATTGGTTTTACTACTACAACTCTTTTACATAGACTTCCTATGCAAATGTCAAATTAAAGTTCAATCTACCATTTAAAAAAAAAAAAAAAACCACACCTACCCTCCCTCTGAATTTAGACAACTCTTAGTCAACAGCACAAAAGTATTACATTCAAAAACTAGTTTTTTTTTTAAATACTAGAATCCACAATAAATAAAATTACATGAAAAATTAATAACCAAAGTTTGTTTTGGTTTTTCTTTTTCTTAACACTTAAAAGTAATTTTTCCAAGAAAAATGCTGGTTAGTTTTAATTTTTTTAATTTTAATTTTTTATTTTATAACTATAGCAAATCATATGGAGTCTGTGTTATGGAGATCATATCTAAAGTGGAAATGTGAGGAAAGGCTGTTTTTATGTAATTGGAATAGGGAAGATACAAAAAAAAAATCAGTGATTACTTTATTCCTCATTTTTTTTTTTTTTTTTTTTTAATAGTTTTTAAATATTTATTTTAAACTACAAACCCATGGCCCGACCTTGACCGATTGAATTATTTGCTGATTATAGTTGATGGCTCAAACGCAGACGCCACGATATTAATGTAAAATGGTGACTAGAAAAGTTTAAAAAAAAAAAAAAAAAAAATTTTGAATTTTTTTTTTTTTAAATTCAAAACAAGCTACTCATTAATTAATCGTCTTGGAATGAATAAAACCTCACGGTGGTAGCATTGATAGATGTGAGTGAAAATATCTCGGACTATGAATAAAATGAGGTGTCTAGTCGGAAAAATGAACATTATTGAAAACTGTACTAATATACTTATGTAAATTAGCTGAAAAGAGTCATTCTTTAAATGCTCAAGGAGACATTAAGAAATATTATTGGTTCAATCAACATGAGATGGATACTTAGATAGCTAAGAGATGAGATGGATACTTAGATAGCTTAGATAGCTAAGAGATGGTTCAATTAATTGTAAATCAAGGTTAATTAGGACAATTAAAACAGTTTTCAAACATAACTCATTCCCAGAACTAAATTATATTTTAGCATGTAATTTATTTAAGCATATAGGGAAAAAGACAAACGTTGATTTACTCATTTAGTATAGTAAATTGAGGTGTGGTTTAGGATTATGCAACCCTTGCTTCACCATACTCCTGCAAGCACCCTTACAGAGTATCCAGTCTCAGGACAGAAAGATACCTTCAATCTATTTTATTGCAATAATGAAAAAAAAAAATGAATTTTCCAAAAGTGAAAAACGAATCAAAATTTTAAACAATTTCTCCAAGTTGGTTTCTTTTATAAATGTATTTTTAAAGCATTTTCTTTTCTTAGATTATCAGATATTTGTATTTTCTTTCCTTTCTAGTGTCGATCTCTTAATCATTTGAACCTGACGGCGCAGGGCCAATGTTCATTTGTGCAAAACACTTCAGACTGCATCGCTGAAAATGGATTCTTCTCCTACACGTTCTTCTTGTACTGTGAATGCCTGCCTTTCCACAAAGCTGGAATTATTATTCTGGTTAGTATCTTTTTTTTTTTCTTTTTCTAAGTAGGCTCTTGATCATACTTGAAGAAAAATCCGAACGATGCATCCAATTTGAAAATTGAATGAAAAATACGATAAAAATTTTTTAAATGAAAATAAAATCTTCCTAGACCAGACCGAGTGATTGGTTCTGCCACAGGACTTCCTCAACCGCCTGGGTCCATCAATGTCGCACCATACCGGGGGACCATCGTGAGTTGATTTGGCTCTACGAGCGCCTCTTCATTATTCTAGGAAATGCTTAGAACCTGTTTATGACCTCATGGATGAGCAGTCTAGAGTGGCCATAGGCATCCGACGACCACTCAATTGATGTGATACGTAAAAGACTATTCACTGCTTCTCTCAGAAAGGACAACTTGGATCATTTGAATTACTGTTCTTAACTTTGATGTTATTCTCACAACGTTTCGGCCGATATAACCTCCAACTTTCAGATGTATCTTGTCGGACTCTGGAATTTGTATGGAATTTCAAATGGAAGCCTTTATTTAATCCACGGGGGTAGCTTGCTCTCGTTCTGTCAACCATGACCGGGTAGAAGTCCAAGTAATTCACAAGTATTGCCCGTACTAAGGATTGAACCTTCAACCTCCCGAAGAATCATTTAAAACTGACTTATTATTTTAGCACTTATCCGTTATGCCGTCGGTCTTTGTGGACAAGATACACCTGAAGGTTGGAGGTTACATCAGACAAAACATTAAGAATTACATCCAAGATGAGAACAGTAGTTCGAATGATATATCAATCCTCATCTCAAACATTCCAGAACGTAAGACTGACAACATCGGACCAACATGCTCGGTCATCTGCAGCATGTAACGTGCTCGGTCATCTGCAGCATGTAACGTGCTCTGTCATCTGCAGCATGTAACGTGCTCGGTCATCTGCAGCATGTAACATAACCTAAACCAACACAATGCCGACCAAAATCCACATCTTGGTAGGTGGTAAGAGCGGTAAATGGAAGTGTTGTCGCCTGAAATAGTACGATTTGTAATATATTTTGAGTTGTTTTTCTCTACCCCCCCCCCACCCACCCAAGAATATCATCTCCACCCGGACAATGCCAGGTATATCAACTAGTTAATCTATAATTTTGTTTTTCAGATCATGTGGTGGTTGTTCTTGTTTATAGGACTCTCAGTAATTGCTGATGACTTGTAAGTACTTCAAATTTTACTTTCAACTCTTTCTAAACAAAAATAATATAAGCCTGTTCCAAACCTCTTAGGGCTATGGCCCACCTAACCAAGTTTTTCTTTTCCCAACAAATTACATTCTGAAAGATTGTTTATTAGTTTTATATTTTACAAAGTCTAGTTAGTTTGTCATTAATAGTTTTCTGCCTACAAAATTAATATTTGATTTTGATTCATCAGTTTTTCTTGATCATTGCAGCCATTAATAAAATATAATTGGATTTAATTCCTTCCAGAAAATACTTTGTTCGGATCTGAATTATTTTCAAAAGACTGCCATTTTTAAAAGGGGCATAACTCTGTATTCCTCCATCCCTTTTTGAGTGGAACAAAATAGGAGGGGGATAAATTGCAAGCAACGCTGGATAGGTACATCTTGTATTCTATAAAAATTAAATATCTTGAAGTGATTTTCAACTTAATTATGAAATCCTTTGTATGCATTTAGTTATAAAAATCAGTTTCATAGTTATGGAGGTCCAAAATTACCTTATATATATGTATGTATATATATGTCGTCTCTACTCGTATATTGAGCACTGAAGTAAATACTGAAAGCATATGCACAATATATATCACCTTTGTATGTAAAATTTTATGGGAGACAGTGGAAGTAGTCCCAAATGTTTAAGTGCTAACTTCAAAATATCAGATTGGAAAGAAAGTAATGTCGTTTTTGTCCAACACATTTCATCTGAAACATTCACATTAGGGCATTTCTAATCTTTACAATAATTTCCCTTATTTTCTATGACTTCTGTCCAACGATCAACTAGCTTCTTGATGCCTCTTCAAAAAAAATTCTGATTTTTGAGAGAAAAACAAATTTAGGTAATTTTTTAGTTGGTCGTCTTTTCATAAATTTTGTTTAAGTGATGCTGCAATGATCAGAAAAGATGGTAGTCGGATGGAGCAATGTCAGGCGGATGAGGCAAAACTTCCCAATTGAAACTCGTGACCTTTTCCTGAGTGAGTTTTGCTGTGTGAGGTTTCGCGTTAGGCTGAAGCACTACAGCCTTCCTATTGAGTAATGCTGGTCGTTTTTTGATAGAGCAATTCTTAGATCATCCAGCTGCGAACAATATTTTACTGCTGTGATTGTATGATTAGGTTCTAGTAACTCATAATGAATTAGTCCTCTCATGTCCCACCATAAAGAGAGCATAACCTTCTTTGGGTGTAGTCCTTGTTTTGGAACAGGCTGTGGACTTTGGTTTCGGTCTAACCATTGTCTTTTACGTTGGGTATTCTTGTAAAGAACCCATTTTTCATCTCCAGTCACAATTCTTTGCAAAAATGGTTATCGATGATTCCTGGAAAGCAAAGATGTGCACACAGTCAATCTTTGATTTCGTTGAGCGTCTGTCAAATCGTGGCGAACCCAGAGTGCCAAGTTTTTAAACTTTTCTTAACTCGTGAAGGCATGAAATAATCGTGGTATTGGGTGTTATTGAATTGTTGAGCTAATTCTCTGCTGGTTAACTTTGGATTGACCTCCACAGCGTCTTTAATGGAGTCTTTATCAATTGATTTTGGCCTTTCCGAACGTCGCTGATCTAACGGGTTAAAGTCTACAGAAGAAAATTTTGCAAACCACCATTGACATTTTTAATCATTCAGAACATTTATAAGATAGACAGTTCCAATATTTCTTGTAGCTTCTGCAGCTGAGTTTCCTTTTTTTGAATTCATAGAGCATGCAATATCTCGGATGCTCCTCACTAATATCCATTTTTAACGGCTGAGACCGTTAAACTTAATATTTTCCAACTAATTACTATATCTGAAAGGCAAAGCAAGATATTAAGACACCAATTCACCAAAAAATCTAGAACTGTGTACAACTTAGGAGGCTGCAAAGTGAAGTAAAAAATACGACATTACTTTCTTTCCAACCTGATATTTGATTTTGATGAAATTTAAATTGTGTATAAAATTTTCCTTAGAGGGACCAGATGGATTCAGGGCAAAAATTCCTTAAAACTGCAAATATATCCGACTTTAGTGAAATTTAAACCATATGTATATGACTAATTCGGTTTTCCAAAATTTCAGTTTTTTTTAGTTTTTTTTTTCTGACTATATTATTAAACGTGGCCATACGTTCATAGTTTCCAGTTCTGCACACATTTTCTTCTACTCTCTAAGGTCATCAGATCTAAGCCTGTTTTTTAGACTCACATAACACATCATTGGTCTCTTGATTATCGTGCAGGATTGGGGGCAATGTCCACACCAGTTGACCCCCCCCCTCCAGACAGCTGGCTAGCTGCATGCATGGCAGTCCTCACTGCAGACGTCCACTTTCGTCGATCCTGAGGGTCAGCGTTTAAGAGCATCCAATCTCTGCGGTCTTTCTGTCAGCTCCCAAGATATCATTCTCATATCATTTCTCTCCACCATCACTGGCCAAGTTTTACTACTATACATCACACTGCATACACATATCTGATAGACTTTTCCCTTTGACAGTGGTAATGCTCTGCTGGTTAGTAATGGCAGAAGTTACTCCATCCACTCCTAATTCTTGCACCAGCACCTTGTGATCCAATGGTATCACCAAGGTAACAAACCTCAATAGCTTTGCCATCCACATAATTCTCATCCATCTCAATTGTCTTGCACATAAACTGGTTATCATCTAATATCTTCATTCCACTACACTTCATGTGTACCCAAGGTGCAAATACAATTTCCTTTTCATAAACTAACCACTTTCCAAAAAAACCCTAACCACTGATCAGCCTTGGTAACATTCGCTCTCAGACCTTTACTTTCCATAGTAATAGACCTTTCATTGTTGCACAGGCAAGTACTAAATCGGCATACAGCATCTGTGAGAATGATATACCATAAAAGTTACAAATATTTTAGTCATAGCTTTTCACCCTCCTTTTTTTTTTTTTTTTCAGCCTGTGCCCCTCGTTGACTGTGATAACCAAAACCTTGCGGCTTTCTCAAAATATTGCGGTATCCTTTTGGAAAAAGCTCATTGATTTTTGTTTTTATTACAGACTTATATTGAAATGACTTCTGCTTTGACAATTTTCTCAAATCAAGGGAGATAACTTATTTAAGGGTGTATTGTAAGTAGTTTTAATTCTGTATAAAAATGTAGGTTAAAAATCTAAAATTCTAGTAAATTGATATTAAGCATATTCATTATTTATGTATAACTCTCATATGTAACGTATTTATAAATATTATGCTATAACTAATAGTATCATTAAATTTTATTGGCATCTAATTTTAATCTGAGAAGATCCGTCTTTGTCTGTTTCTTTACTGATGTTCTGATTGGTTTAGTTTTTTGCATCAGGTGTAAAAAAGCTGAGTTGTTTTTTAGCTTCTCCAAATGATCAAAAATACTTCCCCCCCCCCCCCCCCAAAAAAAAAATTTGCATGTCATGAACATATCCTGAAACAGCATTTTGGAGAGAGCTGTAGCACTTCCTTATCTGCCATCATTCACAGGCCCATTCAGACTAAGATGGGTAGTACTTGCCAAAGTCCCATCAATGGGGTTTAATAGAACTTGAAACTTCACATAATGTTATAAATTGAAGAGGATACATAGAAAATATTTAAAGATATTTAGAACTCAATCTATAAAAACTATTACAAAGACTGTATGTGGCATAAAATAACCCGTAGAAATTTGAATGTCTTAACTGAGTATGCTGTGATAGCAAATTTATAATGCTACGAAAATTGTACGGCTTACTTGTCCCTGTTCACTTAATGAGTTTAAGTAGTTAAGAATTAAAATAAATATGTAAAGATTTTTTTTTTTTTTTTTTTTTTTTTTTTTTTTGTCATAAAAGTACTTTAATTCAATATTTAGTCTTTATCCATCTGCTAAATACGTTTTATCAGTTAATTTCTTTGTTTCTTTGTTTCATAAATGAAAAATGTATGATTTCGTATTTTTTATACAATTTAGATCAAGAATCTTTAACTTTACCAGCAAAATATGCATAACTCTAGACTTAATGAGTAGAAAACTCCGTTTTGATTGGAATAAATATTCTTCCTTAATAAAAAAAACTTCAGGGTGTTACATTTCTTGCATTCGGAAATGGTGCGCCTGATATCTTCTCGGCCATTGCAGCTGTAACTCGGTCGAGTGATGGAAATGACAGCTTGGCTTTTGGTGCTTTATTTGGTAAGTATGTTATATTTAGATGTCGTAGAGTTTTTAACAGAAACCAAATGTAACGATTTGTAGATGTACAAAGTGACCCTTACCCACCTTTCCCCCCCCCAAAAAAAAAAAATTGCTACACCTGTAATTTATGAAATTTGCCATCCAGCATCTGCAATATTTGGTACAAATAAACTTGAGTCCATGCCTGACTTGTCAATGTTTCAATCATGACTGAGGACAGCATGTGTGCGCTTGCTTAGATAAGATAACAGGTGTCCAGGTCCAGGAGGCGCCTGTTTCCGATTGGATGAAGCTCTATAGACAACCAATCGGTATCAAGTATTTCAACCAAGTAAACCTTCAATATTGCAGAGGTTATTTCTCTGCAGTTTTTGTGCAGCAGCAGCAGCAGCAGCCAATAGCAGTGGCTACAACAGCAGCTGCCATTAAGATTTTGAATCCGTGCTTAATTTCTAAGCTCGGCACTGATTGGTGCAAGCATTTAACTTCCTTTCTGGCTTGTCCAATCGGGGGGCCATCTCTCTTGACAAGCAATTATAAGAGATTGCACAGCGTTTACTTCCTCTTTTCTTTCCCATGAGAAGGGACTGACAACACATCTGTTACTCAGACCAACTCCCTCCTAAACTTCTCTTGGGGCACAACAGAACCCCCCCCCCCCCAGGCCTCTGGTCGACAAGACCCAAGAATTCAACATGGCTACAACCACCACACATAACATACACACACACGCACACACACACAACTACTTATGCATGACCTGACTTCCTCACCTGTGTACGGACATAAACATTCTTCATATATGAACTCTTTCTCTTTTATTACAAACAGGACAATTGCTTGACTTCCGCATCTGTGTACAGACACATATGCTTCATATATGAACTCTTCTCTTCCCTAATAACGGGACATTTATTTAACACCATGTGGACTTTCTAATCTTTCCTCTTCGTCCATACTCGTGAATGTATTGATTTACTCTTTCATTTCTCCTTTTATTCACATGTTAACGAAGACGACCAATTAGGTTGTTTTAAATATTGGAGTTGAGCTTCGTCCAATTTCTATAATGCTGAAATAGGCATTCCAAAGATTCTTCATCTCTCGAGCTTCGATGTCTTTCCATTTTATTTTTCTTTATTGCAGGGGCTGGTATGTTTGTCTCTTCTGTGGTTGCTGGGAGTATCGCCATCATCAAACCCTTCCACCTCATGGAACGGCCGCTTCTCAGAGATCTCATTTTTTATTTGGCAGCGTTATTTTGGGCTTTTTGCCTTCTGTGGAGGCGGTCCATCTCTCAACTTGAAGCAATTGGTAAATATGCTGTAAAACTTTCGATGGACGTTCGTTCCTTCATCTGGACTTCTTGGAACTCAGTATTTTTTTTTCTCCATCCCTAACACCTTTTGTATATGGAAACCTGTTTACTGTTGCTGATTTAAATCTATATTTTATGCTAAAAAGCCTATTGTCACTGCTGGTTTATTAATGTTTGCTAATGAGCTGGGAGACGAGTTCAATTATTGGTCGAGACTTGAAAACTAACAAAAAATTGCACTTGATGTCTTGCTACACAGTAAGGGTAAGTGGGGCAATCCAGGGAAAAGAGGGCCATCTTCCCTATATTTGTAGTAGCCAATGGAAAGAGAGCCTTTGGGTTATCCTCGACTATGACTGATCTATTTATGTTCATGACATGTATGGGTTGACAACTGATCTCAAAGGTTGTAACCCTTCGACCCTAACTAATGACGTAGCAAATTATATCTACACTCTCAACTTGAAGCAATCGGTAAATATGTTGTACAACTCGTTTTATCTGTTGGTATCTTGTTTGTGCTCTTCATCTTTAACACGTTTATGGAAGCCTGCTTAACATTATCTCTTCAAATCTATCTTATGCCAATAATCCCATTGTCACTGCTGGCTTAACATTATTAGACCGGGCTAATGTTCAGGAGAGATGTATGGGTGACAGCTGACCTCAAAACGCATAACATGTGGATTCTAATAAACTATACATTTATCTCCAAAGCTGATCCGGCATATTGCTCCCGGTAACCGAGGCTGATCCGGCATATTGCTCCTGGTAACCGAGGCTGATCCGGCATATTGCTCCCGGTAACCGAGGCTGATCCGGCATGTTGCTCCCGGTAACCGAGGCTGATCCGGCATGTTGCTCCCGGTAACCGAGGCTGATCCGGCATGTTGCTCCCGGTAACCGAGGCTGATCCGGCATGTTGCTCCCGGTAACCGAGGCTGATCCGGCATGTTGCTCCCGGTAACCGAGGCTGATCCGGCATATTGATCCCATTAAATTTGTAAAATGAATGGAAAAAAGCTTTTTCCTCTCACTAAACATGATCAAGCGATAAGCGCTCATTTTCTAGAAGTAAATCGGTTGAACACCTTTATTTGGAATTTTATTTGGAATTTTTGACTCGCCTATGGAGATGGTTCATCTCCACTTGAAACAATTGGCAAATATTTCATCACTTACAATGGAAATGTTCCTTTTGATCTAACAAACTGATCTTGTTGCATATTTCTCCATGTACGTTGAATGCAGTGGTTCCCTAACGTTTGTCTAACTCCTCAACAATTCAATATTACATCCCACACTTCAGTAATAAACATTTTCTATAATAAAAACCAGACGTATCATTACTAATATCAACGTAAAAACACTGTTACCTTAGTATCTTGCAGAATTTCTTTTTTAAATAAAAGACTTTGAAAAGTACACATGTACTTCTCACTTTCTTGCACCATCCACTTCTCTCATTACAAAGTCTTTTTTAAGTCTTGTGTCATAGATTCACTGTTTTTGTAATTCATGTTTGCATCACTTGCCGACTGCAGCACAATGATCGATCTATGATCAAATGGATCTGCAATGTGAAATCTGACCAAACCCAACACATCGGGTCAGGATTTGCTGAAAGCGCTACGTTTACCCAGCATAAAGGTCATCTTAAAGATGAATCGATTACGCTAGTATGGAACGTTCATCCTCCTGAATAAACCGTTGTAGAAGCATGGATGTCTTAAATCGCAGGAAGATTCGCCGGCCAGTGGAATTTGGAGACAAGTTGCCCTGTTGATCCATGAAAACTAGAGTGGGTTTGCGTAATATCAAAACTTCTGACCCTAAACGAGGGAAAGTGACGTTAACTGAGTAGACGAATCGCTGCTTGTCTGTGTCCGCCACATCGCATGACATCTGAGTATTCCTGGTTATTAAGAATTCCTCGACTGGCTGAAGTTTCTTTGTCTAGACATATTATTATAATAATAATAATAATAATAATAAAAAATTAAAGTGTTCAAGCCATCCTAACAATCTGCTACTTCAGGGTTCAAAGTCGGGTTTTGCTAATTTTCTTAGGGCATTGCGCAAAGTTTCATTCTCTGAAGAAATTTGTCTGTGGATACAATTAACTTTATTCTTTAGCTTGGTAACCACCAGTTCAGTATTGTAGAAGAAAGTACTCTCCTTCAAATGTTTTGGTTTTTCACGGTTTTGTGCTCAAGATCTTTTCCAGTTAGGCGGATAACAACCATGTCTTCTGACAATATCGCTTTCAGTACCTAGTAGACTTCCAGCTGTCGTCCCATCAATGAAGACTTTAATTCTTTAGTTGAAAAAAAGAATACAAATTTTAATTTAGCACTGATTCAACATATCAAGAGGAACTCATTCAAGGGAGTTAACTCTTAACCTTAATGTTATATTTATATACTATATCAATATTTTTTACTTGTATAATCAATGCAATTAGTCAAACTTTAACCCTCTGAGATTAACTTTTGTTTTTTTTCTTCATCCAGGTTTTATTCTCTTGTATTGCTTGTATGCAGTGATCGTTGTGGTGGGACGATACATTCGACTAAAATATGAACTTGGAAATAAAAATGTATCAAGTAAGTTGTTTTAACTTTTTTTTTCTTTTTTAAAATTATATAACAGAATTGAGTTTGTTCAATAATAGTTTCTTCCTTGATCAAATTCAATTAAATTTAATCAGTGTAGACACAGAAATAAATTTCCATGGTAACTGTTAATTTCACACCTGAAACGATCGTAACTTTGAGCACAAGATACTGTCGATCAGTATGGAACCAAAGTCTGTCTACACTTATTTTTTTAATCTAATTTTACACATTGTTTCAGCATTTTTTGAGATGAGGATTGATAATTTGTATTCGGACTACAGTTTTTATCTTAAATGTTATTTTCACAACGTTTCGGCTGATGTAACCTCCGACCTTCTTCAGGTGTATCTTTTCGAACTTGTGAATCTGTACAGAATTTCGAGCAGAACCCTTTATTTAATCCATGGGGGTAGCTTTCTCTCGTTCCGTTGGCCATGAGAGGATAAAAGTGTTAAGTAATTCACAATTGTATTCTTATTCGTCTGTGCTTAGGATTGAACCTTCACCTCCAGAAGACTGTCATGTGGAACTGATTATTACTTGGTACTTTATCCGTTACACCACGAACGTAATGAATAAGGACCCTTGTGTATTTCTGCTCAAACTCTAAAATTACAATTTTTATGCCTTGTAATTTTAAAGCTGTTTTTATTAATGTCTTCCTTACTCTCCTTCTCTTCTGTTGCTGCTGCTACTACTTCTCCATCCCCCACCTAGTCTAATCTCATTCACCCCCCCCCACCTTCAATGTGCATTATCTAGTATTATATATATCTAACATAAGATTATTTTGTCAGATTTTCAAAGTTGAAAAAGCAAACTTTGCTCCTGACTAGCCAGTTTTCATTTGTTATTGTTGCACCATGTTATTAGCAATATAATAACGTACTTTGCTAGAATTTACTTAAAATTGACTTAATCCGACCCAGATGACTAATATGAAATATCTTAAATAATCACCAAAAAAAATCAGCAAGGGGAATCATTTTTATTTTAACTTGAATGTAAGTTGTCTCCTTTGTAAACAAACTTTTTATTTCCTTTTCTGTACAAGTTTAAAAATGTGCAATCAAAAGTTAAAATGACTTCATTGTATCCCGAATAACGCTGGATAAGTACAGGTGTTTTCTTGTTTTGTTGTTATAAAAGCAACTACAATTGCTTTGAAATGTTAAAATTATTTTAAATACAGATTTTATCGCTCTATTAAATTTTGTGACCACTTCCCATGTTTCTTGTCTCTACGAGACTTGTACATTATTTTAATCAATTTTTAATATAAAATGCAATAACATACGAACTAAAACGATTTTTTATTCCTATTTAGAAAAAAATAATTACGAAATTAAATCCACCATAATGCATTTGTTTTAATCAGTTAATAGTTGAAAAAAGAATGAATTTGACAGTTTAAATAAATTTGGAAGCATTTAAACTGACAGTCATTTCTAGCTTAAAAATTCTTAGCAAATCCTAATGTATTTAAGATTGAAAGTTATTTGCATCCCATAATTTTATGAAAAGATTAAAGTGATAATTTTATAACAATTTTTGGTTCAATTTGACTGAACGATACTGAAATAATTCGATTTAAAAATTTTCAAAAATTTATTTAGAAAAATAAAAATGCAAAACAAATGCAAGTAAAGATTGGCAGGCAACAAAAAAATGACAATTTTTTGTGTTTATTTTATTTAAATCCAACTTCTATCTACTTTCAGCTGAGAAAGAGCCCGATGTAAAATCTACCAGCCCAAGTGAATGTAAAAAACTATTGAGTCCATCTGATAAGATATCTGAACAAAAAGACAATGGTAATTTTATTTATTTTTTTTTTTTTATTGAAAGCAAGAAATACATTCAAAATGCTTTCAAATTGCAGGAAAAATGTTCGTGTTTTTTTTTTTTTTTTTTTTTTTTTAAATGAGAACAAAGGAGCAAGCATAATTACTTGGAAGATTACAAAACAATGATATATTTATTTTATATATATATATTCGTTTATGTATTTGATTATATGATTTGGTGAAATGGTGTGCGGGATTGCCTTGTCTGTGATTGACAGCAGCATTTAATGATTTGTTCCAACTAGCAATAAGAATATATATATATATATATATATATATATAATTTATATGCACATAAAAGTAATCCATGGACACGTGTTTCTGGCTCACAGCCGTCATCAGCACGGCTAACTTAGGATCGAACGTTCGATCTTAAGTTAGCCATGCTGATGACGGCTGTGAGCCAGAAACACGTGTCCATGGATTATTTTTATGTGCGTATAAAAATATATTAATGAAAAATACGTCCTATAAAGTTGAGGGCGACTAATAATGCAATTTTCTGCATCTTAATCACTTAGGAAGTGAAACAATCGAAATAGTAGTAAGCAAAAACAACGAACGCTGCAATCACAAATAAAAACAATTATATATGTATATACATATACATGTGTATATGTATGTGTGTGTATATACATATGATACGCACGCATACATATATTATAGTGAATGTTCACATATGCTTTTTTGTTGGAGGAAATAAAAAAAATTTTTAAAACTAACTTCGTTTTTATTAAATCCATTGGGTATTGTGGGGGAGGGGGGACTTTTAAGAAGCTTGGTGAGAATATATGGTAATATATTAACCATTTTGAGTGATAATTTTTGGACCTATCTTTATCAACCAAATGCAGTAGAAATGCATAATGAAATATATTTTCAACTTTATATCCAAGAAAAAACAGTCGTATCCATTTTTATAGGAATGCAACAACTCTTGTCTGTTTCAAAACTGACATCCCTACTGAATTTTCATATTGGGTTGATAAAGGAGACAGAAAATGCCAAAAATTATCACTCCCAAATGGAAGAAAGAACTAATATATTTAACAATATATTAGCGATGCTTCTTAAAGTCAAAATACTGTATGGATTCAATAAACAAAACAGTGAGTTATCTGTAATTTTTTTTTATTTCCTATCTGTACATATATTAGATTAATTTCCTTTGTTTCTTTCAGAGAAAGAAAAATCTGAAAATTCCCCTTTAATAACAACTAAAACAACTCCCAGATCAGAATTTCTGACTGCGATCAACCCTTTCAAATTCACTGACTGGAAAACCCTAAAATGGTACCAAAAAATATGGTACCTTTGTCAAGTAAGTCCTTTTAATCTAAAAGAAGTCTTCATGTTTCTGTATGTAAGGAAAGAGCCATCTTTTAAAAGGAACATGGCGTTTAGATGCAAATGTAACCTCGTGTCTATAGTTATAAGTTTTTTCAGGCAGTTCAGATTCAATCCACTTGTGACAAGATCAAATTGGCATTGAATTTAATTTATTTTCCTTTATGTAATTTATCATTCGTTTAATCTTCAACGTATAAATTTGCTGTTTCCAGCATTCTGAAATAGTTATGGCGTCGCTTAAAAGCTTATCTTTAGCGTCCTTTTATGTTGACGTTCTGTCAGCTCGAAAAACTGACGGTTAACAAACTTTTTGGACATTTATCTCCATCGGTCAGCTCTTAAACTTGTTGAATCATGTGGGGAGACTTAATCCAGCATTCGATTATTTTATTGCGATTTGGTCAGGTGACTCGTTTATGCAAACATAATTCTAAACCATTGTTCTTTGTACCTCCCATTTCCACTTGGTTGCTATTAGAAAACGAAAAGTTGAAGGAAAAACTGAAACGAACGCGAAGTGGAAAGCCAGTAACTCATTTTGTTTGAGCTTGCCACAACTCCTTCACAGCTTCCACCTTTCCGTTCCCTGTACTCTGCAATTTCTTTCTCCAGTCTGGTTCCAGGCATAATGCCAAACATCTCGGACCCCTTTTTGGGAAAGATGTTCCCTCCCGCCATCTTTTTCTGCCTCATATAACCACCGTTCTTCCCAACCCTATCACCTACTCAGTTTACCCCAACCTGATTACGGAACCTGGTGAAATCCCAATTTGATGGCTTTATGGAGTGATCTCTGTAGATCAAAGCAACCCAAACATAACCGTCAATATGAAGAAACAAATCCAAAAAGTATAAATGAAAATTCCCCCCCCTTCCCTAAAAAAAAGTCCTTTACAATACGTAACCTCTGCAAAAATTTCAATTTAACCTGCCAGAAAAATCCACTTCAGGCCATATTCAGTATTCTTTCAATAAAGTACCCAGAATGCTAGCTGGGATACCATTAGCTCTCTGCTAGGCCCAATGGGTTAGAAAGCCTGTCACGAACGTCCACAACTTCTGATGTGTCTGTCTGTGAGAATTGGAAATTTCCCTAAGTTTAAGATAGGACTAATACTACTTTGGCCTGTTTGGATGCTGGTTTTTGAAGCACTCTTCGTTCGCCCCCCCCCCCCATCCTGATAAAAGGGAAACTTCATGTAAGTGTAAAATGATGTTAAAAACGATATTTTTCACATTAAGCAGAATAATGGAAAATTTCATTCAAAGTTAAAAATTTGAGTTCAGGATACGTGTCGATATGACGGCACAGTAAGTCCAAATTGATACATGAAGATCTCTCTCTCTCTCTCTTAGCCAGTGAGCCGACTGAGTTTGGTTACTTTTTTTTAAGCTATGTCTGTTCTGCGATGATAAGCTTACGTAATGTGTAACTTTGCAGCAATGCTGTAAAAGAATAAAGCAACAAAGAACGTGAGCGATTGAGCGACAATGTCGATGGTGTTTTGTTTTTTGTTCTTAACTGTTACGTTATTACATAAACAAAGGACGACGGCTTAACGACAACAACAATGAAAAGAAGAGAAAGAAACAGACGTCACTACCCGCTGAGCAACAACTTGCTAGGTGTTATCAAACCAACAAAACTTTAGCTGCCAACAAGACTTCAGCAGCCGGATAATCTGATGGGATCAAAGAATTGATCTCCATAGCCTTACAATATTAGTTCAAGTATTGTTTTCGTATTAAAAAAAAACATTGATTCACCAAGGAAGGAGTTTAAAAAAGGTTACAAAAATCCCTTTATAATGTAGCAATATTCACATGCAACATTGTAGCAATATTAACGCATGTGTATAAAAAATAGTGTTAAAAACGGTATTTTCCAGATAAGTTAAATTAAGCAGAGGAATGGAAAATTCCATTTAAAGTTAAAAATTAAAGTGTCAGGATATGACGTCACGACAAGGTTGTCAGAAATTAGACGTGGTGAGGAAGAGAGAAACATCTTCCTCTTTGGCCTTTGAGTTAACTGTGTTCAGACGGTTATTTATTTTGAAACTCTTTATTCTCCCCCCCCCCCACACACACACACACACACAGTGGTGGGCGGGAAGCTTACGTAATGTATAACTTTGCAGCAATGCTGTTAAAGAATAAAGCAACAAAGAACGTGCGCGATCGAGCAACAATGTCGATGGTGTTTTGTTTTTTGTTTATTACGAGGGAAGAGCGCAAAGAAACAATTTCTGCTGTTGAACTACAACTCAAGACTAACGACGGTTTCTGTTGATCAAAGAAATCCCCCCCCCCCCATTCTATGCTACATGCGACACCACCATGTATTTCTACATTTGTGGTGTTCCTTCAATCTGAACTTTTCAGCCTTGCCAATTTAGGATCCGTTTCAATAGTTATAGACCTTCCACCTGAGCAATGCCTTCTCCCCTGTTCACGTAAGTTTTTATTTTTTTATTTTTCAATTGTATGTTTTTCTTGTTCTCCTTTCAGGTTCCCATATTTTTTCTCCTGTTAATTACAGTCCCTCTGGTTGACTATGATTGCTCTAAAAATAACTGGAATCGTCCCCTGAATTGCTTGCATTTAATCACTGGAACATTCTTCTTTCTTGTCGCCACAAATTGTACGTATACTTCATGTTAGATATATTGTGTGCTTATATGCACAGTCTGTTTTTTAAATAATTCCCAGTAATTCGTATTTTCTGTGAAAATCCTCAGTCAAATTTAACAAAACTCGTCCACGTTTGCGAATTTTTTAGACGAGGATCGAAAATTTGTATTTGCATTATTCCAATACCAGTAATTTAATTACAAATCACTTAGAACCAAACTCAGAATATTGTATCTATGGGTGATAAAAAGCGACATTAATACCTTTCTGACTCATGATTTTTTTTTTAAAGTTTTTTTGTCCAGTTCAACAGCTGTAAGTTTTTTGCTATTTTGTTTTCTTAGATTTTGAATAGTTACACAAGTATTTATTCAAATATATATTCCATGAAAAATGCCAGTATACTGAAATCATATGCCCTTAATAGCGTTAAGATGAAAATTCATATACACTAAATGTACAAAAGCAAGGAAATTCCTAAATTTTTACACTTTTATTGTCATTAAGGGTATGACTACATATCAACCAAACCATTTCATTATAACATCACTACAGTATAAATCTCTATGCATGAGTGGATGAAGTGTGTGTGAGGTGCTCTGAAGAAAAATTCCTACCAGTAGAATACATAGCCCTGTTGTGCTCGCATACCCTTAATGACAATAAAAGTGTAAAAATTTGGGAATTTCCTTGCTTTTGTACATTTAGTGTATATGAATTTTCATCTTAACCCTATTAAGGGCATATGATTTCAGTATACTGGCATTTTTCATGAAATGTCACTACTTTTGTAAAAGCTATGCCTCAATACAATGGTCATTTTAAAGATTTTTTGGAATTTTCTGGGAAACTAAGGTATATGGTAAACTGAAATTAAAATGCCATCAACTAGACCCTAGAACCTCTATCTCTGCCAAAAATCAGCTGAATCCATCAAATAGTTGATGAGATACAGGGTGGCACATACGTACGTACACACAGATAACATGATTTCATGATTAAACTTTCTGGGTTGCCTTGACTAATGATGCTGAAATTCTACACGCTTATAGAACCTATCAAATGAAAATTTTGTGCAAAGTTTTAACTAATTTGGTTTATGAGTTATGATTGATCAAAGAAATGAGATTTCCTGCATAGGCCATTTGTGAAGTCTAAGGGATAGTGCTCTCGCACCTCCCTTGATATATATATATATATATCTAATATATATATATATATATATATATATATATATATAATTTAATATTTATATATTCGAAAAATTTTTGAAGAAACATTTAAAAATAAAAATTTTGAAATTTATAAAATCGATATACTTTTTATTGAAATGTTTTCTTTTTAGCGTAAAAATAAACTCGAAAACACTAAAACGAATAGTGCTAACGGAAGTTGTTCAAGTTATGAATAAATACCGCTAACACATTAAGGCTCTCATACTTTTTATTGGCGCGTACAAAAACAATGTTTGCCTTCATATATTTTACAAAAATTTCGTAAAAATCTGACCATTAGTTGATTTTTGCTAGATTCTTTAAATACGGGTATGTTTTCGCGTTAAAAATGGCCACTACATAGGAACGTTGTTTTTAGGTGTTGATATGTAAACACGATTTTAGTTCCTCGTTTTCGTATGCTGAAATTTAAAAAAAAAAAAAAAAAAAAAAAATCATCGGCAGTTTATTTTAGGTTTCTTATTTTGAATGGTACTAAAGTTATTAACCTATAAAGGGAGGTAAACTCAATGGTGTGCTTTGGAGGTCCCTACTGTAAAACTACCAAATATTTTATATACAAGCTTTTGTATTTTTGTGACCACATATTCAGATATCTTTCCTGCTATGAAACATATCAGGTGGTAATTAATACGGTATGTGCAAAGTAGAGATGGGCGTTTTTACCGAAAAACTGGTTTTTCGGTTTCGTCTCCATACCGAATACCAAATCGTTTTTTTTTTTTTTTTAAAACCGTAACCGTTCGGTATTGTGTTTTTTACTACAGTAAGCCACCATATACAAGGAAACACGGTTGAAAAGATTTTCCGATTTGAATAAAATGGAATATTACCAAAAAATGTTATATTAGTAAGAGGACAGATTGAACAAATATGATAAAAACATTTAATTGACTTGTAGGAAGAAATCTTTGTTTACAGTTTGTTTATCATTAACATTTTGAATTTTCAAATAAAAAAAAAAAGAAATACGACAGACAACATGACATCGTATTTTTAGCATTTTCAAATGAAAAAGAAAAAATCAAACGCGTTCCGTATGATGTCGAATCTATTTGATTCACAATATTTCATTTTCATCATCATTTTTGCTTAATTTTATTTGTAAAATTATTTTGTTTGTTTAAATAAATTTTCGCTTTTTAATTTCTTGCATTTCTGAGTTATATTTTAGCTTCTGATGGGTTAAAGAATTAGATAGAATGTATATTCAAACTCGGTTTTATTCTTCAGAAATCTTTCATGAATCTTTGGTCACGGTTTTAACGAGTTAACTGTTGAAAAGGTATCAGAACTTTGATTAAAACAGTCAACACCTTAAAACTTACGAATAGGCTATATTGCTGGTCCCGGCAAAATAACGATTCCTGCGTTATTTTTCTGGTTCATGTATATTTAACTAAATTGTTAAACATACAGTGACGCCCGGCACAATAATGAGTCTTACGTTATTTTGCCGGCTCGTGTTTATTTAACTATAAATTACTTTTTTTTTATTTAAATTAATTTTTTTGTATTTAAAACTTTATCAAACGAAATTTTATTTATAATTTAAAACTTTGCCTGATTGATTTTAAGCGACAATATATTTTAAAATAACGATAAAATTAATTTTTACTTCCGGTTGATTCGATTAGGAGTGAACTCTTCAAAATTACGACTTATTTTATGATTTCATTGAAAGAACATTTTAAAATAGAAACTGTTTAAATCCAGTGATTTTCTGTATATTTTAACATTATCGAAGTTTTTCTTAAAGAAAATCAGAATTTTACATTAAAATCTTTTCTTTGTAAAGCACATTTTTAACAAGTTAATTCAACAAGTAAATGTTACCAAAGGCAACATAAATTATTCTTCTACCTACCTGTATAAGTTTATTTGTTTATTTTATTATTTATTTTTATTTAAAAAAATCATTTATCAAAATAAATAATAAAATAAACAAATAAACTTATACAGGTAGGTAGAAGAATAATTTATGTTGCCTTTGGTAACATTTATTTGTTGCTTATTTTTTTCTTTATATATAACTTTTCTTAATTTCAATTACTTAAATCGAGAGCAGACTTAGTAATGTTGAGAAAATTCATCAACATTAATTATATTATGAAAAGTAATTAAATAAAAATAAACCGAAAAGAAAAATAGTATTTTTTTTTAATAATAAAGGTAAAATATCTATTTTAAAATGATTGCGATTGTTTGGTTCATTTGAGCCACGCCTACTGGTGCCCGTGGTATCTCCGGCTCCCGTGGCGGGTATAAAAAGTGCTGCCGCTTCACAATGTTTGTTTGTAAAACAATTCAACCTTGGATTAAAATGTGTAGCAGTTGAAAATAAAAATTAATTGAATGAACGAAAATATTAGACAATTAGATTCTTTAGCCGGATTTCAGATGCTTGTGTACGAATGGGGTCCCAATATTTTCGTCTGCAAACAGCAATTCGTAAAGAAATTACATCAGATACGCTTTACAGCAAATGAAATCCGACTAAATAATCTAATTGTCTCTAATATTTCCGTTCATTTAATTATTTTACTTTTAATGTTTTTTTGTATTAAAAGCAGATATTTCTTTAACCGACACAATAGGGCAGGTCGATTTTATTTTATTTCTTTAACCGACACAACTGATGTTGAAAACAAATTGTTTTTAAATATTTGCCCTTATTTCATCACCTTTTCTTTCGCAAGGCCATAACAATTAGGTTTTAAAAAAAAAATGAACCGGCATAATAATGATCCCTTTACATTAGTAAATAATTATTGTGCCGGGCGTCGCTGTATGTTTAACAATTTAGTTAAATATACATGAACCGGCAAAATAACGCAGGAATCGTTATGATTCATATCATGGAGAATGATTCAGTCACAAAATTATCGAAACAGTGGCATAATTCAACTAAACGTTGAATAATAACTAATCATCACACAAGAGAATGAATAGCTTCCATTGTAAAAAAAAATTTTTTCAAAAAAAACGAAAAACTGAACCGTAAACCGAGGTTTTAATGGATAAAAACCGATACCGAAACCAAAATTTCAAAACCGCCCAACTCTAGTGCAAAGGGATAGAAATCAGACAATTACTAGTAAGAATACATTAATGTCTCAATGTAATAACACATGTGTTGCCAGGGTCATGGATAGAAGATACGTGAACTATGTAAAAGTAAATATGACTTGCATTTGTAGTTGTGGGGTTCTGAGGAGTTTAGAAGACTACCACTAGAAAAGGTTGTCTAATACGACTGTTTGATAGATCTTGTTCTCACTTCTGCACATGCATGAGACGAGTTCTCGTTCTTCCAGACAGGAGAGCGCATTTCTCTGAGGTTGTCAGAATGATTCAAGAGATAACTTGGATAATTTCGAGACAACAGAATAAATAATGCATAAATATGTGGAGCATATTGATATAGTGATAATAACCCCAACAATCAATTATTCATTTAAATTTTTTTTTATATTCATTCAATTATCGACATGATGATTTTAAATTACTACACGTTACATTTTTTTTTTTTTTTTTTTTTTTTTTTTTTTTTTTTTTGAGGAAATATTCAGGTATCTTTTCTGAACACTGCTTGGCTGTCATATTGTTGGCCACTTTCATGTAATTTCAGTTGGTTGTCATTCTATTATCTCCCCTGTTAACCTTTTTACGCTAAAACATGAATGAACATTGTGACACATAAATGCCGTTTACTTTGAAACGGCATCCCACATCAATCCATGAATTCCCCAATGTTCGGTGCCGTTTGTTTGCAATGTATAATAGAGATCGATCAGGTAGAGAATTCTTCTCAGATTCTCCTGATTTGTTTCCGCTAACCATCTGTCAAACATCACCATCAGCAGGTCCTCTAGATGGCATCCAGAGTCTTTTACGAGTTGGTCAATGAAGAGGTCTTCCAACCGATCTTTTTATGTTGCCATTATTCGACTTAATTTCTCGGCTGATTAACTTTCGTAATTCGGAAGTTGAGTCTGGTCCTCAAAACAGCATTTGTACGTTTAGCTGTTGTAAGTATGGATGTTCGAAAAGGCATTAATCTAGATAAAAATCTGACTCTCTGCGCTAAATCTACATTAAGTTCTTGCGAGATTACGTCCACGTGTCCATTTTGTTTGTGTTTATTTTCCATGCTGGATTACGTCCATATATTGTCATTTTTTTTTTTTTTTTCATAAAATTGTTAAAACGTTTTATCAGCTGCGGACTACCTCGAGGAATTTATTTGGCGTCGCCGAATTAAAAGTAATTTTTTTCGGCAATATATTATACAGGATCCGTTTTATGTAGATTTAAACTACATAATAAAAATGGATCCAGTATAAGATATTGCCGAAAAAATTACGATCCCGTATATTGCCGAAAAAATTACTTTTAATTCTGCGACACCAAATAAATTCCTCGAGGTAGTCCGCAGCTGATAAAACGTTTTTATATCTATATATACATGATTATGATTTTTATTAATATTAAGTGTTATTGAAATTCGTTTTGTATTTTAATTTATAGCTAAGTACTGTTTTTTTTTTTTTTTTTTTGTTTTTTTACATACAATTTCTTTGGTTAAATTGTCGTTTCCCAGCCAAAATGGCAGAGAATGAATCGTCTGTAAGTAAACCAAAGTAAATTGTGTTGGACTAATTTCAAATTTACCTTAAATTATTTGAAAGGAAATAGTTGGGAAATTAATCCAAAACAATTTATTTGGGTTTACTTAGGTCGGAAAAAAATCTACATAATTAAAAAGGATCTTGTATAAGATATTGTTGAAAAAATTACTTTTAATTCTGCGACACCAAATAAATTCCTCGAGGTAGTCCGCAGCTGATAAAACGTTTTTAACAATTTTCATTATTTAAAAATCCCATGACGTTAATTTTAACTTTTTTGACACGTACAAATTTTCAAGATTTCATATAAAAAGAATCAAATAAAATTCCATGACGTTAATTTTATTTCATTTTAATTTTTAAAAAAAATCCATAACTTCATGTAATTTATTTAATATTACTTAACTTATGTTTACACTTTTTCTTTAATATGTATGTTACATAAACATAAAAATTTAAAAAAATAAAATTTTAAAAATTACTTTTTTATTTTTATTTATATTAATTTAAAAAATGTTCAAATTGTCATTTCCCAGCCAAAATGGCAGACAGGAAATCGTTTGCAGTTTTCTGATTTTTTTTTTTTTTTTTTTTTTTTTTCCCGACCTCACAAATTAGTAAGTAAACCCAAATAAATTGTTTTGGACTAATTTCCCAACTATTTCCTTTCAAATAATTTAATGTAAATTTGAAATTAGTCAAACAATTTACTTTGGTTTACTTACTAATTTGTGAGATCGGAAAAAAATCAGAAAACTGCAAACGATTCACTGTCCGACATTTTGGCTGGGAAACGACAATTTAACCAAAGAAATTGTATATATAAAAAACATCCATTGTTAACTTTATGTAATGTTTAAATAGACACAGAACTTAGCTATAAATTTAAATACAAAACGAATTTCAATAAAACTTAATATTAATAACAATCATAATCATATATATATATATATATATATAACTGGTTTGAAGAAAAAAAAAAAAAAAAAATTTTTTAAATGGTGAATATAATTTTACAAATAAATCCAGTCATTAATGTGCTGTCGTTTTAATTGTTCATTACAAGTTTTGTCCACCTGGAAAAAATACTTTGACTTTTTAATTAAAAATGTTTTATTTTATTTTATTTTATTTTTTAGTTCTCCTCACACCATTTGGCTCCATCCCATTGGGTGCCATTGTTATGCCAGTAAGCTTGTTAATTGCATCTGTCATATTTTCTATGACCTCAGACGATGAACCACCAAAATTCCATGCCGTAAGTACAAAACGCATGTTTTACGTGTTGCTAATTAAAAACATTTTACGTAGTTAATTTTTAACAATATGCTTGTCAAAATGTCTGGGTTTCCAGTTATTTTTTTAATATATTTTTAAAATATTTTTTATCAGAAATTTTGTCCAAGATTATTCCAAAGATAAAAAGCAGAAAAAGTTCTAGAACCTTCGAAAATGTTTTAGTATCTTAAAATAAAAATTTGAAAATATGTTACACTTGACCGTGCGTCATTTATGGAAAACTATTTTTTTTGTTGTTATACTGAGCAGAATGGTGCAAAAAAAATTTTAGTTTTTAAATTTTATTTAGACTAAAATTTTCTTTGTTATTAAAATGGGTCTTTTTTATGCAAATAATACAGACAATTGATTCTAAAATCTTAATATTAAATATATTAAGATTTTACCTGAAATAGTGGATGTGTGTGGTTAAACTTGGACAAATTACAATATTTATTAATTCATAAAGTGTTTAAACAAGGAAATTGGTTAGCAAAATTTGAAAACTTAAAAATTGTAATCGAAAGATTTTATCTGTTAAAAAAAAAAAAAAAAAAAAAAAAAAAAAAAATTTAAAGAAGTTTCAAAATTGTGCAGATAATGAACCTGACTGCACACCTTTAGAGAGGCAATTAAAAAATAGAAAAGTTGAGCAGTGAAGTATAAATCTAATAGTCCAATGGCAAAATCCATGAACAATGAAAAGATTAAAATCCAAAGCAAGAAATCAATGAATATTGATGTGAATAAATAACCAAAATTTAAATCCATGCTAACCAGTAATTTGTTATTTTACTGGTTTTTCTCCTCTGATAAGAGCTTATCTTTGAAAATTCATGGATTAAGGATACAATTTTAATATTTTTTTCCTTGTCTGAACACTTGATGAATTAATATAGTAAAATTATTTACAAAACGCTTTCTATTTTGGTTGCTCATGGATGCATAGATTCTAGAAATTTCAGTTTGTAGACCCAACAATCTTCAAAGGGTTCACTACAATGTGAGAATCGCATGATCTGAACGTAATGCAAGAAACTACCAGTCACCATACGTTGTTTATTTTCTCTAGTCTTCAAACTTGGATCTATATATGCTTTATCACTGATATTGAGCACTCTCCATTTATAAATACAGAAACTAATATATATTTATATGTAAACTGCAGACTGCAATAATATTGAAGAATTGGACAGTGGAATCCGACCTATATTCCACATATCGCTCCGTCTGACTATAGTCTATTATAAAGGGTCACCAACTTTCAATGGAGTTGTAGTAGGCAGTCAAGAGAAAATTTTGAGAATTATTGCATTAGAAATAATTTTAAGATGGCGTACAAACTTTGACCTCAACTTTTTCATACATTTAAAAAGAATCTGTCTGCCTGTTTACATGCATTTATCATGTAACGTTTGCTGACTTAGATTTTAAAAAATTATTTTATCTTTTCTTAATGGCCAAGATAAGATTTACTGTCAGTAATTAAGTCACTAGAGTAAACTAGGCAATGTTTTGTTTAATTGAAATGTTGACAAGACTGACTGGGATCTTTTCTGATATTACATTTCATCTGTTCTCTCAGTGAACGTGAAATCCTTTTAGACTGAGGCAACTTATATTTTGTCTGAATCCAGAGTGGTGAGCTGAATTTTCTCCACATAAAAACCGACCTTGTGTCCAACTCCCCCCCCCCCCCCGTGAGAAGGCAAGTAAATAATAAGGCTAGTATTCCTTAACAAGGTTTTATTAAATTAAACATTGGCTGATTAAGTGCTTTGTCAACTGAAGAATGCCAGTGAGGAGGTAACTATATATAACTGGAAGCCAGGGGCAGATAAGTAGATATTGCAGTCATTACATTTGTGCAGTCATTTCCCCTTTAATAGTTCCATTTAACGGTCCATTTTAAAATAAATAGTGAAGACATTTTTTTTTCTATTAAAATTGTTAAAAAACGGATTTACACAAAAACATTTTCTTTTTGTTCTCTTTCCAGCTTTATGGTTTCCTTGGTTTCATCTTGTCTGTCGTCTGGATCTCTATGGTCGCCCATGAAGTTGTCACTTTAATCTTAGTACGTAATCCACTAAACTCCTTTTTATTTTACGAGTAACTTGTATAAAACTTAATATGTATATAAAATCTGTATAATGTAGAAATATTAGATGTGGGAAAGAATTTCTGTTAAAATTAGATTAAGAGAAAGTATGTCAGAAAATCAT
The DNA here is from genome assembly GCA_963556195.1 of Sepiola atlantica. NCBI lineage: Eukaryota > Metazoa > Mollusca > Cephalopoda > Sepiida > Sepiolidae > Sepiola > Sepiola atlantica. Next base: position 41,225,022 of record OY744549.1, read on the forward strand.
TTCTTGTATAGAAAGATAGCGTAAATAAGGTCATAAAATCTTTCTTGAAAGTTTATCTGCAAGAGGTCTGACATTTTTAGCTCTCCCTTCATTACCCCCCCCCCCAGAGCATCCAATGGGAAGCATTCAGTATTATTTGTATCTGTACGACTGTTAGTCAACATACCACCTCTTAATCATTGTTTCCAATGGAGCAGAGTCCTAATAACACTTATCAAGCCATTGCTCAGGAGAGAAGTGTTGAATCCATGTTGATGAATAATCGAAAGTTTTTATTAATTAGGTTCTGGACTTTCGCCATCGAAAAGCAATGCTTCATAAACACAATTCAGATTTTTCCATTGTTTTGAAAATTTGCAACAGTAGCTTAACTTAAATAACTAATTTATAAACTAGTAATCCGATTGGGCTCAAATTTTGACACATGCCATATGAAGGTTAGTACTTTAAAAAATCATGGATTTTTTTTATTAGTGGCACATCTATGTCAGGCCCAGTTTTTTGCTGTTGTAGAATTTGATGTTAGCAGTTGAAAAATTGTGCATTACTATATATTATACAGGGTGGGCAAAAATAAGGGTCCTATTTTTAAAAATTCATAACTTTTTTATTTATTGATTTTTTTTAAAATTTTTTTTTTAGAATAAGTAAAGGACCCCTTCCGAAGCAACCATGAGCCGTATTAGCCCTAAGGAACGTACCCTCATTTAGAAAACATTATTTTTGCTTAAAAAACTCAAAACAGTGTAAAAAACAATACTTTAGTTTTTGTAAGTTTTAAGAAGTGTTTTTCGGCTAAAATTTGTTTTGTTTATTTCAACAAATCTCGGAAGGGTCAGTCTACACACACATAAAGTTTGGTGAGTTTAACTTTTATTTTGTGGAAGTTATTCAAATTCAAGTTATTCAAATTTAAAGATAGGACCCTTATTTTGGCCCACCCTGTATAAAGTGCATAACATATTTCATGACAAATTTACACATACACAAAAATGACTCTTAAAAACGGATGTATTTTACTAAAAACGTTTTTGAGGATAATAAATGTTTCATAATTTTATTCATGAAAATCTTTCGATTTTATGTGAATCGCACGCATGCTACAATCAGGTGATCCTTATTCATATTGGATATTACTCTATGGATTTTTTTAGGGATTTTGTGTTCGTTGACCTTTTCTCAACTACTCTCCTTGCATAGTTGTTCAAATTAAAGATCTGGGGAGGTAGTAGAGCAAATGTCAGGGTCATGTGATAATGAAAATTTTCTGCGATATGGGGATGATGCTGCATTTTCATGAAACACGTTGAGTCTTTGGTTTTATATATTCTCGATCCATGGCTTCCAAACTATGCTTTTCAGAATATCTATGTAGGCAGTAGAGTTTACGCTAAGACCTTATGAAAAGAAATGAAGAGGGCATACATTTCCTCCATTGATGACAATTGTAGAAATTTTTGCAACTCACGAAAGATCTGCACTTATGATGAAAGAAAAGTCTGAAATCAATATGAATAAAAAAGATTGTATCACTTTCAGGCATTCATACACTTTCAAGCTTTTTCCACCGGAAGCCAGCGGTCTTCCATGTACTTCGCATCTGCCAAAATTTGTTTTATCCCAATCCTTTTGGCATAATGGTTAGGGTTCGCTAATGGGCCAGTAGATCAGGGTTCAATCTTCGTTAGTCATACCAAAATTTAAAAAGAAACTTATTTGATGTCTCCTCAAAGATAAGTGGAGTAATTCAGGGAGAGGTGTGGCGTCCTCCCCTACATCTGTAGTAATCAATGAAAAGGGAGCCTTGAGTCACCATTTTTTTATTATTTTATTTAAGGTAAAATCTTTGAATTTTATTTTTTTATCTTGCAGACATTTGGGATTTACTTCAACATAAGTGAAACCATTTTAGGTCTGACTCTGTTGGCCTGGGGCAACAGTTTAGGAGGTAAGTGCTTTTTGTATTTTAGGCAAAATTTAAGGTCTATTTATTTGAAGACTTACAAATTAAGAAAGGAATAAAAGATCTCCATTAGAAACGAGGTTTAACTACTTTACTCAAGAAGAATGGGGGGGGGGCTTAAAAGTATTTGATAGCATTTTTAAATATAGAACAGTTTTAACTTCTCACTGGATATTTATCAAATTTCAAAAACCAAGTCTACCACAATTATATTTTTCCAAAATAGTAATTTTGGAAGAAATGACTGGAGTTTAAGAGAAACTGTTTGGATAAAAAAAAATTTAAAAAAAAAAAATAAATATTATTTCAAGTAAAAACATTATCGGAAAATGCTGGGTGGGTTCAGCTCGTATACTATGTATAATGTTGATCGTTGTGTATTTTGGAATATATATTTTAGGCAACATTTTTAACTTTACCATATAAGTACTTCCCCATCTCTGCAAAACACTTTAAGTTGAATACAACAAATTTAGAGAAAATAATTGCTCTAAATCAAATTTTCAGTTATATGAAGTAACAGATTTTTTAAAAGGATTGGTGTGTGCACGTCAATATGTATGTGCACGTCAATATGTATGTGCTTGGTATTGGGTGAGTTACGTGAGCAAATTATTTATTGTTTTGTAAACTTTACCATTTAGGGGAGTGCCACCGAAACTACTATACCTCCCAAAGAAAGAAAAAAACAAACATTTAAAACTAATGTAAATTTATTGTTTATACCCATCCTGGGATGAGTATTCTACTAGTATGTATGTATGTGTATCTTTGACACCATTTAATATTTAAAACATGGATCATTTTTCCCCAAAACCCTTTAAAAGATATACTGTTTCAAAAACCTCAAGCTCAGGACGAAAAAGTATAAAACCCACCAAAAAACAGCCTCTTCACGAATTTCTCAAGATTCCTAGTAATAGAACTATTAGAAAAAAAAAAAAAAATGAGTGAATTATCACAATTCTTAATCGAAAGACTACTTACCAGCAAGAGCAATCCAAAGTCAATTAAAAATACTAAGAAACGGAAATCTTCTCGTCGAAATAAACGACAATAAAGACGTGCAAAACCTATTAAAAATGGGGAATTTCTACAACCATAAATGCAAAGTTTTTCCACATGAAAAGCTAAACACCTAAAAAGGAGTTATAAGGAACCAAGAATTGTACTGTGCCACTACGGAAGAAATAAGAACGGCATTAAAAAACAAGGCGTAATTGACCACACACGCATAACCATAAAAAGAAATGGTCAGACCATACCAACTAATACTTATATAATGACCTTTGACAAACCTACAATTTTCAAAGTAAAAATTGGCTACCTAATTGAAAAAATAGAACAATATATCCCTATACCTCTAAAATGCCACAAATGCTAAAAATATGTGAATCAGAGAAATATGTAGAGGAATTAAAATGTGTGAAATGTGATGAAAAAGACCCCAACCACACAAAAGATGAATGCCATAGCAATGAAAAATGTTCAAATTGTAACGAAAGCCACTCAGTCTACTTTAAAACCTGCAAAATCTACCAAAAAGAAAAATCACTAAAGTTAAACATAAGAGGAATGTATCCTACCCAGAAACAGATGTTGAAGCCTATTTAAAAAAAAAGCCACACTTATGCAGAAGCAACCCAAAGATCGAGCCCATTGACTGAACAAAATGAAAACAACCTACCCAATCAAGTGAAAGAGCTAAGATCTCTACTGAGATATTAAAAAAATTTAGTCAGCCTCACAACAAAATCAACCGAAACAGTCTCTAAAAGCAAAACCTCCTTTGAAGAAACAATACAGAAAACAAATGGTGCTGATTGAAAATGAAACGAAATTTGAACTGGTGGAAATTAAAAACCAGAAAAGAAGTTCAAGACAGAAACTCAAAAAGCCCTAACAAAAACAAATCAAAAAGCCTAGAATCTGAAAAATCACGACAACAATCCCAATCTAGGCACAAACTAGAAATAAAAACCTCAAATGAAGAACCAGGAAATAAAAAAAATAAAAAAATAAAAAAAATAAAAAAAATCCCTAAAAACTCATCGGAGATGGAGATAGATATCTCCATCTCTGAGTTTGTAGGGATTTTTTTCATCTGAAAAGTAAAGTTCTAAAAATCTTAAACTTCAAATAAGTTTTGCAGATCACACGACTAAAATCAAAAAGCATGGACGCTAAAATAATTCAATGGAACAACAGTAGTAAGGCCCAACTATTGCGAACAGATTCTGCTCATTACGAACCACTGTCTGGCAATCGGATGCCTTCAAGAAACCCAACTCAAAGAAAACAAGACAATCAACATGAAAAATGACCAAACTCATAACTATATAAAACAGCATACTGAAAAGGCCTGTGGTGAATCATCAGTAATCATTAAAAATAATATCCCACATAACAAAATTAACTTAAATACACAGATGCAAGCAGTCGCCATATTGGCTTCTCTTCATAGTATGCTCATTATATATTTCACCAAACTATGAACTTAAAGAATCAAAACTAAGTGAATTAATCGAACGAGACCCTTCATCATAATGAGCGACTTTAAGTCATAACGAAATATGGGGAAGTAAAAAAAAACGAATAAAAATGGGTAAAGTAATAGAAGCAATATTGAATAAACATCAATTGTGGATATACAATAACAAAGTAAACACCTATCTACATCCAGCAACAGGCACAAACTCCACAATAGACTTAGCAATATGTGATCCTAATTTATTCTTGGATTTCTACAACACTTTACGAATACATTAATATCAATAGCAGAGAAAAACATACCAAAAACATCTCTATATAAAATGAAATAAACCCTGGTTTGATGACAAATGTAGGAAAGCTGTAAATAAACGCCGAGCAGCGCTAAGAAAATTTAAAAACGACCCAACGAAAGAAAACCTAGATGCCTTTAAGAACTGCAGAGCCGAAACCAGACAAACTTTTAAAGAAGCCAAAAGAAAAACATGAAAAGCTAGATATCAAAAATGAACATCAAAAGCAAAACTGTATAGGAAAAACACCTAAAATACTAATAATGCAAAAGCCACAAACAAAAAAGAAATAGCAAACATTCTGGCAGAAACCTTTTTAAAAAAAAATTTTTTAATAAAATCCTCTTCCAAAAATACCAACATCGAATTACAAAAAAAACAAAAAAACAAAAAACAGATCTACTTCCAAACAAAAACTCCCAAGACTACAATCAGACCTTCACAATCAACAAACCAAACGATTCCATAACAAAAGCCCATAACACAGCCACTATGAATTTCTTTAAAAAAATTACGCCCCAAATCAAGAGAATAACCATGGACAACAAGCAATATCCCTAAACTATGGAAACCAGCTATAATAATCTCCATAGTGAAAAATGAAAACGCCTTTAGCCACCCAACAAACTACAGATCCATTGCACTGACAAGTTGTCTGCAAAGCCATGGAAAGAATTGTAAATACTATACTGACATGGTATCTGGAAAAAAAATCTAATTACAACCTTACAATCAGGATACCGGAAAAATAGGTATCATTGATCAATTAGTTTGCCTTGACACTCTCGTACGAAATCCCTTCATTAAAAAATAACGTCTAGCAGCTATATTTTTCGACCTGGAAAAGGCATACAAAACTACCTGAAGATATGGGATTAAAAAAGATCTAAAACTACTCGGAATGAAGGGCAACTTATCTATATTCATAAATAATTTCTTAACGGAAAGAAATTTTAAAACATGAATAGGCAGCACAAAGATACAGGAAATGGGCATGCCACAAGGAATTATATTGTCTGTTACCTTATTCAATATAAAAATTGATAAGATTTTAAAGTCTTCAGCCTGGTGTAGATGACTTTTTAATTTGCCACGCATCCAAAAACATTCACACAACTGAATGGCAACTACAACAATGCCTGAATAAAATAAATCAATGGACAATTGAAAATGGTTTTAAAATATCCCGAAATAAAACCAAATGCATGCATTTCTGTCAATTACAGAAAATGCACTGCGATTCAGTTTTAAAACTAGAAGGAATAGAAATACGTGTGGTACAACAGCATAAATTTCTTGACTCAAAACTAACGTTTATTCCTTCACATCTAAAAACTAAATACAAGAAGACCATCAAATTGATGAAAGTAGTGGTACACACTAACTGGGGTGAAGACAAGCACACATTATTAAAATTATACCAAACTGGACTACGGCTGCGTCATCTATGGATTAAACCGAAAATCGTACCTAAAAACATTAGAAACTGTTCACCACCAAGGACTGCGACTGGCGCTGGAAGCCTTCCAAACATCTCCTGTTGAAAGTTTGTACATAGCATATGAAGCTCCTCTAACCCTAAGACAGAAACTAGTCTTACAATACTATATAAAGATAAAATCATGCCCACTAAACCCAGCATACAATACCATATTCAAACCAAATTACAAAGAACTGTACCAAAGGTACCAAAGGAGAAAAAAATGTAATAAAACCTATTGACCTTCAAATAGAAGAAATAATCAAAGAAACCAATATTCCACTGAAAAAGATATGATACCATCCAACCAACAATACCACTGTGGGAAATAACACAACCAAAAGTAAACTTGGAAATGAATAAACTCAATAAAACTACCACACATTCTCTTATTTTTCAAGAAAAACTAAATAAAATCCTAGATTGTTATCCCAAATATACCGCTGTATTTACAGACGGATCTAAGGTCAAAAACACAACAGGATGTGCAGCTGTACATGAAAACCAGACTATCCAACATCTTGTTAAAGAAGCACCATTTTCAGTAAAAAGAAAAACTTCATTATTCTTTCCGACTCCACATCAGGATTAACAATATTTAAAAATCGAAATCTGGAATAACCCACTGATGTAGAATGACATCATTGCTGAACACCAAAGCGATTATATTTTGTTGGATCCCAAGTCACATAGGAATCCGAGGAAATGATAAGGCTGACACAGCAGCCAAAACCGCCCTAAAAGAGCCCTTCAACAACAAATTTAAATTTCCATACAGACATCAAGACAAACATCCAAGCATATATCCGTAAGAAATGGCAGTCTAGATGGAGCAGTAATACCTTCAATAAATTGTTGACAATACAACCTGATCTAGGAGAATGGAGGCTGGATTGTAGAAAGTCACAAAGGGAGGAAATCATTCTCTCTCGACTCCGTATTGGCCACACAAAAGCCACGCACTCATTCCTGCTTGAGCAGGAGCCACCACCATGGTGTGTGACTTGTCAAGTGTCATACAGTGAAATGTGTTCATTTTTCTCCCATGCGACGAAAACACTACAAAACACTTTGCATAGGTCAGATCATTCCTACCAAATTTCTAGTTCATAGATCTAATTCTAACCGCAAAGTAGCGACAATGCTTTCGTTAAATAATAACCGATTATCATGTGACCTAAAAGGACGTGCATCATCTTGTTGCTATTAAAACTTAATAGGATTAATACTTATTAATCCTATGCTAAAACAATCTTTTTTTTTTTTTTTTTTTTATTTTTTTTTTAAAGATTTCATTTCAGATGTCTCCGTTGCTCGCCGTGGCCAACCCCGAACCGCTATATCAGCCGTCTTTGGAGGGCAGATGTTCAGTATCCTTTTTAAAAATTTAAAACTTGTTAATTCTTTAACTTTGTTTACTGTTCATGTCAATGTAGCATCAATTACAACTAAAGTTATGACACCAGTCTGACTAAAGATGAATTACGATTCATCTTTAAAAAAAATTTTTTTAAATAAATTCCAGCATTTTTAAGCAGAATGATATTTGTAAAATGTAAAGGAAATAACATTTCTGGTCTCAAAATGGCAACAACTTTTTGAAAAAAAAAAAAAAAAAAAATTCCGCTTTCATTATTAAAGGACTGATTAGCCAGTCAGTTTTGAGGAGGGGGGCATTTAGTGATTTGGTCAGGTGTTCACTTCAATGGACTGTGCCCCTGATGAACTTGCTGCTCTGGTGCCCCCACGACGCAAATTCACTGGACCAACCCGACAATCTGCCAAATCCCATCCGGTCACTGTGGAGGCTTCCAGATGCCGAAGAGCTTTCTACTCCAAAAGCTTCTTTCCTCGTGCTGCTGGACTCTGGTACTGACATGCAGAAATTTAAAACTAATGTAAACAGACATCTCGCTGCACAGCTCCCAATTTAGGTTGACCCCCCCCCCTCCCTAAAAAAATACCACCCTCAAAAACTATCACTCTTTTTCTCAGTAGTCCCTTACATCTACAATGGCGTACTGCCTTGTTTGGGGTGAACTGTTAAAACGAAATTTTGAAAAAAGAAAAAAGAAAAAAAAATCAGTTGTGCTTGTCTTACAAGAATCTGCCCCCCCCCCCCCCTGACTGGTTTTCCAGCTTTTGCTATTCTACTTGTAGTTCCCCGTGGATCAGTGAAGAGAATCATGTGATTGCATACAGGGGTTGGACAAAATAATTGGAACACTTAACATCAAATAAAGTTGATGCTAGCTCTTTCGTGGTATTTCCTCTTATGGTGATTATGGCAAACAGTTTTGGTCAAAACTCTACGTAGATGTTGATTCAATGCCGCAATAGTCTGATGATTCAATGCCGCAATAGTCTGATGATTTTTGTCCTTTTAATGCTCATTGGCCTGTGCCAGTAAGTTTACAGGTCTGGCCAGAATTACTGTAGTTGTTGAGGGTTTTTTTTTTTTCCCTGTTTCTTAAATTATGTTATGATCCCTGGTATAAGTTCTTGAAACCAAGTAGTCCAACTATTTGTGATCGAGGTTCCTATGAAATTTGATCTTCGTCACACATTTCACCCCCCCCCCCCCCCCATTTTTCTTTTATTCAGATAAAAACAAATTCTATGGATGAAATTCAGATGAATATTCTTGATGTATCAAGAATATTCATCTGAATTTCAAAAAGGTCATTGGAAGTTTGAAATAAAATTTGTATTATTTTTCCCAATTCCTGCAAATGGTTAGCTTTATTTAGACTTACATGTGCAGAATGTCACCTGCAAGGAATAAAATAACAATTGATGCCTGCTCTAGAATATTAATGTATTTGGAATTATGCCATCCTAGTACAGCATGTCTTGCCAAACTGCATCAAATTTTTTGAATGGCAAAAAATCTATAGGCTCCTATCTTTGCATGGCCTGTAAGACAAACTCCTATATTTTGTAACAAAAATGGTTAAACGAAAGGAAATCCGATTCCTTCTATAAATGACAAATATATTTATTTGAATGACCGATACCATTGACTGTAGGTTGCTGAAACTTAGGACGGTGTCACAATGAATGATGTAAGAAAGGGTCACCGCCAAAATTTTTCAAGCAGTATATCTGAGTGGGGATAGCTTTGCTCTGGGTCAATTTGACCGGAGAGGGTGTTCATTGGTGTCGGGAAGTTCTGCGGGGCTGCTGCCTAAATTCCAAGAGGTTTGGAAGTAGTTCTCTAAAGGTTTAGTCGAAATCAATATGTCCTGGAGTCTGATTGATCCTCATGTGACCGAATCGCCTCACAGGGACGGTTTTCCGGATGAAGAAAGCAATGTTAATGTTGGACTGCTACAAAATAATACCTAAGCATTGTGGAAACTTGGTTGGATTTAGATTTCCGAATTTATTAAGTTACGGCCTTAAGGTGTGTAACGTTGTGTATCAACAGCAGAATGTACTGGTGTTGTCGAATTTTCGTGTTAAATAATCGCCCTGAGCAATTTATTACTGAAAATCGAACATCTAAAATTCTTCGAGTTTGTTGCTTACAAGACAATTGTGTTCTGTTATTGTCACGATTCACTTTAGTTCAATTAAACTAGTGAATCTGATATGTAAAAAGAATTGCCTCTAGAAACGGCCGTCCTCATCAGGCAAACTGGTGCTGCCATGTGTTATGACTGCAGTGATAGAAGAACGGTGGATTTCCTAAGACGAGCTAAGTTGGCACAAATCCGATAACACTTGGTTGTAAAAAAAAGTCAATAGTCTCGTAATAATTGTCGCTGGCCATACAGAAGAGTAGTTTTTCTAGCCAATCGCTGATGGTTGAGTCGTGTGAGCATATAGTTGGAGTTGTATCCTCCGGTCTTATTATTTTTGTCCCCTGCGTATATTGTTCCTTTTTCTCATTCTTGTCTTTTTTTTTTTTTTTTTTTTTTTTTTTTAAAGATCTAAAGGTTCCTAGAACGTTCCTTGAGCTTTTTGTAACCTTTGAAGTGATTATAAAACTGTCCGGATTGTGAGTTGCTTCATGCCTTCCTGAGATGTCTTCCTGTTCATTCTCTTATCCGGGATGGCCATGTCGAAAAAAAAAAAAGTAGATCAAGATGCATACAGTTCAAATTATATCGATGATCAACTATTTTCAGCTATTTCTGTTTTAGATGAATTTCTTTTTTACTTTACTGTAAAAGAGTAGACTCGGCTCCAAACCCGACGGTTGACGACCAATCAGACTAGAAAAGAATGGAAATCAAAATTCCTACTCTGAAAAACTTTTTTTTAAATAAATAAAAAAAAATGAGCAAGTTTTATTTTTTCTTAACAGTGTCCAGATCTTCTGATTGGTATTGGAATTCCATTCACGATAGCCACAACCCTCTATCAGTCTCAATATGAGGTAATGGTCCACTTTGGCAGCATTGCTAATTTAAAATCCTTGTTCCCTCTACTTGCCCTCTACATGTGTATTATTAGTATAATATAAGCATTTTTAAAGTCTAAGTTAACATTCGTAAGAAGCGTTTTAGTTATCCAAAATATTTTATTTATCTAGAATTTCCCTCCTGCAACAAGTTGTGATTCGAGTAGTACCTATTTGTCCTCCCTATGATGGCTGGATGTGACACAGTGGCTTACTGTCTGTGTGTGTGTGTGTGGGGGGGGGGGGTCTAGCTCCCTCAAAAAAGGGGCATTCTTGGTGGGGGGAAAAATTGTCTTAAAAGTCTTCTGACTGAAGACAGAACAGATACTACACTTTGATCCTAACCATGCTTTACTTGGAAAATGAGAATATATTTAGCCCCCCTCCCTTCATAAGTATTGATTTTATTTGGATTTTTTGTTCGAGAAAATCTTTTTTCATTTTTGAATCTTTATCTTCTCTTTTCTCTCTTCAGCTGGAAGTAACATTTCAAGAACTCATCCTGGCGTTTTTCCTCGGTATCAGCCTCTTATCTTCGTTCCTCGTCTTGCCGATCATGAAGTTCCAGATGACTCGTGGTTTTGGCATCTACCTCATCTTGCTTTACTCTTTGTTTGTGGTAACCATTTTCCTTGCAGAATACAAAATCATCGTTGCGCCCAGTTGGCTCCTATAACAACACATTCATCATCCAAGTTGGGGGGGGGGGGGGTCTCCATTGTTTTGACTCTTGTTAAAATATTTATATATTATATATAGAAACTGTTATTTTTTATTGGATATGCTTTGCAGCTCAATACTCCATTAATTATAATGGTGAAATCATATAGATTGGCCGAAACAAACAAGGCTTGTGTATATATATATATATATATATAAACTGTGTCCATCGCTTTATTGCAGATTACAAAATAATCAATATTTCAGTAAATATAAGTTATAAAAAGCTGAAAATTACACCATCCCAGGACTGTATTAAGGTGAGATAAATCCTAAAATTTCATCAAAATTCATGTTATATTTAAAAAGTTATGTTATTTTTTTAATATTCAAGGAATTTTCACCGTCCATTGCTTTATTGCAGGTCTCATAAAATGCCAAAAAAAGGACGTTTAACAGTCCTTCTGCTAGTCCTGCAATAATCCTCTGCTTCTCGGTAGCTGTTAAACGTCCTTTTTTTGGCATTTTATGAGACCTGCAATGGACGGTGAAAATTCCTTGAATATTAAAAAAATAACATAACTTTTAAAATATAACATGAATTTTGATGAAATTTTAGGATTTATCTCACCTTAATACAGTCCTGGGATGGTGTAATTTTCAGCTTTTTATAACTTATATTTACTGAAATATTGATTATTTTGTAATCTGCAATAAAGCGATGGACACAGTTTTTATATATATATATATATATATATATATATATGGCATAAAATTTAATATTGAGCACTATTACATGACACTGTAAGGATTCACTGGATTAACTCCAGTGAACATACTCACCACAATAAATATGTGTACATGTATATATATTTGTATATACAAGGTGTTTCAAAAAGATGTCTACCCACTTTGAATTGTTGTAAAGAAGGTGTTGGTTAAAATTGATTAAATCGCATTATTATATTGTCACCATGTTCTTAAAATGACGTCAGTTTTAGTCGAGACACTGCTGACAATGCGAAGCTGTTGCACTTCAATTTTGGTTTCATACTTCCAGTCGTGTTTCCTTTCTTCAAAATTTAGTCGCACTGCGATCATTAAAAGCAGATTTAAATTATTCCACTAAAAATGAATGACCTCGACAACACTGTTCTAACAGAACTATCCTTTTTTTTTTCTTTTCTTTTTTTTTTTTTTTTTTTTTTTTTTTTGTTCAAAGTGTGTAAACATCTTTTTGAGATACCGTGTGCATACATTGTGTGGTTCTGTGTATTTATCGTTGATACTTGGCCGATTGACATTTTTTCACCATTTTAAAAAAAAATGGTGTAAAGCCGTAAAAATATCCAAATAAATCGATTCGTTGTTGAATTTGATTTCCCTTATCAAAAATGCATACATCAAAATATAAACAGTGAGATTTCTCATTTCATGTGATTGTCTGCGAAGCCCGTTTACAGGAACCAAATTAAAAATTGATGACATATCACTTAGTTTCAAAACGGCCGTGTTCCATCTTAATCAAAGAAATGTCACGTCACTTCATGTAACTTTGGAAACTGACACTAACTAAAAAAAAACAAAAAAAAAAAAAAGCCCATCCAAAAGCATTCAGCTTTGGGGGTCCATATATATATATATATATATATATATATATATATATATATATTTATTTATTTATTTATTTTTAACCTTAAATTGAATTTCTCTTTGTACCCTATAGATGATTAAAAATAATAAAAATAAACTTTGGAAATAGCACATCTCTGATAATATACTAAAGGTATGAACCAATTCAAACTGCAAATAAGACTCCTATTTGTTTTTAGGTTTAACTCTTAAATTAGTCAAATAGAAATTGAATCTAATGCATATAAAATCTATATACTATACCTTCATCTATGCAAGATCAACGAGAAAAATATTTTTACATCATAGACAACATTAGAAATGGGAAGATAATTGAAAAGCAGAAAGTTTTTTTTTTTGTTTTTGTTTTTTGTTTTTTTTGAGACTGGGTAAAACCGATGCTCATCAATTATTTGAATTTATCTGAAAAACAATTTTTTTCTTTCTAGTTTTACATGTCTGAAGAAGGTTTAATATAAAGAAACGTCATATGAACTAAATTTCTTTCACGTGCGATTTTTGCAGTCATTCTTAACAGACTATTGGATAATGCCACCTTTTCTATATGGTGATTTACAGAAGGCCATTCCTACAAAATTGCACTGCCGATCATGGACACATATATGACTCGGCAGTCCAGATTTACTTCTGCAAGATATTGCAAGACTTCCATTTGCACCCACGTTCTTCCCTTATGCAGTTTGTTGCTGCCATTGGATCTCGAGTAACCGAGCGATCCAGCCCAACAGGCAGGCTCTGCCACACACACAAGGCCCAACTGAAAAATGTCTGGAACGCTTCTGCAGAGTCTGTCTCCCGGTGGAGTACTTCTCTCAAATCTCCCACAATCGTCAGACGTGAATCACTGGTTGTTTTAAAGCCATCCTCTCTGTCTACCACTTTCATGTTAAGGGCCTTGACGATATCTCTAAAACGTCTTGGATGTTTATTTTTTTGTTTCCCGTTTAACAATTATCGTCTTCCATCCTAGCTAGGTGTCCTGTTTAGTGCGTCTGACTTTGTATGATGTGCGTGTCTATACCAGACGTACCAGCTTGCTGTAGAACAGCTGTATCTAGAGTGAGATTGCGAGTTAATGCGATACTACGATATGATATGGTACAAGAAACCTTCGTGAAACTCAAGATTTAAGCATTGTTTTCTTTGAGTTTTCTTTGTTCACTGTAATGTACGAACAATATTTTTTATTCAAGAGTTGTATTGATCATGTCGGCAAATTGAAAAAATGTGATGTTTTCATGAATCATTGCACCATATAGATGGAGAAGGAAAAAAACTAAACTTGTTTATATATTCAACGTTTTGTCTTTATTTCAAGACTTTCTCAAGATGACCGATTTGAAGAAAAAAAAGTTAATATTAGTCTGACTTGAAAATGTGTTTATTTTTTTATTTTTTATTTTTTTTCAAAAAAAAGAACAAAAGCATTCTTTTTACATCATAGACTAACATCATATTTTCAAATGTTGACTTATGTTTCTTCAAATCGGTGATCTTGAAAGTCTTGAAATAAAGACAAAACGTTGAATATATAAACAATTTTCCTTTTTCCTTTTCCATTACGTTGAATTATTTCCATCTTGCATTACGGTCTTCAATTGACTGTTCTTGCATCTCTTTACATACATCTTCCCCAACGCATGACTCGGCTGCACAAATCCTAATTCTTCTAAATTTGTAAACTTTATTGGATAATAAACGGCTTTCAAGATTAGCTCAAAATTAAAATGGTGGAAACGAAACTTCGATTGTAACTTCAATTCTAAAATTCCTCGTTCCGTTCATTAAAAATACATTCACAGCATTAACTCAATGAATGGTAGAAAATAAAATAAATAAATTAAATAAAATAAAATAAATAAATAAAAACTTAAACTATTTTTTTTTCCATTTCTCGCATTGCAAGAGTCTCCGATGGAGATTTAGGCTTTGTAAGGTACTGAAAAATAACTTATAAAGATTTTGTTTTGCGGGTCCGTGTAACGTTAATAACCATTCTTTCTTTGATCAGCTTCAAATGTTAATATTTACAATTTTTAACAAAGCATTCCACGTACTCCGTTTTTAAATTTTCAGACAAATGACACAATTTTAATCCGGTGTTGGGAGTAATAAAGCTGAAATATCTTGCCAAAATAAAAGTTTGGGGGGGAGGGGGGGGGTATAAATAAAATATAAATTTAAGTGTTGAACGACTGAGTAGTTTATTTTGACTAACATCCTCATCTTGTATTCATTAAGTGAAGAATTTTTTTTCCTCAGAATGAAACAGACGCTAGAATTCAAAAATATGTGGTGCGTCAAATTGCACCTTTTTTTTTTTTTTTTTTTTTTTTTTAATATCCTCAATGAGAAAATGTTTTTGTTTTCATGTCATAGACTGAAAAATACAGTTTGGGCTTTTATAGCCATCGCACGTACGCGTGCGTTTTCTCAAGGGCCGGGTTAAATGCTAAATACATTTTGTTGCTTCTTTCCTCTCTGACAGCTAGCAGCTGGATTCAAACATAAAAAATATATTCACATCGATTTGTATCCTTAATGCCCGACAGAAACGTATGTTCGTCTTAACATGTCGTTTTCTAATTGGATGGTGACCTCTCTTGGCAGTAGCAGTGAGATCTTTTTTTTTTTTTTTTTTTTTTTTTTTTTTAAATTTTCATTATTCCAACCACAAATAACTCTGCTCTGGGATTTGACTTACATTCAGATAAACTCTATCTTCCTCATTGGGTGGTGTAAGTCTTGAAAATTGTGTCTGCTCACTTTGAGACCCAACTCCCAAAAAGGCAGGAACTCTCCACTTTCTCTGCCACATACTTCATTCCATTGCACAACTTCCGACATACGTTAATCTAACTTCTAACTTGACCTAATGGAAAATTCCATTTTCTTGCTTGTTAACCTTGCGTGGAATTTTTTGTAACCTAATTTTTAGCCAGTCATCATCTAATCTTGCTACCCATTTTCCTAACGCTAAATATGATAAATTGCTTCTGGTCGGATCATCTCGATGAAGACTAAATTCTCTATCGAGCAAGATCTTACATTATATGTACCTCTCTAAAACTCGACTGCAACTGAAATCTTACTGCAAATACTTTGATTAAATGAACCAATCGGATCAACTTTCCATATGGGCCTCAAGGAAATATTTTAACAATTGAAATCCAAGAGAAAGTATTTTAAGTAAATGGTTAGACGCTTTCTTTCACCGTAATAGAATGATCGTGTCGAGTGCTCAGTTGCACTACAACTCAATAGTATAGTACATGGAATGGTATAGTACATGGAATGGTATAGTGTATGGTATAGTATAGTACATGGTATTGTATAGTACATGGAATAATATGGAATTACCAGGGAAATAAGCAGTCTGTCATGATATACATGTGTATGGGAAAGAGGGGACATCACGTAATTTTGGCACATTTCAGGAAGCGTGAGTTTTAATGCAATGTCTCGGCAGCCAACAACTGATGCAGGCAGTTTGTTTTGTGCTTCAGCAATTCTGAGCATGAAAAACTATTTCCGAAAGTCATGGGAGCTGTGCCGTTTTCTAACTTTGTAGGCATGTCCCTGTGTGTTAGACATAAGACGATCAAGAAGGGGTTCCAAGTTGCATCCAGAGTATGGCAGATGTCTGATGGAGAGTATTTGCTTGGTTGCACGTCTCTGAACAGTGCTTAGAACATTGACGACCAAAGTTCTTTGGTTTCCAGGCTGCTGCTGATGCAAATTCTAAGAGTGGTCACACCGAGTCGATTAATACAGTTTAAAAATAAATGTCTGGAGAGCGGTTAAATGTTTTGCTGAGTGATGCCAACACACCCGCGGCCTTCTTGCATACTGTTTCTAATTTATTAGAAAGAAAAGTATGTAACGACTCTGCACTCAATTTTGTCTACTACTGCTAAGGGTTATGCAATGGATTTTCTCTTAAATGCGAACAGATGTGAAGATGCATCCATTCACTCTGCACATTTAATGATAAAAACGTTAAAATTAAATCTTAACGGATTGACCGTAGAAATTCCCTCCCATAGATGCAAAAATGCATTTAAAAGTGCAAAGATAGTAAAAAAAAAATCTTTCACGACTAATGTCATTAATGATTGACGCCTCCTCCATTTCGTGGAATGTGCAACCTCTCCCTCCTTTATGCTGAGTAATCAGTTTAAGCGAACAAGTGTTTAGGAGTTGCCTCCCTTAGTTCTCCAATTACTTCAGATGGTAAGTTTTAATTTATCGTTTGCAAACAAACTGAACAAATAACGTTCTATCACTATTTACATGAATCGAATTTCATCCGAAGAAGCACCAAATCTCATGTTACCAAGGATTGTTATCTTGTACATTTTGGTTTCAAATTATTTACACATACAATTTTACAAGTGTTGAAAATCATGAAATAAAAAAAATTTTCATGTGGCACTGATGCCTATGAGTAAAACATGTGGAATAGTTATATTCCACATGTTTTACTCGTGGGCATCAGTGCCACATGAAAATATTTTTGATTCATCAAAAGTTAAATTAATTTGGAAGGCGTTTCAAAAATTGATTTTAATATTTTTGTAACTATCAAATCAAAAGTCTGACGTCCATTTTTAAGAATAAACTGCCAAAGATAATTTTATCACACTGAATCCTGAGTTCCTTTTAGTCGGCCAGTTTGTAAAAAGACAAAGTTAAAGCTAGATTTGAGGTTTAGAAGGCTGTGACAATGTACTGTAAAATCATGGGTGAATTGAAACGAAACGAGATTATAATAGACAATATGTAATCATTTTTTTTTTTTTCTCAGTTTCTTTTATCTTCAATCAATCGTGTCAAAGTTTTTCTGATATTTCAAAGTTAATCATCTTTTTGAAAGTATATCCATATTAGATCCTCGTGTGTTAGCCGGAAGTAGGTTTTATGTCGCTGCAGTGATGAATGTATATGATGATGATGGGGGGGGGGGTAAACGTACTTAAGGTTAAGAACCTTAAGTATGTTTAGTATTCAGTACTTTGTCAGCTGATGATTGTTTATGGAGTTAAATACAGGTGTTTTGAAGTTGTTTTTGTTTTTTTTTTTTTGTTTTTTTTTTTTTTTACAGCAAAGGTTTGGCAAAGTGTGAAGCCATAAAATCTAGAGGAAGAAAAGACTACTCTTTATTGAAGCCTCTAACAATACTGAACTGTATGAAATATGTAAGGCTCTTAAAAAAAAAAAAATTGTCTTCGACATGTCTTATATAAATGATGATGATTATAAAATCTGGATTGAAAGCCTTTATTCATTCCATATAACGTGTCGATACCTTCAAATATACAAAAGCTAAGAGAAAATAGTTTCACATCGGTTGTGATGGAAAGTGGCCAATGTGAAAACTTTTCTTCTGTGTATCTGAAGAAGTTATATATAATATAGATTTATTGGGGGGGGGGGGACCTAACGCAATTTGGACAAGAGAATTTACGAGCAGTAAACACCTTATGCTCTCATATACTAGAAAATAATCAGTCCTGTAACTTTACTAATTACTCTAATTAAACCTATACAAAAGAAATCCAAATGCAGATTAATTGAATCTTCTCATAACCTAATCTAAAAATATAATTGACCAAAGAATGGGCTTCTATTATCTAAGATTATTATCCAAGAAAACAACATACACTTAAACACTTCTTCTTCTTTCGTGTGAATCAGATGATTCTGGTGTTGGCATTAGTTTCCCCGATGTTTTTCTAGTTTGAAATCTTTCTGGAAAGACATCGGGTACTTACGGGAAGGACCACGAGAAGGTTGCCAACATCCCTAAGTGAAAGTGGTACTGTGGAACCGACTGGGTTCGAACTTGGAGCACCCAGGTCTTCAGTCCGTGTCGTTATCCACTTAACCACCATCACCTCCCACTTAAACACTGAATGTTTAGAATAATGTTCTTTGGCTATTCTCCTTTTCTTTTGTTTTTTTTTTATTTATTTATTATTGTGTATATGTGCTTAACTTCTACCTCGGACATATTTAAATTTATTTTGCTCAGATTGCTATGTCTATTCTCCTGACATACCCCAAATTACAGATCTTCTCGTCTTTTGCCACTGTGCTCTGGTAACACGTGGGCGAAATCAAGATTTAGCCCACGTATATTCTCGAGTTGTAGATTTTCCCCTTTTGTCGCCTCCCAGCGGGTTATTTTATCCTTAATTCGTCATATGGAATGAAAAGCCTTTTCCACAAAGATTATCTGGTACTTGTTACACCATACTGTCGGATATTTTTTGTACGTGCTGATAAAATATCTGTCCATCCACTTTTCTCATCCGCCAAATTATAAATCCGACATGCCATGATTTATAGCAAAAAGAAAAAAAAAATTAACATTGTGATATTGAAACTTTCAATCTGAATCCTGATTTTTAGGATCAATTTTTTTTTTTTTTTTTTTTTTTTTTTTTTACTTGTACAAAAGAAATTTGACAAATTTTAATATGAATATTTTTAAATTACTTTACACTGGAGAAAAAAATTTCAAAAACGCAACGTCGTATGCGGTTGTTTTTGAGAGAGGAAAGAAAAAAAAAAAGTCTCCAGATTTGTGTTCATTGACCTTGACAGACATTTTCAAAAGGAATATTAATTTATTATAACAGTAAATTATACAGATTGATGTTGAAAGCACCGTGGAATTTCTACGAGGTCCTTCTAGTTATTATCTGAAAAAATAAAAAGGGTTTAGTCTGTAGTGACATTTCGGTATATTATATATGAAGCATATTCGTTTAAACTGATTCTTCAAACTTGCAAAAATCAAAGAAAATGTTTTCACATTAGAGAAAGAATTACAAATGAATAAGGAAAAATAATTGTAAAATCTTTTCACTGAAACATTCTTGCCAACAGATTCAAAATTTAAGACGATTTAAAAAAAAAAAAAAAAAAAAAAAAAAAATGAACCAGAAATCTATTTCTCCTATTCCTCTCCATCTTTTCTTTTCCATGTAAATAATCTTTCCTTATTCACTTGTAATTTTAATCTGAAATAATATAGTATACCAATATACACATGGACCAAGTAGTAAAGCCTTTTTACAGATTTCCTCGTCATGTTTATACCGTACTGTCAGACATTTCCCTCCTTTTTCTACACACATCCATAAATGATGGATCTTTTTTCAAATATCTTTAAAATATAAGCAAAAATTATTTTATTTTAAATTTAAACATGCATGCATCTGCCATTTTATGCTCAAATTTAAATTATTTTTATCAGTTTTCCACCTATGACATTTTCACAATATATTCAGTCAACAGTTACATACATCGTCTCCCTTGAGACAAAAACATCATGTATCCAGTAACATACCCAAACTCCAATTACAATTCTAAATTTTCCTTGAAATATTGGTCATTTAGAAGATGTAAATGGTATTATGACAGGCAGCCGTTCTCCTTTGAATTTGCATAATAAATGAATATATTTTAATGTTACTGAAAAGATCTTTTTTAATAAAATTTATTTTTTAATCGGAAGAAATCTTATTGTACATACTGAAACTTTGTGTATATATATGTAAATAAATATTAAATTCTACTGCTTGTAAATATACAAAAAGCTTTTATTTTATTTGTTTGTTTTTTTTTGTTTTTTTTTTTTATTTTATTTTTTTTTTTTGCTAAAGATAAATATTCATATAAGCTTATTCCATATCCATTTTAATAGTTTTGATCTATAGATCCATTTTACAATGGAATATTTTGTTGATATGCTAAAGTATTTGCATTTATTTTCTAATAATTTTCGTTTTATTTCGATATAAATCCTAAGTTTTTTTTTTTTTTTTTTTTTTTTTTTTTTTAATACAAAAATGGAAATATTGATATTAACATGCATATTAACGGTAGCAACCGTGATACATTAGATTACTTAATATCATATTCGGTTGAATTTCAGTCTTACATACTGACATGTGTTGGACGACTTTAAGAAATTGATTAGTTTGGAAGTCAGCCTTTACTTTACTCACGTCCCTAATCACTTCCCCATGTTTTTCTTGGCCTTTCCCTGTGGACTGAACTTGCTACATCAACTGTTCTAATCTACTAACCCAAGAACTTTCATCCATTCTTTCAACATGGCCCTAATCCTAACCATCAAAGCCACATTTTGCAAACATCTGTCTATACCGTCAGGATTTAATCTTCCTCTGAGGTCATCAGCTCTAAGCCTGTCTTTGAATATGAGAGGGGTTTATGAGGAAAATATAAACGTACATCCTCAACTCTCACTTGCCAGGTTTCACTTCCATACCTCATCACATTGCGTACACATGTCTGATACTCTTCCTTAGTCAACAGTGGTAATGCTCTGCTGGTTAGTAATGGCAAAGGTTCTCCAAACTTCCTCCACTCTTAACTCTTGAAGTCGCACTAGCACCTTCTCCACCCTGTGCTCCAATGGCATCACCAAGGTAACAACATTTCTGGACAACTTCAATAGCTTCACCATCAAGATATACTTTCTCCACATCTGAGTTCTCATCCATCTCCATTGTCTTACACTTCTTGTACACCAACTGGTTATCCTTTATCCACCTACCAGTAATTCCACTGCACTACTTGGCTACCCAATGCTTACAAATCCCACAAAATTGTACCCAAATCTCTTTCTACAAACTGAGCAGGGAACTTTCCTCTTTTGAGGACCTTCCCAACGCTGCAATCATTAATCATCACTTTGTTCTTTGTAACATTCACTCTCAGACTTTTACCTTCGATGGCATTTCTTTAAGTCTTTAACTTTAAAAGAAAAAACGAATATTTGAAATGGAAAATTCAATATGAATATAATCGGGGTGTCTTTAAATCAGATGCATAATTACCAATTTCATTTGTCAACTTTACTTTTAGATTCAAAAGTAAATATAAAAACATTATTTATTAATAATTGCTTTCTAATTTAAAATTTTGAACATTTTTTCTTTGAAAGGCAGCCTTCTGATTAGCTGTTATGTGCCACAATTTTCCCATGACCTGCAACGACACTAACTTCCTGGTATCATGTAAAAGTATCGATGGAAACGCCTACCTTTTTTTTTCTTTTTTTTTTCTTCTGGATTAAATTGTATTTTAAAGACAATTTCTTCGGCAATGTATGTCATTATCATGTTTAATTTGAAATATTTCATTTTTAATCAACATTGTTTGGCAAATATTAATAATAAAATCAAACAAAAATTAAAACAGATTAATTTGCTGTCGCTACTTGGCAAATCAGATAACTAGTCGATAAAATTTGGCAGCTAACCTTTGAGAGCTAACCTTTTCACTATAACTGTTTAAAATGAAAAAAATGAAGTTACTTTAAAATGAAAACGGGCGAAAAATAAAAATAGAACAAATAATTTCAATGCAAACAAAGTTACAAGTACAGATATAAATAAAAAAATTTTAAAA
Organism: Sepiola atlantica; assembly: GCA_963556195.1. Lineage (NCBI taxonomy): Eukaryota > Metazoa > Mollusca > Cephalopoda > Sepiida > Sepiolidae > Sepiola > Sepiola atlantica. The sequence goes on from OY744549.1 coordinate 41,247,416, forward strand.
TCTGTTGGATAATTTAATTGAATGTTTGAAATTCTTTTTACTGCTTCATTTGTTCTGAGTAATTTTATAATTTTTCTTACAACAAAAATTATTTAACAGAATTTAAAGTGCTCCAGACAAGTATACTTTTTTCTTTTTTTTTTTTTTTTTTTTTTTTTTTTTTTTAATACTGTCATCCTAATCACGAGTTAACATGAAGAAAAAAATCCTTAGAAAACCTATTAATCCCCCTGAAAAATAGCAGTTCATTTCGGGTATTTCGAAGTCTGGTTAGGCGATGGCTAGCATCCAAACACTGACATCAGCAAAAAAACGAGTAAATTTATAGAAGTGCACCTTTCGTATTTCGACCCCTAAAAAGAAAAAGTTTCTACTTTTTGGGGCAAATTACATGTAAACAGCCTCAACAAAAATCCGCGCGCGGATATTTGTTGAGGCTGTTTACATGTAATTTGTCCAAAAAAGTAGAAACTTTTTTTTTTTTTAGGGGTCGAAATACGAGTGGTGAGATTCGGTGGCCAACAAATGCGTGCTCACTTTACGTATAACTTATATAGGAAAGTGATCCCCCACCCCTCCGCACATCTAAAATAATAACAAATTTCATTTTTTTTTTTTTTTTTTTCATAGCGAATATTTGTTATGGATTGCTGTTTACATGTAATTTGCCAAAAAAAAGTAGAAACTTTTTTTTTTTTTTTTTTTTTTTTTTTAGGGGTCGAAACACGGGAGGTGAGATTCGGTGGCCAAGAAATGGGTGCTCACTTTACGTATAACTTATATAGGAAAGTGACCCCCCTCCTAAAATCTAAAATAATAAAAATTTTCATAATTTTTATTATTAGCGGATATTTGTTGAGACTGTTTACATGTAATTTGCCCCAAAAAGTAGGATACTTTTTTTATGGGTCGAAATACGAAAGGTGCACTTCTATAAATTTACCAAAAAACGATACTCAAGTCTTCTCTTTACGAAGGCCACGGTTGAGCTCTCTGGTAAGTGAAATTGGCAACTGCCACCAGCTTATAATGCTCATTGTGTAAACAAGTAGAGCTCTCAAGCAATTGAAAATGTTTGCATTGAGATTTTGTTTGCTTTCAGGTGATAGTCGGCGCTTCTGAGCACTTACCTGTCGTCTAGATGGTCGAGCTTTGCTTGTCTCACCACACTGAAGATCTGTGATACAGTGAAATTGGATGGCTATATACTATATACTTTTAATTATATACTGAAATAGTGTTAAGTAAAATAAATGTTGAAACTCATTTCACTTTAAATAATTTAAGTTACTCAATTTTATGTTCACATTTATATAAAAATGTGAACATAAAATGTGAGTAACTCGGAATACAAAGTTTATGACATAATCAATATTATGTAATCAAGTTCTAAAAATTCAAGCTTTATTTTGAGATTTGTGGTTCTTAAGGTCCGAATGATTGAGCTAAATTACATCTGCAGTATTTTAGATTTGGAATGTTTCACTTTTTGTATTTGTAGAGGTGAAGTATTTTTGTCTCATTAAGATACAAGTAAAGTTAAAAAAATATTTCACTTTCTTTAACATTATATATATTCAATATAGCTTAGAAAAAAAAACTTATTTAACAAGAAACGCCAGATGCAACTTGGCCAGTAAACTAGTCTGAAGAAATAACTTTTGCAGCAAATGAAGACTTGAAAAGAAAGAATCTGCCGCCTGGCATTTATGGCATCATCAGATGATGGAGTAATTGTTATAATGGCATTCGTGACGCATGAAAACTGTTGCAGAACTAATGGACTCAAATGTCATCTGGTAAACGGTAAAAATAAAGGGTAGTGTCGCATTATTGTTTGACATATCAAACTAGATATGGTATGGGAGCCTCTGAGGAAATTGATTGAGGTCTTCCACATTGGTCATAAAACTACGTAATATTAATGAAATTTTTTGTATGTGTAGGTTTCTCGCCTCTATGTGACTTGTACAACTATTAATTGATTAATAAAAGATGTAATAGCATAAAATGAAATATTAAAAATCCTATTTAAAAAAGAAAAAAAAAGTTAATTGCAAAATTAAATTCACCAGAATACATTTCACGTTCTTCATAAATAAGTCTGCCATTTGAAACAAAAGAATGAATTACTTTGACCCTTCGAAATTTGAAAATCATTGTTAACTTGTTACTGCTATGGTGACTTTATTCTCCTGGCAAGAACATGGCTACCCTCCTAAGGATTATTAATTCACTTGGAAATCATTAACTTGTTTTGTTTTTTTTTTTCAAACATATTTTCTTTTTTGTAATTTTCTTTTGCACGAAAGAAAATTACAACATGGCGTCCAATGATTAAGGCATTGCATTAAAGTTAGATTTTCAAGTCTTAAAAATAGAATTTGATTTCGGGATAAAAAATACAATTTTGAACTAATAAATAAGTTTTATCCAAAATGTATGCGAAAATCCAACGAAATATTCAAATAAGTTGTAAATAAACTGTCCGGGGGGGGGGGGCACATTATTTTTTTTTCGATAAATGTTCTAGTAATTATTTTGAATTGATTTTGTGTTAATTTACTCAATTTGTAATCTTTTATATTTGATTTACTTTTAAGTTAAAAAAAAATCAAGAAACATCAATTTTTATTTATTTATTTTTTTTTCGGAAATGAGAGCAACTCTTATCAAATTCAGCTAAAACTAATTATAATAAAATGTTCACATAAAGAATAAAACACCATAAGAAAAGGGAATTGTCTTGAGATATTTCCATACTAGTATTTTCATTCGATGTAGACCCGGTTGTGATAACAATCAACTCAAACATTAAAAATAATCCGGAAAGAATGAATATTAAATCAGACAAATTATTTTTCAAAGAAAAATGTTCATGTTTTAAAAATTAAATTTATAACACCATTTTTTATTAAGTAATGATTTAATGTTTTCTGTCTAGCCTCCACAAATTACACGAAATAATACATTTGCACTAAGATTTCTAATGAAGTAATGGATTAATTATATTCCGATATGTTTAATTAATAAATACTGAAAATTTCATTAAAATTGGTTTATTTCCTGAATCTCGATGAAGCCTCCCTTCAAAATACCCATAGTCTGACTGTTCGACAGATCTTGTTTGTTACTTTATAGCATGACATCATTTTCAAGTGCTCTGGCCTCTTTTACGACAGTTGTGGCTCAAGTTGACCACGTGCTCCAGTTTCGCAATTCTCATAAGCTGTTGACACCACGAGAGTTGGCATTAAAAGAGACCGAGACAAGGTGGCGATGGGCAGAGCTAATCTTTGAGTTATCTCCCTTTACACAAAGTTTCACATAAAAATAGACAAAAATACGAAACTGGGGATTAACTCGGGGGCAAAAAACTCAAATAGAAGTAAACATAAATATAAATAATATGTAAAAATATATACAGAATAGTGAATGGTGCTTCGGTAGGAAACGGGTACCCAGATTTTTCGTCTGCAAACAGGAAGTCGCGTCATATTAAAGGCACCGCTTTTTTGTCCCCTTCCCCTCAAAATACCGGGCGGAAAACTTCGACAACGAAAGAATCTTTTTTTTCATGAAACAATTTATTAAAAAGCTCCCACTTTTTATGGATATAGCGTTGCCTTTATGTGAAGGCATCTCCAAACAAATGTTTCATTTTTTTTTTTTTTTACCTTCTCACCTGTCATCTGCATACAAAACACAGCGGACTTTCGGTTTTAATTATATTTTTGTCCCTTAAAAAAGCTTTTGCGCCAAATCTTAGTCATGGTTGATATGTCCATGTGGCAAAATAAGTTACTAAATCAATGTGTTCCACTGACCCCCCCCCCCCCCCCAACAGGTAGAATTCGTCGGGAGGATTTTTTTTACGGGAGGAATTTTTTTATTTTTTTATTCATTAATTTCTATTTACTTAAAGAAACCAATAAAATACATAAAAAAAACGAAAGTACAGGAAAATCCGGGGGTGGGGGTCAAAATACCGCTTCTGCGACATTCCCGGTAGATGGGCTTTTTCGGAGGGGGGGGGGTGGAGGGGCTTTCAAGATATACATTCTCGGTTGACCGGAACTTTTTGGGGAAGGGGACAAAAAAGCGGTGCCTTTAATATGACACGACTTCCTGTTTGCAGACGAAAAATCTGGGTACCCGTTTCCTACAGTAGCACCATTGAACCAAACGATACTTTAACTTTTTCAGTCTCTCACTTGGGGAAGGTATGCTGCCAAATGAGTGGAGAATAGCAACTGTGTCCAATATTCAAGAAAGAAAACAGAAAAACCTCTCACTTATCGACCTGCCAGTTTCACCTCTGGTCGCCATAACCTTGCAGGTCACATTCTCAAGCAGGTGTATCACTGTTACGATCAAGATAAATCTTGTCACAAGAGAAGAGGAGGGCATACGCAGATAAACAGACTACGGCATGTTTCTCTATTTCCTTCATTTTTCTCTTTCTTCTTCTCCCTCCTTTGAGGCAAGCAGATGGCGTGGCCCCAGAAATGGATACCGTAAAACACTAAGAGAAAAACAAACAAAAATATAAGAACCCATCAAGCAGATTATGCTGATTGCAGGGCCAAACCACGTGGAGCATTTTTAAAGGATTTAATGACGGCAGTTGAAGAAAAGTTTTGAAATGTTAACGTTGAGAGACCCACGTTCAGACCTACTTGCCAATCGGAATTGAAAAGAAAGATTACTTTATCTATCTACTACGGATATTTAAACTTATATCAGCCGATTATCAACATCTTTTGATGAATGATTCCCAAGATAAGTAAAGGCGCCTCTCTGCCATCTCTTCCTACACACATTGGTCAAAGAACTGTTTCCTTTTTCATGTTACGCATATCACATCGCATCAACTCACTTTCCAATAATACGTCTATCTCCACTCATCTTTCCTCATGGATTCTTTTATGAAAACTAGCATCCTCTCCCTAGCAACCACAATATGGAACCTTAAAGATTCAAATGCACCCTACGAAATTAAATGAAAAGTTATTGAGAAACAAAATTCTATAACCCCAACTCCAGGAATTGCCCACTATGCACAGAGAAAAACTTATGATCCTACAAGCTATTAATAACCTTTCCACAAGCTGTATGAACGTCAAATCTGAAGTCTTCAAACTGCGCCCAAACAAAAGAAAATTTCTATTAGCCAAAAGGAAACATAACTCACTGAAAATCCTCAACCCTTCCCCCACTCTATCTGTATATAAATCTAACACACCCCCATCATAAAAAATGCAAGGCCTATCTACCTGCCCCCAGATCCTTCCAATTAAATTACACCACCTTTATTATTAAAATTAAATATAAATTTAAATACAGAATAACAACCCAATATATTACATTATATACATCACCTCCACATCTTTCCTACCAACCCAAATATAACCTATATCCTCATTCCCATGAAGCCAACCAATCATAAATATATTAATAAATTATTAAGTGCACATTTATTTATGTTATTTAAGTATTTAAATATATTAAATATCATACTATATAAATAACTAGAAATGTACCCCCACTCTCCGGCACCACTAAAATGTAGCACTCCCTAATCATCAACCACCAAAATGAGATATCCTGGTCGTGGTGACACTAAAATGTACCCCCGCTACTCCTCATCCAGTGACGTCACCAATTTGGCCGTTCTTGTACTGCTCGGGAGAAGTTGCTGCACTGATGAAGGCCGAAGATGCTGAAGTGTCTTGTCCGGCAATCACTGCTCTCCCACGTTGTGATTTAAAGATCAGAGGGCAACTGTCTAGCGCTGGTCAGCAACTTGTTACTACTGTGAAGCAAACGGTCATTTCAAGCAGAACAATGAAAAGAAATAATAATTCAACAACTCCGTCTGTTGGGTTTTTCCTTAGAAGAATAATTATTTGGTAAAGAAAAAGAAAACTTGTTCTGTTACAAGGCGGGGTAATTTCACATTTCTACCTTCTAACTCTGCGTTTTGGACCTGCAAAATCTTAACACGTTCTGAGTGATCTTCGTTTGGCGATATCAACCCTAAGTTCAGGGGGTCCGGCTCCCAACAACGTGGACTCCGGTGACAAGCAGAACAGAGTCTTCTAACTCTGCGTCTCGGACCGGCAAAATCCCAACACGCTCTGGACAATCATGGTCTGGTGACACCAACCCTAAGTCCGGTGTGGAGGGGGGGGAGGGGCGTCTCCTAACGACATGAACCCCGGTGTCAAGCATAACGGAGTCTATGAAATATATTGAGAATTAGATAGTAATGGCCCCGCCCCTCTCCAAATAGAATTTAGTCAGAAAACAAAAGAAAATGCTTCTTCATTTAAATTTTCTCTACCATATTTGGGATTTCCAATCCGCATTTCCAATTCGGGAATGGGTAATCGTATTTTCATCACCTCTCTTTTCTCTTCTTCATCTGTTGCTATCTTCCACTGTTACCTCAGTGGGGGGACAAAATCAGATGTGATAGAAAAAGATTACATTCCTCAGTCTTTGTAATTTACTTCTTTGATAGCAGGGACGGTTTTACATTTTGTTGATGAAATATCGGGAAACACTTTCTTCAATGTAGCTTTCATTGTTGCATATATCAAGCTTGAACACGGGGTTCTTGCCAATTTTTCAAAAACGACAAGATTCAACTAGTATCATTCGTTAGCTGGAAACAGTTTTTTATGAAAGAGCCAACCGAAATATTAACTGATAATGACACTGTATTCACTTGCCAGCAATTTAAGGAATTTGCAAGTAGCTGGGGCATGTATTTGAGGTTCAGTCTGGAAATGGCATTGTGGAACACAGTCACAGAAGCGTAAAAACGATTGCAGCTCGGAAAAATTGCTCTGCGTTGGACGCTGTCTACTGGCATAATATTACACTGAAGGACAACCTCTCACCATCTACAGTGCCGGCTGATACCATATCCAGGTGAAAGACATTGATGCTGTGCCCCCAGCTGAAGTGTAAATAACTGAAGGGAGGTATGAGATAAGTGATGCTGCACGGGTTAAGACCCCACGCTGTTGCTGCACAACCAAATTTGGAACGAGACGTGATACCAATGTGAGCAGTTGGTGCGAGTTGATGGAACACCTCGTCATGTTAGAGATCTGCCTCCCTTCGACGATGAGGACGATACGGAGGATGGTGAGCGGGCAATCTACTTGAGGTCGGGTTCACCAAATAATCACTATGATGTCAGTATTTTGCCAGCAGATTCCGACGTGAAGAAGAAGAAATTCTAAAAGTCTCTCTGCGGAGGAGCAACTGAAACAAAAGATCGTGCCCGCAGTGGCATTTGTGTGATCAGGAGATCAGGGAAGAGTGTGGTGAACGTGATGATCCTGAGCCAGGATCGAGCTATTGAAGTGGTCCGGACTTGCTTCATCCCCATCATAAAAGGACCCGTCTTTGCTTGGCATGTAGTTTGAAAAGTGGGGAAATGTCAAGCAAAGAGGTTGCTAGCGAGGATCGAACTCACGACCTATGAGAAACGGTGCAATTAGTTGTTGCACTGAAGTGGGCGAGTCCATCTTGATAAGAAGAGTATGAACCCGGAATTGTCTGTGTTCTCATTGGTTAAAAGGAATTGTCTGTGTTCTCATTGGTTAAAAGGAATTGTCTGTGTTCTCATTGGTCAAAAGGAATTGACCGAGATCATTTAATGTCTGACATCTGCTGAGTTGCGGTGAAAAAGAAGAAAAGAGAAAAGCGAGAGACAATGTTAGTTATTTTTTTAGCCGCATTTTTTTTATTGAAACATCAGAGAGATTGTTGGTTTTATCCAGTGGAACGGAGCTTTGGAGTCTGAGTGGTAGACTTCCAAATCCCCTCTTTCAAAAAGATATTTCAAATTGGAAAGCAATGAAAGTGGAATATTTAAATTTGGGGGATTGGATGTTAAGCAAACAAAAAATGTGATTATTATAGATCAAAATCTATATGCTTCAGCTATATCTCTAATAGAAAGGAAGGTCATTAAGGAAAAATGATGAATTGAGTGAAGAGGTGAAGACAGATCTAAAGAGATTGACAGGTCAAATGACTCGACCAGATGTATTGTTAGATATGTGTAGAATGAGTAATATTGGAAAATCTCCAAAAGTGGTTACTCTTTGAGGCAAGCAAATCACTAATAAAGTTAAAATCAAGGACATGTTCCGTATCTTTTCCCCAGCTTGGGAAACCTTCAGATCTGAATGTTGTTTGTTATTCAGATGCTAGTCTGGAGGATGGATCTTCACAGGATGGTTTTATCATCTTTGTTTGTGGCAAGATGAACAGAATGGCTCCTATATGCTCGTCATCCAAAAAACTTGACCGTGTAGCAAAAAGTCCATTAGCCTCAGAAACTCTTGCGCTTAGTGAAGAAGCTGATGCTGGCATATGGATAGCCGCCATGCTTCAAGAGATATTCAGACTACCTAGGTTGCCTGAAGTTCTTTGTAAAACAGACAATGCATCTCTGGTAGAGACTTCAAAGTCATCAAATCTTGTGAGTGACCGGCGTCTGAGAGTTAATGTGGCTAGAGTGAAGGAAATGATGGTGAAGAAGGAAATTCAAACTGAATGGATCAATGGCCCGAGAACAGGTTGCAGATTGCCTGAAAAGATGGGAGCCTCTTCTGAATTCCAATACTTGTTGCATGGAGTCAAATCATGGGTTCCTGTTGCATAGTTTGGGATGACAGAAAATATATATTTTGATATTTCGTGAGAAACACCCTTTTTCAAAAAAACTTGTTCTTTCCATTTGCTGAAGAGAAACATCCAAAATATTTTTTTTCCATCATCTCGGACTCCACGTAACAGGGACCCATGCTTTGACTTGACTCTGGTGGTGGTGGTGGTGGTGGTGGTGGTGGTGGTGGTGGTGATGATGATGATGATTGTCTAGTTCTTGTTTGATTCTTCAAGCCAGTCATCGCGAATTTGAACCGCATATGCCTGTTGACCTCAAAATAAAAGTTTTTTTTAAAGAAACGACACTTTCTGTTGGTTTGCATGTTTATTCGGAAACAAAAGTAGTGAATCATGGTTGTTTAAAATACATCAGGAGGGGAAGGGCGTTCCTCAAAAAGCCTAGACACCAACCATCGAAAAAAGCGTCCATCCTAGCTGAGATCCAAGAGTATGAGTAAGACAGGACGTAGAAGTATTATTTACCTCCTCTCCAGGAGGTTAGGCACAAGGCCAGTTTTATCTTACTCCCACAAGGTAAGATATGACTCAAGGTCGGGTCGGGAAAGTGGGACTTGAAAAGCCAGCGCCCGAGAAGGTGAGCACTCTGGCCATTAAAAATTGTCTGGGCAGCCCCGGTCGACATTCCACAGTAGGGGCACTCACTCAGTAAGCAATAAACTTACTCCTCCCCAAAGAGGGGAGGTAAAGCATGGGAGGGTGGACCTCCTAGAACTGCACAGGACAAACCCACAGACAGGCGTAAATCAAGCCGCGAAGGTCAAGACAATACCAGTCTACAGGTAGAAGTGAGCTCATCACTCTTCTAGATCTGATATCACTTCTTACGACCTGATCTCCTACAGTGGCCGCGAAGAGACGGGTAGCTTGCCTATCCAACATAATTGTAGTATGTCGAACATATTTTTATGGAATCAATAAAAGAACCCTATCACCGGGGTGGACAGTGCAAAGAATGCGTTTATCCCAAATCCATTTATGACTCCACAGGTTATTACACATGATCCCTGCCCCCCCCCTCCTTATTCTCTGCTGAAAAGAGTTGTGCAATAAAAATGGGGTATATGTTACGACGCTCAGCAGAGGCGCGAACGGGGTCCAAAAAAAGAACGAGAAAGAGTTTAAAAACATAAATTTGCAACAAGTAAAGTTGACTTATGTCTAGAATAGACATTTTTCTACTTACCTATGTAATTTGTTTGTATTTTTACGTAGTATAAATGGCTTTTTATTAGATGTTAAAAAAAAAATTCTTGTTTTTTAAAACATCTAGTTTCTCAAAGAAAATGCCGGCCAGTCCCTCTATATTACGTAGAGCGGCCATTTTGAATTCTTCGAAAACCGTGTGTTGAACTTAAATTTCTAATAAATAGCACTTCAAACGTGTTTAAAATACAAACAAATAGCACATGCAAGTTTGAAACTAACTTTTACAGCTTACAGTTACTTTTATTTGTTGTATATTTGTTTTTTTAGCGTTTTTACTCTGCTGAGTCTCGTAAAAGATGCCCTAAAAATGGCTCAACTGGAATAAGGAAAATATTTTAAGATCAGATAATTATCGCATATGTTAAATAAATTTTCTGAAGTTATTCAACAATTGAGGAAAAAGTTTGTGCGAGAATTTATTCGAAATAAACAACAATTTCTCAAAATAAAGACCATCATTGTCCACAACCTTCTGCCATGTTTTATTTTATTTACACGTTAAAATTTTTACACAGAAAATTGAACCACTCTGATAAATAGTGAACGGGCATTTATAACGACAGCTAACATGGCCTCTCGACACTAATTTTAAATCGAACTAAAAACGCTTTAAAATAAGTTAGAACACAAATAAACTTATCCAGATAGGTAGAAGAGTAACTTATTTTGCCTTTGGTAACATTTATTTGTTGCCTATTTGTTTTGTTGTTTTTTTTTTTCATCCATTTTTCGTTCTGTTAACTGTCCTTATTTATAACGACAGTTAACAATTGAACAAATAAATTTTTTAATCTTTATCGAAATTTCAAATAGAAGTTTGGTACTTAATTAATAAAATGATAATAAAAAATAAAATCAGCTGACCAGTCCTCTTACTTATAATAAAATTGTGATTATTAAAATAGTAGGATGTAGAGAAAAAAGAAAAGAAACTGGGTGTAATTTGGAGTAAAAGTCCAAAATAGTTAACACCCGAAAACTTGTAGAACAAACAAAAAAAAAAAAAACAATATAATTTATACCAAACGCAATTCAGAACGTTTATTCTATAAGATCTGTCGGTGCTTGTACAGAGAAGCGTCCATATTAAATTATCAATACCACACACAAAAAAAAACAGTATTATATACTTACGCAGCAGATTTAAATAAGTATCCTCACGAAAAAATAGGAAAAATGATCGAGTAGAATTTTAATTAAAAATCAGTTTCATCGTATTTTGGTGAATGCAATTGATTTATTACTTGTTAATATGACAGACTGAGTTATCTCCCCCTGAATTTCGTATGTTTCGCTCGAACCAATGGCCTAATCCGAATAAACGATATAACGGATTTTTATTATTATTACAATTCTACTCGATAGTTTTTGCTAATTTTTGGTGTACAAACCTATTTTTGCTTGATACATAAGTATTTCAAAGAGTTTTCCGGTTAATTGAAACTGCGATTTTCATATGTACCCTTCTCTGTACAAGCACCGATTTGTCTTCTCAGCGATGGCGATCACAACAGTTGTTGGCCGCCATCAAATGTTGATTATCGAGAAGACAAAGTTTATAGAAATCCTTTTTGAACTCTGCCAATTTTAGTCAAAATCGAACTGAACAGGAATATGTTACAATTGTTTCGTGCGTATGTGTTTGCGCGCGTGCTCGCACGTAAGAAACGCTCATTTCCATAAATAAATCCCCGGAGTGAAATTGAATAAATTTAGAATTCTATTTCTGGCGAGAAGGCAGCATTATTACTTTGCTGGGTACAATTACGACTTGGACGTCGGCGTCTACAGAACCAAACGTGAATACACTAATCAAATGAGGTATGACCCCGACATTCATTGATAGAATTTAAAAGAAAACAAAATAAATGACCCCCCCCCCTCCCCTCTCACCGGTTTTAAGTTCGTCTTCACGGCCGCTCATAATCGGCGTCAATTTCGTAACTAAAACGTGCCATTGACGTCATTGGAAATATCGATTCACTTTGGTCGGACATGATTGACGAGTCTGCTGACGTCATGAGTCCCGGGATTTTGTTGACGTCATGGGTTACCCACGGCATCGAAACCTAACGAGACCAACAAACCTGATTTAGTTCCTTCCATCGCCCCTCTCTCTCTCTCCCTCTCTCTCTCTCTCTCTCTCTCTCTCTCTCTCTCTCTCTCTCTCATTTTGATTTTTTTTAAATAATTTTTGTTTGTTGTTTTTAGTTTCTCTTCATTATATACTAATTCCTTCCCTTCCTCCGTTCTTTCTTTAATAATCCAACTTCGTTTGACGCAATGTGCTAAACTATTTGCGCTTCTTTTTATTGCGACAATTTCGCGTCGTCCATTATTTCTGCGTATGTTGGACATGAAAATAATTTCAATTAGCGACTTCGCTAAAAAAAAAAAAATTTTAAGTACCTTTTTTCTGTTTTGTTAGCAATAATAATTGTTAGATGAAACTTAATTGAAATTGTGTTAAAATAATGTTGAGCCATTTATTTATTTATTTATTTGTTTGTATATGTGTTTTAAGAAATATATTTAAAACTTCCCCGAAATTGAGTTGTAGCAGTCATAAACATGAATATTACTTCCCTGTCGCGGAGAGCAGCCCCTGTGAGGTGGTTTGGGTCACACGACGAATAATCAGGAAACATTAATTTCGCCCGAACCTTTGAATGGCTATTTCCAGACCCTATGGAAGTTATACAACCGTCAGAGAGAGCTTCCAGGCACAAACGAGGAAAGGTGTCTTCTCTCTCACCCGGTCAACTTAACGCCGAGCAAGATGGAAGATATACTGCTCATGAAAATACTTTCGGCGGTTAACCTTTCTTAGTGTATTACTTCCTTCACCGTGACGTCACTGTTTTAACTTTCAGCAACCTACACCCAACGGTGTAGGTCACTCAAATACATCAAATATTATTCGTTATGTAAACGCAACCCTGAAGCCCATATAAGTTGGAGAGGGGGAGGGGGGAGATGTAAAAAAATTTATTCCTGGAAAAAAAAAGAATTGGTTGTTTTTGTCTTTTTGATAAGAAAATATTTGTTTGTTGAAGAAGGAGGAAAAAGAATTATTTTGTTCAAAGCGGCAGCGATTACAAATGGACTCTCGATTGGAAAAAAAATCTTCAATCAGCAGTTTCTTTCAGACAATCAAAGAAGCGAGTAGATTCAGTGTTGAAAACTTGTGTACTATAAAAACCCAAACACACAGCTTTCTTTCTCTTTTTCCTGTTCTTCTTTCAGACAACACACGTGCATACGTCACAATTCAGCCTGGCCCCTTTTGGGGCCCCTCAACAAACGCAGCAAGAAGCACACACAAACTTCTGTACGCTCAATGAATCATGCACACGCCGCTAATAGACGCACGTGGATAATATACATACACATTCTTTCACTAACAAAACAAACAAGCTAATACACACACACTCTCACACATACACACACACAACCCCACATGCCTATCCCATTTGCATGCATGTACATGCACGCGGCAACAGCCGAAATGAACATGTGTACTTAATTTCTCCTCATAGACAGACAAAACAACTCTTCTTTCACCCAGAACGTTCCTTGGACGCTTTCAACTCGTGCATTCTTTACTTTATTTCTTTATTGTTCGTTGTCTACTAACAAGTTGTCTATACGTGATATATTTGCGGCGTTGCTTTCAAATCCAATATACAACTTACAACCGAATAAATGATTTAGGGTGTTGATATACATCACCAAAGCAAACAACACTTCTCCACATTGGTGACCCCGAGTGTGCTCTCTCCACATTGCTGACTCAAGCTAAAGAAACAACGTTTTCTGACAAATGTATCAATCAATTTCGTTCTTCTAAACACTTGTGTGAATCAATTTCGTTCTTCTAAACACTTGTGTGAATCAATTTCGTTCTTCTAAACACTTGTGTGAATCAATTTCGTTCTTCTAAACACTTGTATGAATCAATTTCGTTCTTCTAAACACTTGTGTGAATCAATTTCGTTCTTCTAAACACTTGTATGAATCAATTTCGTTCTTATAAACACTTGTGTGAATCAATTTCGTTCTTATAAACACTTGTGTGAATCAATTTCGTTCTTATAAACACTTGTGTGAATCAATTTCGTTCTTCTAAACACTTGTGTGAATCAATTTCGTTCTTCTAAACACTTGTATGAATCAATTTCGTTCTTCTAAACACTTGTGTGAATCAATTTCGTTCTTCTAAACACTTGTGTGAATCAATTTCGTTCTTCTAAACACTTGTATGAATCAATTTCGTTCTTCTAAACACTTGTGTGAATCAATTTCGTTCTTCTAAACACTTGTATGAATCAATTTCGTTCTTCTAAACACTTGTGTGAATCAATTTCGTTCTTCTAAACACTTGCGTATGCTTATCCAGTTAACTGCTACAAGCATTGGCGACCACGACAAGTGTCCATTTCACAAAAGATGCGATTTAGACAAGGAAGAGAAAATAACTTTTGAAGTTTTAGGGGTTACATAAAAGAAAATAAATCATAATCTGATCTGCACCCCCCCCCTCTTCTTTATTGCAGAGGAAAATATTACAATAGTGGCACAGTTGAAGCATTAGGTCACGAAATGAACCATAATATTCTACTTCTGCTTCTAAACTTTAGTCTTAGTCAGGAATCACGTGTGAATTAGCAGTTTAAAGACTTCAAAATCACTTTCAATTTTGTAACTACATAGAAATCATTCATGTTTTATTTGTAGTTGCGAAAAGATTTTAAGTATCAAATCAGAAGTTGAAAGTGATTTCTGGCGAGTATTAAAGTTTCGAGGAGACAACTAAGTCGCTTCTGATGCAAACAAAAGCACATTTAGACAGCAAATTCATTCATTTACTATTAATCAAATATTTAGTGAAATCAAAACTTACTCCCTGAGTTACTGAACAGATTTCGATAGCCATCTGCAAATTTGCTTTTAAGCAAATAAGGCAAAAATGTCTCCACTGTAAAAGTAAGCGGCCATTTGCAAAAGTAAGCGGATGCAGATAAACAAAAAATAAATATTACTCAATCTGCTGTACATCAATCTAACAGAAAGTACTTTTTTAATTTTATTATTTAACAAGTTATGGATTACTTTTGTAAATACTATTTTAATAGATAATTTAAATATCATTTGCTTTTATACTGACTGACACCAGCGCCCTAAAGTCCATCTCCACCTTAACAGCTGTCTTAACTGGAATAATATTTTCAAGAAAAACTTTAACAAAATAATATATATTCGTACCAATAACATAGTAGGGAAAACTAACAAAAAAAAAATAGGCTAGCTCGAATCAAATAGAGATGGATTGCTATTTGGATCTGATTTTGAAAATCCGACTGACTTAATTTTATAGAGTAAATAAGAGAGAGAAGGAAAGGTGTGAGCGTGTGTGTGTGTGTGTGTGTGTGTGTGTGTGTGTGTGTGTGTGTGTGTTCACTGCATAGGCCATGGTCGTTCACTTACGATCTTCGTCTGAAGTCGGTGCTTGATTCCGACACCGATGACAGTGTCAATCATGTCGTCTCGGCATTGCTGCAACAGAAGAATTCTCCCTCCAAACAAGACTACAACTTCAGTTTAAAACAAGTAACAAAGTTTTATTTTTGGAGGTTACAATGATACTTCTCCACCGAACAACAGACCTGCAATCAGAACACTGAGCCTGACCGAATCAAAAGTCCATCTGAACACAAAATGTCAATTAGCTTAAATGGCTCAAAGGGTTTTCTGTCTCCAAGAACCACAGAAACCCAACTGACCCCATTTGCTCCTCTGCTGGAAGATATATAGATATCACTTGAACCACACTCAAGATTATCAGATGTTAATCTATGATCATAAAATCGTACTGACCATAAGGTACATTATCTGGCTGGTGATACCAGATCAGGCTGCCCTGTGGCTCCCTGAGACGAAATTCACCTACATTGACGTTTTTTTTTGTTTTTTTTTTTTTGTTTGTAAAACTTAATTATGTTCTACAAAACCAAAAACAAAAACAACAGCCCCTCTCCCTTTCTCCCTCCCCTTTTTTATTTTTATTTTTCCTACCCTACTCCCGGTCCTGGATATGACCTTAAACTACATCCGATGGTGAGATCCGGCTTACGGACTTTGGGGAATGTGGAGCCTCCTCTTAATTACCATTGCTCCCAGGTCCACCCTGACCCGGAGTGGTAGTACCTGTTAGGGTCCCAACTATGGGTTAAATAGAAACAGATATTAAAAGGGGAAAGAAACAAAAAAGAGAAGAAAACAAGACCAGATTCGGCATTAAATAACCCAAAAAGGGTTGCTATGCCGTAAAACAAAACTACCAAACCAAAAACCCTGATTAAACATTTGAAGATATAAAGAACTTGAAGCATAAAAACTTTCACTATAATGACCAGATTCGGCATTAAATAACCCAAAAAGGGTTGATATGCCGTAAAACAGAACTACCAAACCAAAAACCATGATTAAACATTTGAAGATATTAAGAACTTGAAGCATAAAAACTTTCACTATAATGACCAGATTCGGCATTAAATAACCCAAAAAGGGTTGATATG
Organism: Sepiola atlantica; assembly: GCA_963556195.1. NCBI lineage: Eukaryota > Metazoa > Mollusca > Cephalopoda > Sepiida > Sepiolidae > Sepiola > Sepiola atlantica. The sequence goes on from OY744549.1 coordinate 41,263,915, forward strand.
CCGTAAAACAAAACTACCAAACCAAACTACCATTATCTGGTATGAACATTATAGTTGGAAAATCTCAAGTGGATCATAATCACAGCATGGAACCTCGTATTACTATTTCAAAGGTCAGTGCATTTCTTGGATAAATATTTCTCCCATTGCAGGTCTGTCATCCGCATGCATTGCAACTATGCAACCCACTAAACATGCAACCGCCTTGCCCGTGTTTACAAAGGCAATACAGGAAGAGAATAAAGAAATGTTAGTTTAAGAAGAGGAGGAAGATAGAGAAGAGACTGTAGAAGAGGAAGAAGATTTGGTACAACTGACCTTCTGACCTTAATGTGTTAAAAGTTCAAAACTCCAACCGCGGAGAAAGTCTACATAAAGAAGAAAAGGAAAACAAGAGTTTTGTTTTTTTACTTAAAAAATTGCGATTCTCTTTCCATTTCGAATTGCGATTCTCTTTCCATTTTGAATTGCGATTCTCTTTCCATTTTGTACGGTCGGCGCGTATCTTCATCTCGACTGTCTAACCTGACGCTCACATGAAATTCCAAATGCAGAACAACTCCGCGACTCCCTCCCCGCTCCCCATCACTCATATTTTTTTTTAAACACAAAAGAAGGAGACAAAGAAGAAAAAAAGAGGTGTTTAGGGTTAGAGGACACAAAAAAGAAAGAGTTGGAGAGAAATATAAACAAGAAGAAAGGCTAGGTGTACAGGTGAGTAGAATGAGGGGGAGGGGAAGGGTGGAAGAAAGAGGAAGGGTGAGGAAATGAGAAGACAAAGGAAGAAGGATGAGAAGAGTAGAAGAAAAAGGAGTGGATTGGTTTGAAGAGAAAATAGAGAGGGGCACAAAGAGGAGGAAAAGTGTAGAAGACAAAGTAGAGGAGGAGGAAAGTAGACGAAAAAGGAGGGGATAGGGGGGAGGAAGAAAAGTAGAAAGAGAGGAAGGGTGAGAAGAGTAGAAGACGAAGAAAATAGGGGAGGAGAGTAGACAAAAAGGAGAGGAGGAGAGAAAATAGAGAGGTGTAGAAAATAAAGTAGGGGAGGGGGAAGAGGAGGAGAAGTAGAAGAAAAAGGAGAGGATTAGTAGGATGAGGAAAAGGAGAAAATAGGAGGAGGAGGAAGAGAGGAATGGTAGGAGAGTAGAAGAAAAAAGAGAGGATTAGAAGGGGAGGGGAAGTAGAAGAAAAAGGAGAGGAGGACAAGGAGAAAGGAGAGGAGGGTTGTTAATGATGAAAAATAACTAGAATGTCAGGGTAAAAAAATATGAATTGATTTTTCTTCTTTCCGATAGAAAGATTGCTGTCAAATATCGGCCATTGACCACTACAATGGCTAATCCAAACAAGAAACGTAGCGAGTTGACACCGGGGCATTAAAGGCAATGATGCACTCAGCAAATGCGTAGTTTCCCTTCAACAGAAGAAAACATTCCTATTTTCTTCACTTTCATCTTTTATCAAATCTCTCTCTATATATAAAAGACGGAAATCGTCTGTCTGTCTGTCTGTCTGGCAATCCACTTTTCACTTTTCACAGATAGAAATTGGATGAATTCAGAAATAACAGGGTTTTTTTAAAGTGTAATTAAGAGGCATTGTTGGAGACTGTCGAATGAAATATTTAACAGAATTCGATCTGTACATCGATATTTTATTAATATTGTAAATTAGACGTACCCGTGAGCCGTTGGGTCACAACAACTTCTACTATTTATTTTACTTTGATTTCATTCGCGAATTCATAAACTGTGACACGTCTGTTAAGACATTCTTCTCACAGAAATCAGTCATTTTACTCAGTTTTAGTATTTACTTTACATTATTCATAATATTGAAGTCTTAGTTTGCCATCTAATTTACATACGTGTTTCTGGTGTGTACACACACGTATGTAAATTAGATAGCAATGCTGAAAATATAGAGTCACTATTTCTCTAAATGCTAAACATTAGACATTAAGAAATATTAGAGAGTGGTTGAATCAACATAGAGTGAGAGGATCGAGTGAAATACATGTGTAGTTTTTCAGTTAGTTACTTAGAACAATTAAAACAAAATTTGTTTCAAATATAATTCAATCCCAGAACTAAGGCATTTTTAGCATGTATTTTGTGTCATTAAAGTAAAAAAAAAAGCCTTAGGGAAACAAACGTTGATTAAGTCAGCTTTGGTATAATAATAGATGTTCTGTATCATTTGGATTATTCGGACTACTATCCTCATCTTGAATGTTATTCTCACAACGTTTCGGCTGATGTAACCTCCAACCTTCTTCAGGTGCATCTTGTCGAACTCGGGAATCTTTCTGTTGAACTCGGGAATCTGTACAGAATTTCGAACGGAACCTTTTATTTAATCCACGGGTGTAGCTTGCTCTTGTTCCGTCAGCCATGACCGGTTAGAAGTCTTAAGTAATTCGTAATTGTATTCTTTGTATCGCCCACACTGAAGATTGAACCTTCAACCTCCTAAAGACTGTCACTTAGAACTGATTATTACTTAGAACTTTATCTGCTACGCCATGAGTTCGCCAAGATGCACCTGAAGAAGGTCAAAGATTACATCGGCCGAAACGTTGTGAGAATAAGATCCAAGATGAGAACATTAGTCCGAATAATCACAGTAATACAAATTATGAATCCTCATCTAAAAAATTCTGAAACAGTAAATTTTCTGACGATGCTTCAATCCGCAATCGTGACAGACCAACGAAAATGCTATTTCAAAATTATGCGTGACAGACCAACGAAAATGCTATTTCAAAATTATGCGTGACAGACCAACGAAAATGCTATTTCAAAATTATGCGTGACAGACCAACGAAAATGCTATTTCAAAATTATGCGTGACAGACCAACGAAAATGCTATTTCAAAATTATGCGTGACAGACCAACGAAAATGCTATTTCAAAATTATGCGTGACAGACCAACGAAAATGCTATTTCAAAATTATGCGTGACAGACCAACGAAAATGCTATTTCAAAATTATGCGTGACAGACCAACGAAAATGCTATTTCAAAATTATGCGTGACAGACCAACGAAAATGCTATTTCAAAATTATGCGTGACAGACCAACGAAAATGCTATTTCAAAATTATGCGTGACAGACCAACGAAAATGCTATTTCAAAATTATGCGTGACAGACCAACGAAAATGCTATTTCAAAATTATGCGTGACAGACCAACGAAAATGCTATTTCAAAATTATGCGTGACTGACCAACGAAAATGCTATTTCAAAATTATGCGTGACTGACCAACGAAAATGCTATTTCAAAATTATGCGTGACTGACCAACGAAAATGCTATTTCAAAATTATGCGTGACAGACCAACGAAAATGCTATTTCAAAATTATGCGTGACAGACCAACGAAAATGCTATTTCAAAATTATGCGTGACAGACCAACGAAAATGCTATTTCAAAATTATGCGTGACAGACCAACGAAAATGCTATTTCAAAATTATGCGTGACAGACCAACGAAAATGCTATTTCAAAATTATGCGTGACAGACCAACGAAAATGCTATTTCAAAATTATGCGTGACAGACCAACGAAAATGCTATTTCAAAATTATGCGTGACAGACCAACGAAAATGCTATTTCAAAATTATGCGTGACAGACCAACGAAAATGCTATTTCAAAATTATGCGTGACAGACCAACGAAAATGCTATTTCAAAATTATGCGTGACTGACCAACCGACCGACCGACAGAGCTACTTTTTTAACTGCATCTAAAGTATGATTTGTCCATTCAATACACTTGTTTAGCAACAGAAATGTGTAACAGACGGACAGAGCTTCGCATAGTGATGCGAGGACATGTCTAGAAATCTAAGTGAAACAACTACATTCGCTTAACGATGTTACCTGAATTTTTACAAACTTTTTTCACCACAGGCTGTGCAAAAATGAAGTAGGCTGCATTTTCTTTAGGGATGTATATGAATGGCGGACTTTGCAAGTGTTAGATGCTCGACCAGAGGAGGGGGGTGGGCACAAAATAAACTTTAAATATCTTTGGTTTTGTTTGGGCCACCCCAGAAGTTTGTTTCTGTCTGAGGTGAATTAAGTGTCTTATAAAAACAGACAACGATGTTGAAACACAAAAGTGATGGTTAGATTGTCTCCATGATAAACCCGCCCTTCGTAGACTGTCTGACAAGTTATCTCAAGTTTAAATCTTAAGTGGTGAGAGCTTGGATGGTGCAGCACTGATCAGGGACAAAAGGACCCCAAGGGACGGGAGGGGTGAGACCTGGCCCACTGGGCATGACAGGAAGTTGTGGTTTTTTGGGAGAGCTGGCGGTCAGTTGAAGCTGGCTGCCCTTGGAGGCAGGATGGCCCATCTAAAGGGTTGTGTTGGACTTATGTTTTAGAGAGATCTCATTTTCAACTCTGTTATTCAACCGGGGAACACGAGTTTTATTTTTAATCTCTAGCAAATAAATTTGTTAGTTGTTTATAAACTGGAGTTGTGATTCTGCTTGGCATAAGAGTCTTTGTTGCAGCACAGAGACGAGATCGAAGAATAACCTTTGGACCGGCACAACGTGTGGTGACGATTACGGCCAGTGCGTTTAACGCACAAACAAACACGCATGCATACATGTTCACAGCCGTGATCATGTAAAGCCAGTAAAACAAGCTGATTAGTCGATTGTTCATTACTGTGACCCGCACATGCGTGGGGTGGTTGCAGGAGGAAATCGCTACATTGTACGGAAATGACATGCAAAAAACCTTCATTAATTGATTCAAAAATCTATACTAGTTGATTTAAACAGCTTTGTTTGTCTATTAAGATATGGGAAGGAATTAAATGGCACTTGAAAACTTGAGTAAATTTCTCTCCAAGCGAAGATGCAAAAACGCTTAACATGAGCCAAGCAGATGCTTCCGTCAAGGAAATCAGATGAGCATTGAGGGTCATTCCATCTGATTCACCCTATAACTGGTCCTTCAACTCTCGTTCATAGCCCCCCCTTAAATGGTAGCATTCTTTTTTTTGTGTGTGTGTGGGAAGAGGGGTTAGACATCTACCAGATGTCAGTAGTTCACTGATCGTGTTTCTGTAGTTGCAAAATTCTCATTATTATATTCTAACAGGGTAGAGAAAAAACAGAAGTAGTGTTCAAAACTTTGTGTTTAACATACCTGGCTAAAATTGACATCGAGATGCGGTATCTGTCTGCCTGATGCCGAAACTATACGTCTGCTTCTATATCTGAATATATACTATTACTAATATATACTATTACTAATATATACTATTACTAATAAACAGAGATTTAGTATCTGAAACAGATTTATTTCGAAACTGCTGTTTTTTTTATTACAAATTATAATTGAATATATTCCTGATAACTATTTCAACTGATAACTTTTAATGTATGAAGTTATCATACCAGATTTTCAAAGTTTGGCATAGCGATACTTGATTTGAACTAGCTTGTTTATTTCATTTTTCTCTTCCATATTGGCATAAATATATTTTATTTCGTTTCCATTTGTTTCTGTAAAATATTATTCCAACTAAGAAAACTTTACTGAAAGAATTAATCATTGAAGAAGCAAAATAAATATCTAAAAACACTTTATATTTTTAAACATTAAAGGGAAGTTTTCACATTAATTACACATCTGTTGGTTAAGAAAGGAAGGAGGCATTTATCAGAAGAGCTAACAGAACAAAAACGTGGTGAAAAAACAACAACTATGCAACAAATAAATGTTACCAAAAGCAAGATAAGTTACTCTTCTACCTACCTAGATAATTTCTTTTTGTGATTTAACTTATTTTAAAGCGTTTTGACGTTAATCCTGACGGTTTCTTGAAACCAAATAAAGAACGATTGGTATACTACATCCATTACTGGTGAAAGATGACTTCAAGGTTACAAGTTCTTGGTGAAGAAATTGTGACATAGCACAAACCGATTATTAGCGATTTTATGCTGAAGAAAGCTTATGTGGTAAAAAGAAAGTTTATCTTCAGGATAAAGTGTGGAGGTTGAATGAAGAACACATGAAATAAGAGTTTATAGGCCAAGTGATGGAGCGTTCGGTTGCCAGGTTCACTTAAAGAAGTGTGGAAGAACAGTGGAAGCTGTTGAAAGAAACACTGTTGGAAGTAACTGTAAGTTAATGAAAGGGCCCCAAAAAACATAGGGTTATATGATGGTAGAATGAGGAGGTTTAGAAGTGTATCAAAGAAAAGCGGAAACAAATAATGCAGAGGATAAAATGTAATCTGGGGGCAAAGAGAGAAGCAAGAAGAACAATGTACAAAGCCAAGAATAAGGCTGTGCAAGCCAGGTTTCCTGATAAACTAGATGGCCAAAAGAATGGAGTATTCAGGATGGAGTGTTTTTGGCAAAGACAAATATGGATATTGTTGAAGAGAGAAGTGCATTCGAAATGACAATGAAGTGTTAGCAACAAATGAACAAGACAAGAGGGATGCTTGGAAATGGCATTATAACAAATTGTTGAATATTGAGTTTTTATGGATAATCTAGAAGTTGCAGAAGAAGTTCGGGTCCAGCTATAAGAATTGGGAAAGAAATGTCGAGGGAAGGTCTTAGTAAGATTAAAAAAGACAAGGCTGAAAGAACTTTCAGGCATTCAGGCTACGGGTGAAGCCGGAATTGAGCTGACAAATCAGATGATAAACGCAGACGTTGTTCTGAAAGACTTGGACCTTACTGCAATTGTGAACTGTTACAAGAATAAAGGAGAAACTCTAGATCAAAACTTAAAGTTGATGGATCAGGTCCTGAATTTGAGCAGCAAATAAGAAATCAGATAAGCAGAGATGAAATGCAGTTTGGGCAAATTATCACTAGTGCTATATTTATTCTAAGAAGAGAAGTATTTTGGTAAGAAGAAGAATCTGTATTTTGCTTTTGTAGATTTGGAGAAAGCGCTCGACAAAGTGCCAAGAGATGTTGTTTGGTGGGCTTTGCATAAATTAGGGGCAAGGGAGTGGTTGATGAAAGTTGCAATGTACAGAAATACTTGTGTCGTGTTAGAATTAGCAGCACATTTAGTGACAGCTTTAATAATAAAGTGGGAGTGCATCATGGTTCTGTACTGAATCCATTGCTTTTCATTTGTGTTTTAGAAGCATTGTCCAGAGAGTTTCATACAAGTTGTCTGGAAGAGATGCTGTATTTTGATGATTTAGCACTTGCCTGTGAAACAATGGAAGACCTACTTTTAAGTTAAAGACTTGGAGGAATGCTATGGGAAGTAAAGATCTGAGATTGGATGTTTCTAAAGTGATAATAAGTGGGTGTAGTGTTGGAAATCCCTCAGAAAGAGTAAAGTACCCTGGCTCAGTTTGTGAAAAGGGAGTCGGGTGCAACTCAATTTTTTGTGGTACTTGTAAGCATTGGGTACACAAGAAATGCAGTGGAATTACAGGTAACACATGTGTATGAAGTGTGATGATATATAGAAGTGAAACCTGGTCATCGAAGGTTGAAGACATGCATTGCATGGAGAGAAATTATATGATAATGATACGATAGATGTGTAATGTGAGTCTTAAAGACAGGCTTTGATCTGATCTGATTACCTCAGAGGAAGGTTAAATCTGGACAGTATACAGAGATGTGTGATTAAATGGAGGCTTCATTGGTTAGGGTTACATTGAAAAAATGAATGAGAGTTCTTGGGTTAGTAGATGTAGAACAGTTGAGGTAGCAGGATTAGTTAGCATGGAAAGGCCAAGGAAAACATAGGAGGAATTGATAAGGATGGACTTGAGAGAAAGAAGGATAAATCAAGGCTTGGTCAGATGTCGTTGGTGTTGCTGATCGTCTGATGATAGGATATGTGTGCTTTGTGTAGGCTGCGATCAACCACAGAGAACTGTCGCAATTTTCAAGAGTCAGTGCATCATTGTCAGCAGCAGCAGCAGCGGAAATTGGTGACGTGGTGTTTTCAGCCTGGTGAACTCTGTACTGACTTATAATAAGAACCCCCCCCTCCAATTTCACTGTTTTATTTAGTTTCTTTCGTGACCCTAGGTCACATGTTATAAAAAAATGCTTCTTTTTTTTGTCCCTGCCAGTTATTCGATTTAACAATAGCTTTCACCAAAAATAACAGCATCACATAAAAAAGCCATCTGACCACAGAGGTCACATTTTCATTCGCTGGGACTACAAAAAACACAGAATTGTTTGAGGTTTTAAAATTGTGCTCGTTAATTTTCGCGTACAATTCTTTGTGAAGATTCGTACGATGTTTGTCCTGTTCTTTGCTTATTTCCACCTTGTGCTTGGGAGGTGACGGTGGTTAAGTGGATAACGACACGGACTGAAGACCTGTCGGTTCCACAGTACCACTTTCACTTAGGGATGTTGGCAACCTTCTCGTGGTCCTTCCCATAAGTACCCGATATCTTTCCAGAAAGATTTCTAACTAGAAAAACATTGGGGAAACTAATGCCAACACCAAGAATCATCTGATTCACACGAAAGAAGTAGAAGAAGAAGAAGAAGAAGAAGAAGAAGAAGAAGAAGACCTTGTGCTTATGCTGGTTCACCGGCTACCAAAGTAAACGTTGATGCTATTATACAATCTAAGACCAACCGGCCCATTTGTCATAATGGTGTTTGCTAGTGGGCCAGGCATCATACAAAAGACTTTTAAAAAATGGTACTTGATGCCCCCTTGCTAAATACTCAGCATTATAAGGTGAGGATCAAGGGTAAGTGGAGCAATACAATGAAAAGGGAGCCTTCAAGTCGCCCTCGACCATGGTCAACCATTTTATTTAATTTTACTAAAGACAAATTTAGTTGATCGGTTTAATGTCTGTTTAAAATGCTGGCATATGTTGGACAGCTTTTAGAAATTGACTTCCACACAAACCTATCTCTGACCAGCTCTTTATTTATCCCTCCTTCTCTAACATCTATTCTTATCACTTCCTCCCATGTTTTACTTGACCTTTCCTTGTGAACCTGCTACCTCAACTGTTTTACATCTACTCATCCATTCTTTCAACTTGGGCATACCATCGAAGTCTCCGCTTTTGCACACATCTTTTCTTCTTCTTTACTGTCCAGATTTAATCATCCTCTGAGGTCAGCAGATCTAAGCCTGTCTTCATGAGTCACATTCTCGTATCATTCTCGTATCATTGCTCTCCATGGAACGCATGTCATCAAATCTCACTGGCCAGGTTTCACATCCATACATCATCACACTGCATAATATGCTTGATAGACTCTTCCCTCGGTCAATAGTCGTAATGCTCTGCTGGTTAGTAATGGCATAGGTTCCCTGAACTTACTCGATCCACTCTTAATTCTTGCAATCACACTAGCACCTACTCCACCCTGTGCTCCAATGGTATCACTAATGTAATTGAACTTCTCGACAACCTCACCATCCAAATATACTTTCTTCACATCTAAATTCGCATCTGCCCCTATTGTCTTAATTATACATGTACACGTTAGATATGCGTGTATACATACACGTTAGATATTCATGAATACATATACGTTAGATATGCATTTATACATACACATTAGTTATACATATATACATACACGTTAGTTATACATATATACATACACGTTAGATATGCGTATATGCATACACGTTAGTTATACATATACATGTATAACTAGTTAGATATGCGTGTATACATAAACGTTTGTTATACATGTATATATACACGTTAGATATGCATGTATACATACAAATTAGATATTCATGAATACATGCACACTAGATATTCATGAATACATACATGTTAGATATGCATGTATACATACACGTTTGTGATACATGTATACATACACGTTAGATATGCGTGTATACAGGCAGATGTGCAAAAATGTCTTCTGCATGCATATTCAGACACATATTGTTGAGAAATCCATGCACACACGAATATTTTTTATTTTTCATGTAAACCATGGGGTGACTCCTACTCTGAATATTGTACTTTTCTAAGTACCCCCATTTGTTCTAGGTGAACGAGTTCGTGGTCTATCGATTCTACAGATGCATAGCGTACACTACGGTTTGGTTTAAATATTGGGGTAGCATTTTCCATTATCTCCAATTTTACTTCCGTTTTTAGCTCTTAACTGTCCCCTCAATGTCCTGGTCCATACCTGGCCAAAAAAACGAATGAACGCATAAGCGATTTCACTTTGCACATTCCTGCGTGACCACAATGAAAATCCTTTAACAGTCTTTTGTAATGCCACTTGGATCACGATTATATTAAAATTTCGTCACAAATTGAATAGTTATTGCTTAACGGCGAATTTATATTTCCCCTTTGTTTGCACTTCACTTTATCCATCATGTTTTAATAAGATTATCACTTTTAGATTTAATTTGTATTTCTTGTGCAGTCACTGGGAGTTCGCGTACGTACTAACCAGTACTTCTTTTATTTCACTTTCAGCTTTGAGTGATGCGATTACCGTATCTTCCATTGGTTCACAATATTTCGGAATTAATCGGATCAAGCAGTCTGCATGTTCTAACTTCTTTGAAGGGATATATTCAATTTTGAAATCATAATTTAGCAGAACAGTTCCCAATCGCTGTAATCTATTTGCTGTATGATCCAAAAATCAAAAGTAATGGACGATGATCCGTCTGTAAAATAAATTTGTGAAATTTTTTAATCCCGAAAATGATGGATAAACTTTCCTTTTCGATCTGGCTATCGTTTTTCTCAGTCGAGATTAAACCTCTGCTCGCATAAGCAATGGCTTTTGTGCCCCTAAATTGTCTTTATGAAGTAGTGCGGCTCCAATGCCGTAATTAATCGCATCAGAAATTATTTCTAATTTCGGGTCATAATGTATTAAAAAAACTTCTGATGTAAGCACATCCTTAATCTTTTTGCCTTTAAACAGAAGTCCATTGCCATTTTTCATCTTTTTTTAACAATTCATTCCACAGAGAATATTATATATATATATATATATATATATATATATATATATATATATATCTGATAATAATTAGCAAGACCTAGAAATGCTTGCAATTCAGAAACATTTATCGGGGCGGGTATATTTTTAATTGCACTAGACCTTTCTGGGTTGGGTCTTCTGCGTTTTGCATGTGTCCTAAATATTTTATTTTGGACATAAAAAATTTGCATTTATCCTCGCTGAGCTTAAACCCACATTAAGCAATTTTTAAAAAAAACTTCCTTTACATGTGTTGTTCAATGGTATCGCTCTTGATCAATACACCGTCCAAGTACGCCATAGCGTAATCCAAACCCGCTAACACATTATCCATTATTTTTGCTACTTTCACTCTGAAAGGTAGACGATTAAACGAATACAACCCTTTATGCGTATTGATAGTGAGCAATTTCGTACTATCTTCCTCGACTTCTACTTGCAGATATGCATCTGAGACATCTAATTTCGAGAAAATTTTTCCGCCATTTAAATGGGCAAAAATGTCTTCTGCGCTGTGCAATGGATATTCATGCATATTCAGACACATATTGTTGAGAAATTCACGCACACACGAATATTTTTTATTTTTCATGTAAACCATGGGTGACGCCCACTCTGAATACTGTACTTTTCTAAGTACCCCCATTTGTTCGAGGTGAACGAGCTCGTGGTCTATCGATTCTACAGCTGCATAGCGTACACTACGTTTTGGTTTAAATATTGGGGTAGCATTTTCCATTATCTCCAATTTTACTTCCGTTTTTGTGCTTGGGCAGATGCACAAAAAAATCTCAGAGAAATCTTTTTTCAGAGTTTTTCACTTTTTCTATTAGTGTTTGGTGAGGGGGGCCTTTACCGAGTTGCAGAATCAGCTTATCGGTATATCCCACAAGTCAAATAAAGCCATCCAGTCGGTATCGAATAAATCAGAAGTATTTTCAGCACATAGACTTTTGATTTACATGCCTTACCTCCAAAAGAAATGTTGCACATAAATTCTCCTATGAAATTCAGCTTTCTGCCAGTTACTCCTTTTGCGACTTTTTCGCTGCGAATCAATGTTGGTTTACCAATTTTTTTCCAGGAGTTTTTACTGATTATAGACAAGTCGCCACCAGTGTCTATCTGAAAACGAATATTTTTTTTTGTTCATTTTTATATCAACAAATTTTCGTTTCATGATGGTCGTCACCATTTTTCCTGGAAATTACAGCATTTACAAAACTCTTAGTGCTCGACCTTTTTTCTCTAAACAGATGCATTACGTGCCCTAACCTTCCACAAGAATAAAAAAATTTTTTTTAAAGAGACACACCTGCCTTTTATATGAAATCCTAAACATGAGAACATGTGTTTTCCGCTCCTGTGTGTTTACCCATGTTTTTGGTTTCAACCTTTGTGTGCATTCTGCTTAGCGACGAATAGGTTTCAAATGTCTTTTTTTTTAACCTTCTCTTCTGGTATATCGGACCTGAGCCACGTCATTTTCTTTAATCTTTACCGAATCGTGTCACATGCTTACCATTCTATTACATTCGTCAACAATCGCTTGAAACGTTAAATTAGGGACCTGCTCCAACTTCGTCAAAATTCTCACCCTTATCTCGGAATCTTTGCTTGCGGTTAAGCCCTGCACAAGAATTAGACATCGGAATCTGTCTGCAGTCAGTTCTTCCAATTTAAACTGCTGACACTCTCTATTTACGATTCTGGCATAGCTAAAAAAAAATCATCGTCGTCTCTTTTTATTAGGTTTAAACATTTCCAACGTAGCTGGAAAAGGGACGACTTTTCGCAAAAAAAACATTTGTCAGGATTTGCAGTTTCATCAAATGAAATTTCAAACGGTACCCTTGGTAGAATATAGTTGCAGTACCTATCATGGCACGCTGGGTACAATTTTTGATGAAGTAGGCGAACCTTTTTTCTTGCGACCATTCGGAACATTCTTCCTTGAAAATGTCGGCAAACCTCCGAAAGTGGGCAGAACCATTATCTGGGTCATACGTGAAATCTCCAGTTTGCTGTGGTTCTTGTGTTCGCTGGACAATAAATTTCAACATTTTTTCAAACCTTTTGTCATTTCCATTTGTATTTTTAAAAGTTGGACCAATTCCTCCATTTTTAAAAAAAATATTTTGTTTTGTTTTTTCTCAGACAACAGTTGTTTAAAATACGCCTTTTATAAAAGGAAAAAAATAATACGTACAGTCCAAATACAATGAAAAGAAACATATCTTTTCTTCTAAAATCCTTACAAAAAAAGTCACTGTCCAATTTTAAAAAAATTTGGCAGGCAATTTCTTTTGGAAGAAAAAAAATTGTTCTTACATGAGAAGCGTTTCCTTGTGTCTTTGTAATGTTAACATCGAGGGTTTTTAATTGTACTGTTCGGAAAAATTTTTAAATATTTTTTTTTACGTAAGATTGTCAATTTGTTATGTGTTAACAAACTGGATTTTAAATCGTAATCTCTCGTCGCCAATTTGTTATATCGTAAGAATAACAATAAGTAAATAAGAAACCCAATACAGGAAATGGAATTGTATTAAGAATACTTAATTACCATAAGTTAATCGCCAAGGCAGACGTGCTAAGCGGTTCGCTAAGCGATTCTCCTTGGTAAAGGAAATGGTGTCAACTTAATAGTAACCTGACGAATCCATCCTGTCACTATGGGTGAATCTGGATCAGTCCACAACACATGTATACATACACGTTAGATATGCGTGTATGCATAGACGTTAGATATGCGTGTATACATACATGTTAGATATGCGTGTATACATACACGTTAGATATACTGCATACATACACATTATATATAATTGTGTACATACACGTTACTTATACATGTATACATACACGTTAGATATACATGTATACATGAAGACATAGACACAAAAGATTTATCTCCCTCCCCCGCTATTTCTTTCTTTTTAAGCATTAAAATAAAAACTTTCAACTTTCTAAAACTTTATTATGCTGATGCCAAAGCTGTTTACCTTTTATAGGGATTCAGGGATGGCATAAACATTTTTATGGTTTCCTCAAATTTCTGGGCAACGCCAGGATACAAGTCATGCTAGTTATAAATAGACATTAAAATAAAAACGGAGGATGAGAAAAAAATAGATGTGAGCTGAATTTCCCTCTACATTAAAAACCAACCTTGTGTCTAACTTGGCTCTCATGGAGAGGCAAGTAAATAGGGATATGTTAACATGCAGGCTAATTTTTATTTATTCATTTATTTTTATGTTTAGCGTTATAATCGTTATTTAAAACGATTATAACACAAAACAACAAAAAAATAAAAATTAAAAAACATTTTAAATCATGTAACATTACTTTTTCCCAAAGTTTTGAATGCTTTTTAAATTTTTAGGTTTTTTTCATTCTTTTAAATTAAAAATTAAAATAAACAAACAATATTTACACTTAATCATTGTCTAATCAAACTATCTTTTTGAGAATTATGATAGAATTTAAAAGAGTGTTTTATTATTATTTTTAAATTGAGAGTATATGCTTAAAACTCATTCTGAATATGTGAAAATCGTGGGCAGCGTTCGAAGAAATATTTGTTGATTGTTTAAGTGAAGATCAAATAAATATTTGTTGATTGTTTAAGTGAAGATCAAAGAAATATTTGTTGATTATTTAAGTGAAGATCAAAGAAATATTTGTTGATTGTTTAAGTGAAGATCAAAGAAATATTTGTTGATTGTTTAAGTGAAGATCAAAGCAATATTTGTTGATTGTTTGAGTGAAGATCAAAGAAATATTTGTTGATTGTTTAAGTGAAGATCAAAGAAATATTTGTTGATTGTTTAAGTGAAGATCAAAGAAATATTTGTTGATTGTTTAAGTGAAGATCAAAGAAATATTTGTTGATTGTTTAAGTGAAGATCAAAGAAATATTTGTTGATTGTTTAAGTGAAGATCAAAGAAATATTTGTTGATTGTTTAAGTGAAGATCAAAGATAAATGGGAAATACGTTTTTATTATCTGAGAAACCTTTTTTTTTTAAGAAACTTGTGCAAAGTATACTTTTCCTAGGAAATTGAAGTGCGTCACTTGAATAGACATGTAGGGAGTTCACTGCGTTCTTTTAGATTTATAAGCCGACAAAAGAGACATTGCTAGTCTCTCTCTACTCTATCGTTATTTCCATGGTAAGTGCTCAACTCGGCTCCAATCTTTTGTTCCTCCTTGTAAAACACCCACACCACTCGTCTGTGGTAGACCACAACGAAGAACGATTTTCCTTTCTCTCACCACATGCCTAGCGTCAGGCAGAATTTTCATAGACAGAGCTTCTTTGCAAGGTAGAACACTGCCATGGTACTGCTATGGTACTGCCATGGTACTGCTATGGTACTGCCATGGTAC
Organism: Sepiola atlantica; assembly: GCA_963556195.1. Taxonomy (NCBI): domain Eukaryota; kingdom Metazoa; phylum Mollusca; class Cephalopoda; order Sepiida; family Sepiolidae; genus Sepiola; species Sepiola atlantica. The sequence goes on from OY744549.1 coordinate 41,279,284, forward strand.
TGCTATGGTACTGCTATGGTACTGCCATGGTACTGCCATGGTACTGCTATGGTACTGCCATGGTACTGCTATGGTACTGCCATGGTACTGCTATGGTACTGCCATGGTACTGCCATGGTACTGCTATGGTACTGCCATGGTACTGCTATGGTACTGCCATGGTACTGCTATGGTACTGCCATGGTACTGCCATGGTACTGCCATGGTACTGCCATGGTACTGCTATGGTACTGCCATGGTACTGCTATGGTACTGCTATGGTACTGCCATGGTACTGCTATGGTACTGCTATGGTACTGCCATGGTACTGCCATGGTACTGCTATGGTACTGCCATGGTATTGCCATGGTACTGCTATGGTACTGCTATGGTACTGCCATGGTACTGCCATGGTACTGCTATGGTACTGCTATGGTACTGCCATGGTATTGCCATGGTACTGCTATGGTACTGCCATGGTACTGCCATGGTACTGCTATGGTACTGCTATGGTACTGCCATGGTACTGCCATGGTATTGCCATGGTACTGCTATGGTACTGCTATGGTACTGCCATGGTACTGCCATGGTACTGCCATGGTACTGCTATTGTACTGCTATGGTACTGCCATGGTACTGCCATGGTACTACTATTGTACTGCCATGGTACTGCCATGGTACTACTATTGTACTGCCATGGTACTGCCATGGTACTGCCATGGTACTACTATTGTACTGCTATGGTACTGCCATGGTACTGCCATGGTACTGCTATTGTACTGCTATGGTACTGCCATGGTACTGCCATGGTACTACTATTGTACTGCCATGGTAATGCCATGGTACTGCCATGGTACTGCCATGGTACTGCCATGGTACTACTATGGTACTGCCATGGTATTGCCATGGTACTACTATTGTACTGCCATGGTACTGCCATGGTACTGCCATGGTACTACTATGGTACTGCCATGGTACTGCCATGGTACTACTATGGTACTGCCATGGTACTGCCATGGTACTGCCATGGTACTGCCATGGTACTACTATTGTACTGCTATGGTACTGCCATGGTACTGCCATGGTACTGCCATGGTACTGCTATGGTACTGCCATGGTACTGCCATGGTACTGCCATGGTACTGCTTCCTTGCTGATTTCAACTTGGTCGTCTTCAAGTCCAATGCCAAGAAATTCTTGTCATAAATTTATCCTAAAGTAATAAAACAAAGTTAGTACTCGAATAGTGCTCCTCATTTTTAAGCTGGCATTCATCCCAGTCTCATTAGCCCTTATCCTCGGGTGGCTCTTGTCCTTGATGACTAGTGACCCAATAGCAAAAAGAAAAGAATTGTTTGGAAATTTAAATTCACTGCAAACAAGTTAAGTTGTTAAGATGTTTACCTCAGAGGACAAGATATGCCTGTTTTGTAAACCAGTGAATGATCTGTGTGATTATCACCAGACAACAATCACAGGTATGACACAGCAATCACACGTATGACTCAACATTCACAGGTATGACACCACAATAACAGGTATGACTCAACAATCACATGTATGACACAGCAATCACAGGTATGACTCAACAATCACATGTATGACACAGCAATCATATGTATGACACAGCAATCACAGGTATGACACAGCAATCACAGGTATGACTCAACAATCACATGTATGACACAGCAATCACAGGTATGACTCAGCAATGCTATCACAGATCTGGTTACCAATAAAACAAGTGTACAAGTGGTCTGGTCAACTAGTGGCCGACCTTTGTCATTCCATCAGCCGTTTTTTTTTTCATGTCACGCAAGAGTTCAAAGGTGACATACAATTTTAGATGACAATGGTTAGATTAGGTATGTTTAATAAAATCCATCCTGCAATATATTTGCCCTATACGAAGTGTGGGGCGGAGAGAGTAAGGAAGCAAACGTGGTTTCCTCTTCTTTCAAATCAGGACATTTATGATTAGGATCCGCCTGTCGGGTTATTCAAGATGCAGATTTTGTTTTCATTTGAAACAAAACCTGCATCCCCATCAAATCCCCATCTTATTGAAATCCTCATCAAATGAATCAAAGGGAAATGATACAAGAAAATAAACGTTTTAGAAGTAAATTTTTATATTTCTCAGACGACTATCCTCATCTTGGTTGTGATTTTCACAACCACTTTGGCCAATGTAACCTCCAACCTCGTTCAGGTGCATCTTTATGTCGAACTCGGGAATTTCAAACTGGACCCTTTATTTCATCCATGGCGGTAGATTTAACTTGTTCCATTAGCCATGTACGTAGAAATGTTTCGGACCCATCGGGTAACAGATAAAGACGGTGTGTATCAATCCATTCTGTAGGTGACAGTCTTCTAGGTTCAATCCTCACTGCAGGCGATAATAACTAAGAACATGAATGATGGAGTAACAATCTTCCTTGATTAAAAAAAGGGTTTAGTTCGAAATTTCGTATAGGTTCCCAAGTTCGACATTAAGATTCCGGAGCTCAAAAAAATGCACCTGAAGTAGGCTGGAGGTTGAGTCGACCGGAACATTGTGAAAATTTATCAACCAAGATGAGAATAGTAGTTCAAATAATACAAATCTAAAGAATTCCAAAACAGTAAATTATTTTCTTATCGCTCGGGTTGCGATACATCAACTCGGGTGGATGACTGGTTTGCGCCACCATTGGTCTCATCTATATTGTTTGCAATGTCCGATTCTTTGCTTCTGAATCGTCAACCAAAATATAATAATCCCCCAATTTTCCTATATGAGCAAAACGACTTCAGTTTTGTGTTTAACATTGTAGATTATCTCTTGGCGTTGATATTTTCGCAGCATAAATGTTGCGGACATGTCATTCGCAAACTTGCCCGTTACAATGTCTTGTTGTTTGAGGGTCAGGTGGGTCCACTTAATGATTAATGACATGATTCAACAAAGTTGACTAACCCGTTTACACTAAATTTTAAAGTGTTTTTTTTTTCTCCAGTTTTCAATAATTGTCTAAAACAAGTAGAATCCCATTTTTTAATTGATTTAGCTGACGGTGTTAATCTACAATAACCCTACCACTGAACCTAAGCCTGGGTGCCCCCCCCCCCCCAAAAAAAAATTACATTTAAGATTTCTCTAAAATGGTCACATGTCGTTCAAACGCTATAACATCGGAAAGTGGGTGATCATTTTATGTTAAATCTATATTTGAAATAAATCTACATTCTGAAGTAATTCCTCCCCCCCCCCCCCTTCTATCGAGTTTTCAGGGTGTTCACTCATAATCGCCCAAAAAAGTAGAATTTAATTTTCGGGGTGAAGAGTTCTCAGCTACAATAATACCAAAAAGTTAATAATTTTATTTTACACAAATTTTATTCTTGCAAAAGTGTTTAAAAATTTCTAGAAATTAAAAATTTACACTCGCACTAGATTTTATTTTACACAAATTTTATTCTTGCAAAAGTGTTTAAAAATTTCTAGAAATTAAAAATTTACACTCGCACTAGATTTTATTTTACACAAATTTTATTCTTGCAAAAGTGTTTAAAAATTTCTAGAAATTAAAAATTTACACTCGCACTAGATTTTATTTTACACAAATTTTATTCTTGCAAAAGTGTTTAAAAATTTCTAGAAATTAAAAATTTACACTCGCACTAGATTTTATTTTACACAAATTTTATTCTTGCAAAAGTGTTTAAAAATTTCTAGAAATTAAAAATTTACACTCGCACTAGATTTTATTTTACACAAATTTTATTCTTGCAAAAGTGTTTAAAAATTTCTAGAAATTAAAAATTTACACTCGCACTAGATTTTATTTTACACAAATTTTATTCTTGCAAAAGTGTTTAAAAATTTCTAGAAATTAAAAATTTACACTCGCACTAGATTTTATTTTACACAAATTTTATTCTTGCAAAAGTGTTTAAAAATTTCTAGAAATTAAAAATTTACACTCGCACTAGATTTTATTTTACACAAATTTTATTCTTGCAAAAGTGTTTAAAAATTTCTAGAAATTAAAAATTTACACTCGCACTAGATTTTATTTTACACAAATTTTATTCTTGCAAAAGTGTTTAAAAATTTCTAGAAATTAAAAATTTACACTCGCACTAGATTTTATTTTACACAAATTTTATTCTTGCAAAAGTGTTTAAAAATTTCTAGAAATTAAAAATTTACACTCGCACTAGATTTTATTTTACACAAATTTTATTCTTGCAAAAGTGTTTAAAAATTTCTAGAAATTAAAAATTTACACTCGCACTAGATTTTATTTTACACAAATTTTATTCTTGCAAAAGTGTTTAAAAATTTCTAGAAATTAAAAATTTACACTCGCACTAGATTTTATTTTACACAAATTTTATTCTTGCAAAAGTGTTTAAAAATTTCTAGAAATTAAAAATTTACACTCGCACTAGATTTTATTTTACACAAATTTTATTCTTGCAAAAGTGTTTAAAAATTTCTAGAAATTAAAAATTTACACTCGCACTAGATTTTATTTTACACAAATTTTATTCTTGCAAAAGTGTTTAAAAATTTCTAGAAATTAAAAATTTACACTCGCACTAGATTTTATTTTACACAAATTTTATTCTTGCAAAAGTGTTTAAAAATTTCTAGAAATTAAAAATTTACACTCGCACTAGATTTTATTTTACACAAATTTTATTCTTGCAAAAGTGTTTAAAAATTTCATGTCGAAGGTTGTTATTTTTGCATGTTCTCTTTTGCCTTTTTTGAAAAACTTTTATTCACCTCAAACAAAGCACATTACCACTGAGGCATAAGGGGCTACTGTGATTAAGGGACCGTCCTAAGTGGGGAGTTGGGCAGAAAGCTGTTTGTTAATGTTACATTTAAATTTCTGCTTGTTGGGCAAACTGGGAGGGAATTCCAAAGACAAGCGGTTCGAGGAAAGAAAGAAAGTTTTTCGGTATCTGGGGACCTCTACAGTGAAGGAGTGGGATTTTGCTGCTTATCGGGTTTGTCAGAAGTATTTACATTGAGGGGGTGCAAGTGCAGTAAGTTCGTTGGAGCACATTAGGTTCGAGTACTTGTAGAAAAAGCATAGGGATGAGACAGAGCTGGAGCTTGGTAGACAGTGTCGGACCTATTAGATTAGAGACTCTTTTTTATCCTCTGTCCAAGAAGGAGAGATTAGTGGTTGGTGCACCAGCCTAGATGTAGCAACAATACTCCATGCATGGGCGAATGGTGGCTTTTGTAGAGATATAAGATACTGGCAGGTGAGAGTTTACTAGCACGGTAGAGGGAGCCCACCTTCTTTGCAGCAGCTTTGGCAATGTCTTCAATGTATTTGCTCCAATTCATGTTAGGCTGAGGAATTTGAATGTTGAACTCTCAGGTAGGGTGTTATTTGCCATGACAATCGGTGGTTGAAGAGGTTTCTTGTAGTTATTGAAGAAAAGGAGCTTTGTCTTTGCGGCATTAAAAGTTACCAACCATTTTGGCCCCAATCCACTACAACCTGGAGGTCATTTTCTAAGAATTCAGCCATTGCCTCAGATATGTACGCGTCTGTTTTGCCCACATGACAACAGTAGAGCATGGTGTCGTCAGCAAATATACCCATCTCAGACTATGTCATCAGGGCGGTCATTTTTGAAACTCAGGAAAAATAATGGTCAAAGGATGGATCCCTGGGGTACACCAGCATTTGTCATGTTGCTTAGATGAACGGCCATCGAGGACAACCTGGATCTTTCTTTTGGTTAGGAAGGATCTAATTATATTAAATATTCATCCAGTAATACCATATGAGTGAATTTTTATGAGAAGCCCTTTATGCCAGACATTGTCAAAGGCTTTGGATATATCAAGCACTACTACCCTAGCTTCACCTGCATTGTCGAGTGTATGATAAATGCGTTCAGAGATGACCGTTAGGATATCCACAGTAGATCGTGCTTGCCTAAATCCATACTGGCGGTCAGAAAGAAGTTTAGCATTAACTAGGTGCCGGACTATCGCTAGATTGATTAAGGATTCAAAAATTTTAGCAAAGATCGGGAATAGACTGATTGGGCGGTAGTTCTGAGGATCAGTTTTATCTCCAGAATTCTTGTAGACTGGTACCACAGAGGCAATTTTTCAGCTATCAGGGAAGCAAGGCATTTGAAGAGGACAGGGGCCAGTTCAGCAGAGCATTTCTTTATTACTATTACAGATATAAGATCAGGCCCACAAGCTAAGGAATCAAGGTTTTTTATGATATTCCTGAGATGGGGTGATGATCAGGTTTTCAAGTGTGACTTCAGTCCAAAGTGGAGTTTAAGGTGAAATGCTGAGCAAGTAGTTCAGCATTATCAGTGGCCGCGCAATTGTAGACTTTCCAGAAAGCGCGAGTACCTAGTTTCTGTGACTGAATGCTGTATACCTTCTCTTTGCTTCACCTATCACTACTTTACAATTATTTCTTAACTCTACAAATATATCTCGGATGCGATTAAATCAGGGAGGTCTTTTATGAAAATCAGGAATACTATTGGCCCAAGTATAGACCGCTAAGGTACACTCACAATGTACGGCCATCGAGAACGATCTGGATCTTTCTTTTGACTAAGAAGGATCTGATTATATTTAATATCTGTCCAGTAATACCTTATGAATTCATTTTCCTGAGGGGGAGAAGACCTTGTCAAAAGCCTTGGATTAACCTGGCGTATTCAATGTATGCTATCTGCATTAAGGGATGACCATAAGGAGGTGTGCAGTAGAAGAGGATTGACTAAATCCATAGTTTGTCAGAAAGAAGTTTAGCATTTTCAAGGTGGCAGACTCTCATTAAGAATTCAAACATTTTAGCGAAGAATGGAAGGAAACTTATGGGAGTGATAATTTTGTGGGTCAGTTCTTGTAAACTGGTACCACAGGGACAATTTTCCAGCTACCTGAGAAGCAAGATTCGACAAGGTATTTGTTGTAGAGTTTGGAGAGGACAGGGGCCAGCTCAGCAGAGCATTTCTTTATTGCTATAGCAGGAATAATATCTGATGCACATGCTTCGGAGGTGTTTATTGATATACAGGACATAGAGGACCAGATCATCTAGTGTGGTTTCCGTTTGTAGTGGGAAATTAGGGATAGTATGGTTTGTTAAGTATGAGGCGAACCGCTCAGCAATCAGTTCAGTCTTTATTTGGAAAAATTCTTCAATCTTTTTTTGGCTACTAAAGGAATCAATTAAAAAAAAATTCACTTTCATAATTTTACAAGTTTGAAAGTTAAGTTATTATTTGAAAATAACATTCCATGTTTTATTTATATTGGAAATGATTTAGGACACCAAAATGATTACTTTATCAAGTAAATAATTATGTAAAATAATAAGAAAAAAGCCCAAATTTAAAAAAGGCCGAATACAATTTTTGGAGACCAAACTGGCATGTAATTTAAAGTAGTTTCAATAAAATTTGAACTCATCGATTATGAAACTATTCAACTTAACGAAGTGTAATCGATACGAAATACCAGTATTCATTTACTTTTAATTATTGCGTATCCCATCAGCAGCATGGGCCCATAACATTGATATATCAGCATTTCGCTTTTTTTATAGAAAATATCTTAGCACAGAAAATCAATTAGTTTTCCTTATTTTGCCTTTAGGCAGATGTTTGTCTTCTTGTAGTTAAAATGGTTGAAGTATCTTTTAGGCTTTGACACCGGGTTGACGATTTCCTACCTCATCTGGTGTTCTTTTATAGCAGAAGATGGCAAGTGGTCAAACAATATCCTGATCCCTCAAGTTGGTTGTCGAGCACAAACATGGTATCAAAGAAAAGTCATTCTCTTCGGTTTTACTGGCATGTGTTGATCAACTTTTAAAAATTTATTTCCAAACTAACCGATCTCTGACGGTCTTGATCCCTCAAGTTGATTCTTATCACTTTCTCCAATGTTTTCATTTGCCTACCAACCCTGCTGCGTCAACTTTTCTATCTCTAACACAACCCTTCTCATTGATTATTTCAACATGGCCATACCAAAGTCTACTCTTCTGCACATATCTCCCTATACTGTCCAGATTTAATCTTCCTATGAGGTCATCAGATCTAAGCATATCTTTGAATATGAGAGGTTTGGTTTGTTTTACGGCATAGCAACCAACTATGGGTTATGTAATGCCAAATAAAGTTTGTCAATGCAATTTTTCATTGTCTTCACAGACGATGAAAGGTGAAAAGATGAATTTGCAATTAAATTCTTTTGTATAATCCAACTTCCTTGATGAAGTCTAGAATTTTTGTTACATTTATGTTTTCAAACAAGTGTTTTAAATTTGGGGAGTCGAAATACTTGTTACGGCTTAGCTGTAGATCTTGACAGTCTATTAATATGTTTGACTGTGTATGCTTGTTGACACGCTATGCATATTGGAGACTCCTCTCCTTCCAATAAGTACTTATGAGTGATCTGCGTATGTCCTATTTGAAGTCTGGTTATTATAACCTCTTTTCTCCTTATTTTTCTAGATTCCAGGGGCCACTCATCTGTAGTTGGCCAAATCTGATACAATTTGTTGGTTTGACATTCATCCCAACATTCCTGCCACTTTTGTTTGGTGATCTTCTTAATATTAGGCCGAAGATCTGTATATGGGATTCTTGTATTTGTTGGTGTCAATTTTAAGGAGTCTTTTACGGCTTTATCCGCCCTTTCATTTCCACGAATACCAACATGGCTCGGTATAAGGGTTTATAATGAAAATATTCATTGGGTTAACAGTGCCAAGGTGTAGTTAATTACACATCCATCAGATTTCCTCAACTCTAACCACTGACCAGGTTTCACTTTCATCAAACAAGTGTACACATGCCTGATCTTCCCTTGGTAATGTTGTGCTGATTATTGATTTACTCCTCTCCAGGAGTTAGGCACAAGGCCAGTTTTTACCTTACTCCCACAAGTAAGATGTGATCCAAGGCCGGGTCGGAAAAGTGGGGTTTAAAAATTGCCTGGGCAGCCCTGTCGGCATTCCCCGGTAGGGGCGCCTAAGACAGTAAGCAATAAACTTACTCCTCGCCAAAGAGGGGAGGCAAAGCCTGGGAGGATGGACCTCCTAGAACTGCACAGGACAGACCCATAAACCGGCGTAAATCAAGCCCCGAAGGCCAAGACAATACCAGTCTATGGGGTGCAGTATCCATCGGAACAGATACTACACTTTGATCTTAAGACCAAAAAATTTATGTAGATAGAATTTGTATGAAAAATTATATATATATAACTTTCCTTGGATTGTGCATGTGTACACTGAAACTTCTAAGGTCACTGTCAGAATCAATTTTTTGGGAGTAGAAAGTTGGGATGAGGAGGCTTCTTGGTGCCAGTCTACTCCACCTGGACAAGGAAAAACAACATGTCTGACAAATACGAAAATCAGTCGCAACTGGAGGAAGTTTATAAACAATGGGGCCAAATCACAGGGATACGTCTCAAGACATCCAATTCCCTTCTTTCACATTAGCCTCCTATCCGCCCCTCCCCATTACGTACGACTTTTGTCATGTCAACCTAACTCTTAACATTTTTCTTGCCCCTCATATTCAAATATCGCTCAACTCTTAATTTGATTCACTAGTCATGAAGTCAGCAACTTAAAAAAAAAAAAAAAAAAAAAAAAAAAAAAAAATCAAAATTGTTACCACAGATAAGAACTCTAGTTTGCAGTGTAGCACTTTCGAAACACTAATAATGGAGAGAATTTCTTATTACTCCTCAAAGTCAGGTCTACATCATGGGCCACCGAGTGACGTCTATGTAGGGAGTGAAAATTAGCTATGACCATTTCGAAATTTTGTGAATATTCTCATTTATATTTCAATTTTATTTATTACCTTGGAATGCTATTCAACAGTGACAGACTTGGGAGGTATTTATGTAATACGGCTCGCCTTTTTGAAAAGGATTGCCCAGGTCAGTTACTTGGTTGCTTTTTGGAATACTTTTGTTTACACTTTGACATTTGTGTAACAGCAAGATTTGATTACTCAACATTTAAAATAGGCAGGTCAAGATAATTCTTTCGGGATTTTAAAGCCACAATTTTCACCTTCGGTCATCATACACTTAATATCTCTGCTCTCATTATTGCATATCGTAAACATTCCCATGTCAACCGTTACCCACTAGTCATTAATAATAGGTTACCTGTCGCCACGCGTTGCTCGGGAGAAATGTAAAAATGGAATAAAATGTGTTAACAGTCAACCGAATGCAAATAGGTCACAAGGGATAATGTTAATGTAAAGAAACAAATGTCGATTTTGAATTGTGGAAAATCTATGTTGTTACTTTCGAAAATATAAACCGTGCAACCGATCCGAACCAAGCAGACTTTGGCAGAATAAAAAAAAAAAAAACAGTTTGGTTCAAATTCTGTAGAAGTATGAAGCTTATTTGCAAAAAAAAAAAATTTTGTTTATTCTTGTTGAATTTTTTTTTTTTTTGTAAATGAAAATAGAACTGACCCTCAAAATCAATTCTATTTCCAGAATTCTTGAAGACTGGTACCACAGAGGCAATCTTCTAGCTATCAGGGAAGCAAGATTCGGCAAGGCATTTGTTGTAGAGGACAGGGGCCCAGTTTAAAAAAGCATTTCTTTATTATTATTACTGGTATAAGATCAGACCCACATGCTTTGGAGGTGTCGAGGTTTTTTTAATGATGTCTGGGACATGAGATGAGATGGGATTATCGATAGATTATCAAGTGTGGCTTCAGTTCGCAATAGGAAATTTGGGAGAGAATGGTTTGCGGAGTCCAAGGCGAAATGCTGGGAAAGTAGTTCAGCCTTATCAGTTGCCGTGCTATTTTATGAAAGCAATGCCTGTTTTAACTCCCCCCCCCCCCTTATATAAAAAGTTAAAATTGATATTTTCTTTGGATATAGATTCACCAAGAGCAGCTTTCAGCTAGGTATGCATCCATGGAACAGAAGATGAAATCTAGGAGCTGGCAAGCAGGGTTAACTCCTTGATCGTAAGCCACAAAGTCCTAGTATTGAGAAATGGGGGGGGGGGGGGTAGTTGGAATAGGATTGGATGATTATTTGCAATCTGAAAAACGTCAAAAAATATTTTAATAGCAGATTATTGTTGATAGGCATAGTGATTAATACAGATTGTATGGCGAGTGAAAAAGTGACTCAAGTATACGTCTTAGTGTTTCCGGTGTCTATCTAATGTGTGCGCGAAAAAACGTGCCAATAATCAGACTAAATACACAAGAAGAAGAATTTTATATGTAACTATAGCAGCCAATAAAATTGAGAAATTATATATTAGAGGCAAGAAATGAGATCTGACAGACACTTGATATAGAAATTTATCTTTTGGGAAAAAATTTGCAAGGAAGGAATTTCATTGAAATTATGAGGTGAACTTAGGGTCAAGACCTAGATATTCAATTGCTACATCAAGTTAACATTAACTAAAGATACGTTTATTCGAGTGAATCCAAGAGTAATGGAGAAGGGGGTGGTGGAAATCACTCGTTTGTTTTCACTCAAGCTTTGGAGAAGTAAATTCTCAATACAGGCTTGATCTCCGAAAACTATTTCCTGCTGCAAGCTAAATTTCATCTTCCGACAAGACTGAAAAGAAAGGGATATGAAAAAATTTTAAGTCAAAAATACTTCAATTGCTATGAGTTTATTATGTGTGGTTATCCACTTTCTTTGGGCGTCTTGTTTTTCTTTCATTGTCACATTCTTCAGAAAGATGAAGAAACGAGAGGAAAATATAACAAAAAAAACTTTAAAAAAAAAAAAAAAAAAAAAAAAAAAAAACTTTAAAAAAAGACATTTTCTTTTTACTCACTGCAAGAAAGCAAATTTCTTTTTCTTTTGTAAGATACAAAGGATGCAAGCTGATGTTAACTTAGACGGCAAACTAAAATGTCATTTCAGCTATATAAAAAGAAATCCCTCGAAAAGTTTTACAAAGATGTGCACACACATCTCTTTAGGAAGCTCCGTCCATCCGGTTTGTCACACTAAGTCGGAAATAGCATTTTTATTGCTAAACGCACCCACTGGATGGAGGTACCTTAAAATATGTTCTCGCTTTATTGGCATTTCCTTTCCAACACGTTCCTTGGAATTAGCGTATGGTTTTGTTATTTTAAAGTTAGTCTCTGTGTTCGTTCGTGAAAATATGGAAGAAAGACGAAGCCTATAAAATAGCCATGAATATTAAAAAAAAATCTTATAAAATTTTATCCCAATAACCGCTTTATTTTCTTCCTAGGAATTACAATTTTTTTTTATTTTTTTTTTTTTATTATAAATTTTTTTTTATAAGTTCTGAAAAAAAAAAAAAAAAAAATGCAATGTGTGTCACTTCTGGTTAGATAGTTTTAAAATCCCTATAATATCCTGTAATATTCATAATAACATTTCTAACAGACCAACTTCTAAATTTCTGTTGGTAATTTATTTTACGATTTTTTAAATCTTCATTTTTCTGCCAGATTGGCATTTTATTGTTGACAACCTTCATTGTGAACAGAAGGAATTTCTTCTGTCAGAATCTTATTTGAACACTTCAACATTTTCTTTGTTCAATTCAACTGAAATTTTAGGATTACCTTCATTGAATATCATCTTAAGATATTTCAACTAAAATAAGCTTCAATTTTTTTAATACCTACCAAAGTTTCAGATGTTGTTGGGATATTGAGAAAATAATAGCTTTACAGATTTAAAAACAGACTCTAGACGTATGAAAATATAACTAGGGATCCAGTGAGAAAACTTGCCTATAATTTTCTCCGATATTTTATTAAAAAGTTTTTTTGTTTAAAAGGCAAAAATAAACATCGAAGGAGGAGGAGGGATCGAAAGAAAGAGAAAATGCTGTTATCTACATTGCATTCTAGAAAGTCGACCAGTGAGAATACAAGTGTACATGCACAAGAGAGGACATTATATAATGTCAATTATTCTTGAAAATTTAATTCAATCTTTTTTTCATTTTTTTTTTTATTTTACAATGTGAAAAATTGTTACAGTTTTTGTTTTTAAATTGTTTTTTTTTTTCTTCACCATGTGAAGCAGGAAAAAAGAAAAAGAAAAAGCAGAAACAACATTGTTCCGTTTTTAAGGGTTTCTTCTTCCCCGTCAAATTTTAGTAGTTTGTGGTGGTGTAATTTGTTGAGAAACGCAGAACAAACAAAGAGAGCGGAAAAATATGTGAAAAATGTTTACATTTTTGTTGTAATTTCTCGAAAGACATGAATGACCAAGGAATACATTGTTTAAAACAAAAAAAAAAAAAATTAAATAAAAAAAAAAAAAATTGGAAAAAAAAAAAAAAAAAAAAAAGGAAAGAGAAAAAGAAAAATGATAGAAAGAGAAAGTGGAGAAAAAGAGAGAATCCCATCTAGCGTCCTCCACATTCAATCGAACTGCTGATTCTTTGATATAACCATAGCACATGAGACAATGAACCATAATACTAGGCTGTTGATATTGAATTTATTAGAAATGACTTTCTACCGGACTTAAATTTCATTTTTTTTTAATTTTTTATTTAAATTTAGAAATTCATATTAAGGGATTCTAAATAACCGACATTTTTACATTGTAAAATCTGCCAATTATCTTTAATCTCTTTGAGAAATAGAAAGCAACTTTCTAACGCTAGAAAAGGGCAAGTCAAGTATTATGGTTTAATTGTGTTCTTCTAAACCAAAAGGATATTCGGTTCAGCATGTGCTCTTGTTGTAGCAAAAAGTTGAGCTGTCCACTCACCAACAGCTATCTTACAAAAGCCAATGAGTTTATACAGATGATTAAAGATAATTGATTTTAAGATGAAGGGGGGGGGGGAATCCTGAAGTCTTGAGACAAAAGAAAATAGCTAATATGAGAGAGAAAGAGTTGGAAAAAGAAAAAGAGAGAAAGAGTTGGAAAAAGAAAAAGAGAGAAAGATAAAAAGTAGTGTATGTCTTCCAATCTGCCAGACCACTGTTGACGATGTTTTCACCAAGGGGAGAAAAAAAAAAAAAAAAAAAAAAAAAAGTGTTTGGGGTTAGTAAAATCCACCGTCTGCGCGACAGATATGTCACGTGATTCGGCAATTGTGAGAGGGGGGGAAAAAAAAAAAAAAAAAAAAAAAAAAAAAAAAAGATCTGAACGGTACCAGTTATTCTGTCTAATCAAGCCAGCCTTGATCGGTGACGCTTAGCAGATTTAGAAAAGGAGATTGTATTGTTAATTCTTAGTTTGCCATTGTTGATAAACATTGTTTTCTTTGTGTTATTATTTGCCTTCAGAAGAAGACAAATACAACACTTGTGATGTTTCCCATTCACTCAGTCTGGCCATAAAAGCGATCTTGTTGTCGGACAGACAGACAGAGAGAGAGATATATATATAGAGAGAGATAGCAATGGTAAATAAACCTGTGATATTCAGCGGTGATCATTTCAATCTAAGAATCAGACAATTAGCAAATCACATTTGTTGATAAGTAGACTAACTAGGGGGAGGGTACTTGTATGGAATAGGATCCCCTCAAATGTACAATAATTTATCATTAATTTCCGTTATATCCGAAAGCAGACAATAAACTATGGTTGCATATCAGATGGAGCAACGCGCTTTTGTTGTTAAGTGTAAATAATATGGTTTGCAGAGTCATGAAGTATGACCGATAGGGTTTTGCTCATAGGTTCACCTGTTGTCTTGTCTGAGGCGTGTGGATCCGATTGATATAAAAAGGATTTGAAGTTAGATAATCAGTTGCAGTTTAATGAAAAATACAAAGACATGTCTAGCAAGATCCATGGGGATGATCCGACCAGAAGCAACTAAAAAAAGATGGATATCCATGCAGTTAAGATGAACAAGATTTTAATTAAAGATGGTCGACGTCATCAAGAAGATATTCCAACTACCCGTCCCGAGGAAAGAATCAGAAGATCTTCAACCCTGGCCCACGAAAAAGGCGAATAACAATAAAGTAAAAAAAAAAAAAGAGGAGAGGGGGTGGGGTATACACTGAGAACATAACACTAAGACGCCAGGACAAACAGGGGTTTTGGTAAATACCTACACCTACCTTAATAAATTTATGTTAAGGAAGAAGTTACGTAACAAGCTTGAGCGACCAATTTTTTCGTTTATATACTTCCAGAAATTTTTTCCTTCACCCTCGGGGAGAGAAAAAAAAACCAAAACAAACCCTGTACCGGCCAAGGAATCACTGATGATCCTCTACTCCTACAATTATTAACAAAACAGACCCTGTCCTAAAAACCAATACTAACCCTAATTAACCACAAATTGGATTTAAAAAAAAAGAAAAAGAAAAAGGGTAATTTCAGCTGTAATGACAGCTTCTTTACTTGATACTTTTCGGGGAGATCCTATTCTGTACAAGTAGAACCAAGATAGGCAGAGTGGAAACCGTGCAGAAACTGGGCACACAACCTGTTTTGGGAGGAGGAGGAGGTTGTATTTAGAACACTATGTAAGCTAGAATATATGAAGGTTTTTTTTCCTTCTTTTTTCAGTCTGTACATTTGAATCCCCACCACATATCATTTTAAATACTTTTAATACCCCCTCCCCACACCCAGTGAATTTTGTGACCCCTTCATTTGCTCTCAAAACTCACAATACGCTCTAGGCTGTACATTGATGTCTGCTTGGAAAAGAAGGGGGGGGGGGCAGTCCCCCTCCCACAGAGTTGTATAACACTGAACACGGCTTAACATAACAGCTGACTGACACACACACTTTCAAAAAAAAAAAAAAAAAAATTTAAAAAAATTTTAAAATTAAAAAAAATTAAAATTGTTCTGTATTGTTTTAAGTCATTCAGTCTTTTTACATTTTCCCTTTCCCTTTTACTGTTCCACGAGGAGGGGTAACAGGCCGGCCAGCATTCAAGCCACCATACAAGAATTTCTTTTTATCGGCTGGTTTCAATATCTGCAAAGAAAAAGATAAATACACACTTAATGAAAAATACAAAGACATGTCTAGAAAGATCCATGGGGATGATCCGACCAGAAGCAACTAAAAAAAAAAAAAAAAAAAAAAAAAAAAAAAAAAAAAAAATGGATATTCATGCAGTTAAGATGAACAAGATTTTAATTAAAGATGTCGACGTCATCAAGGAGATATTCCAACTACCGTCCCATTAAGTTATCAAATTTATTGCACATACTTTACATGGAATCCGCTATATCCCCCCCCCCCCCACCGATAAATGAAGGCAGCAGCTACACATTCTTAGTAAGAAAAGAAGAGAAGGAACAAAGAAAAAAGGGGGGGGGGGACACGAACAGAAAGATACATTGATTTGTTTTATAATACTTAGGGCTGCTGAAATAATTCAATTTTAAAAGTCGAAGACAGAGTCCAACCTAAAATTTAAATACAGGTTCCATTCGAAGTTCCGTACACATTCCAGAGTTCGACAAGACGCACGCACGCAAATAAGGTCGGAGGTTACATCGACCGAAGCGTTGTGAGAATAACACTGCAGATAAGAACAGTAGTCCGAATAATCCGAATTATCAATTTTCACCTCAAAAATTCCAAAACAAACCATTTATTATTTTTAAATAATTTTGCGGTGATACTCCAATAGCAATAGATCATCAGAAAGTTTATGCACAACTTTTTTTATTATTTAATCCGTCTCCGTTATTCTGTTAATCTTTCGTCGGATTTTTTTCAAAATGCATTCGTTAATTTTCCACAAAATTTTGCGTCAACTTATGTGACCATGTAGGCAGAAAACTGATTTAGTCAGATTTTTCCTGAAACCCTGGTTTGTCAACCACTGGGCTAAAATGATCCCCCCCCCAAACAAAATTACAATTACTTACAAATTCCTTGATTAGGTTTAGCTCAAAAGTTAATAATGGTTACTTGAAAAATGTGAACTGTTTGGTTACCCATTGAATTCAGGTGGAATTGTTTAAATAAGAATAAAGTGAGCTTGCAAAGCCAGTTCAGTTAAAATTTCGGGTTTAGACTGAATGAATCTAAGAAAGTCAAGCATTTGGGCTACTAATAAACGGGGTATTTTATTTTGTTCAGGTGCAGACATAACTATGGCAGTCTGCTACGGATGCTAGTTTTCTGGACTGAAAACGTAAAAATTTAGAAAAAGTAGTGGGTTTAGATTTTTTTTTTTTTATAAATTAGATAAAGAAAAAAAAGTTAAAACAAGGTGATTAAAATAGCGTTTTTGATTAATCTTAAAGATTTATAAAATTTGACACTATAAAATGTAAATTTTTTTTTATTTAATGAACTTTTGTTGAGTGAATAATTATGCACATTTGATTTTTTTTTTTTTTAAATAGCGCAAATAATTAAAAAACAAAAGACAAACAAAAAAAGAGGAAAACAGAGGGATTCTTACCTGGAATGAGCACATTAAAGTCTCATCAACACTCATCATGGCACCTGCATTATCAAATTCCCCACAGTAGTTAGGCGCTGAAAAAAGTGTGACAAGTTGTCTTTTTGCGAAAAATTCATAGCCATCTTCCACCACCTGTAAGAAATAAATTTTAATTAATGCACAAAAAACACAAAAGAAATCCAGACGACAAAAGATCATTCCGCATTAGACATGTATTTCCTAGGAATTGACAAAGAATTGAGAGAATTAAGTGAAACCAGTTTAATTCAATTGAGGAAGGAACAGATTCAGACATTTACAAGTTATAAGAAAATTAACAAACAAATTGAATTAAACTTGAAAATCCTATCTAAAAAAAAAAAAAAAGAAAAAAAAAAAGCATGGTCCGTAAACTGCATAAGCACCAAAAGCCATTTTTTGGCTTTTTAATTTCACCGTCAGTGCAACAAATAGCTCAACTATACAAATAATACCACCATGGGTTATAATAAAAGTAGAAGACGAGAACAAATCACATCCTTGCGTATACCGCCCCTTCCGCAATCATATAATGTAAGTAATTTGTTTAGAGTTAAAGAGGAGACCTTCCTTCTGCAAGACAAACGTATATAGTTTTTAAAGTAAAATATTTGTAAAATAGCCATACATGATTTTTGAGTTTGTATTATCATTTTGATGTCATCTATGTGTGGACGGAAACTTAGTGTCTTATTAGTATGCGTTTGATATTAACTGATGTAATATCAGTGTGGTTATGGGTGTGGTTATGGTTATTGAAGCAGAGTCTAAAACTTAAATCGGTTGCCCCATGTATCTGCTGATATGCAAGATTAGCTGAGCAAAAACATATTTCCGATTTCAATTGACATTATCCATTAGTTTCATCTATACTTTCAGTTTCACGGAAACACTGAAAACTCAACCCGCAGGACTAAAGATACCAAATGTAGCCGATTCGTCCGATAAAGAAACCGTTTAAAGCAAAACTAAAATTTGGGAATAGATAGATATATACACGATTATTCGAACCGAACAGAATTTTTATTTCCTCATTTCAGTTTGTGAGCGAAAAAAATATAAATAATTTCAAGTGATCAAAGATACTTATTACTTCCGTAACTAGCCCTCATGTCTCGCCACATATACATTGTCAGCGATCTTGATTGTTGATTTCTTCACCCCAACGAGTAAGCGACCATGCCTCTAAGAACACTTACGCACCCAGTCACGTGACAGACATTTAAATAGTCTAATTTGGGGACAGACAGTTTCACACCAGTCGAACGACATTAATGAAGAAAAAGGGAAAAGGGCTTTATTATCGTATGTAGAGGATCGGACAGAAGCACCCCAAAGAAAATACATTTTCAAGTCAACGAAAAGCTGATACGAACAACTCTAATATTCTGATCCCATTGCAAATGAAAAACCAAATTTGAAATATCGAGATGATTTCAAAAGTTACTAATTCGTCCCACCGACAAGAACCCCATTGACATTTTCACCCAACAAACCTGAGTGAATGTGATACTCCAGCTAGTTTCCTGCTGCCTACAGTTATGAATCAGTTATCAATCAGATATCCCGTGAAAGATTGTAGAGTGACAACCGTGATCAAGCCCTATACTTATCGGACTGACTTACTGTGGTCAGCAATTAATTTTGCCATCCTTCTCCTACAGAGAGAACTTTCATACATTTTCAACACTAACTGGATCACCCACTGGGGTACTATAAGTTGAAACTTCTTTCTCTCAAAAACCGATATTACTTATATGGATGTATTCTTTGCTTGTCGATTAGATAAAATACCCCCCCCCCCACATTAGATTTTGTTCTTGGTTTTCTATTTTATTTCCTGTATTTATGTAAATAAACAATTAAAGTTTTATTCAATCACAAATAAAATCTAAGAAACTATAATTACACTGATCCATTCGGTGAAAAATTAAACGATAAGATTAATAATTCAATAAAGAAATCCCTTATTCGTCACTTGGACATTGTTTAGTTCAATATCAAGAAATCCCGATTCCTTATATATAATTGTATCACAGTCCATAGTTTCCTTCAAATGTCCGGCTGGCTTGCCAGGCCGAGAGCAGACTCACGGCATTTCCATGAATAATGGCGATAGAGAGGCGCTCATAAAGCCAAGACAATTCACGATTGTCTCCGTCATTAATAGATCAAGGCTGCTGAGGAAGTCGCGTGTGGCAGAGCCAATCACTTCACTCGTTTCCACAGCGATCGGTTGAAATACAAATCTGTCGATTTGGCATATTTTGACCGCTAAATAAATATTTGTATTACCAACTTGCGTGTTGTCTTTACTTTCACCAGTATCTTGAATTATGTTTTTTTAATTTTTTTATTTATTTAATTATCATTTTGCAAAAGCCTTCATAGTCCCAACGAACACTGGTGTGCAACTGTGTGTCTAAGAACTGAATAGCTATTTATATCCACAAATTAAAAACGAAGTTCATGTTCTTTTTTTACACACTTTACCTGATGAGCTCGACAAATAAGATCCAAATCATGCTTGTGTAGAAATTTGGCCACCACTTCAGCACCGAACGTGAATGATACACCGCGATCATTCTCACCCCAGCCCATAGTTTCTTTGTCAGGATCCGACCACAATAAATCACACAGCAAGCCCTGATCGGGGACATCAGTAGGGCGCATGATTCTCCGGATTTGTTCCATAGACTGTAAATCAGGACTCAAACCTACAAGAAAATAGAAACGGTTTATTAAAACTTTTAGTAACAGACTTTATCTCGTCAATTTGGAAATCTATTGAAAAGTCCGCGTTTGCAAGTGTGAAAACCAAAGACATTTTAGCACAAAGTGATGAGTTTTGCTTTTTGCCAATTCAAGACTTTTCTGGTGGATTCTTACAGATACAGGATTCCAGATTACAATCAACATCTCATTTTAATATCAGCTGTTAGACAAACGTTACCAGACTATTGGTTGATAAAATAATGACAATTTCACATCTATTCCCAGAAAAAAAAAAAAAATCTACAAATATTTTCATATTTTATACATAAAAAAAAAGGTATTTACATTTTCTTTATGAAAACATTCAGTTTATTTGTATGCATGTAGGTGGCCTCTTCACATTTGCATTCACGGGTATATTATTTATTAGGCCGAAATATTGAAATATTTACCCCCCCCCCTCCCCGAAAATTTCTATTAGCATTTCTTTAATTGGTCTTGTAATTTAAAAACAATTGTTAATACAATCATATACAGTAGTTACTGACTTAGCCAAACATAAGCACACACTTCTGTGTGTGTGTGTGTGTGTGTGTGCTTAAGTCAGCAACTACAGTGAAACCTCAACCTGGTTATTGGGATGGGTGGGTGGGTGTTTAGGTCCCTTGGAGTCATTCTTCCCAGTATCATCAAAACTAGTTCAGCTTTTTGCACTTGACTGGTTCAATATAATGGTTATTTCCATTATATTGAACCAGTCAAGTGCAAAAAGTGACACTTGACTTTTTATAACTATTTTGTTATGCCTGCTAGTTTAAAATAAGATGGGAATAAGATGTCAAAGCAAATACAGCTGCATTTTGGCATATTAAAAAGGTAAAAACTTGCATCTTCATATTAGGATATAAATTACATTAGAATTGTGGTTTCTGTGATAGGTTGCCATGTACAGGCCTCATTACAGTAAAATGAGTGGCCACATATGGTCAAGTTAGAGCAACAGCGTTTATGTATGCAAATGGGCAGATCAGGCACGTCTGTATTAACTGACCAATTAACAATCCAACAAAACGGTTCGATAATTAAACATAAGAGAAACCCAAAAGCAGATGAAGATTTCGAATCCTTTTTATTCGACATCGTTAACTCAGAGTACAAGTAACTTTTTAGACGAACAAACAAATCCAAGTTTATTCAAAATTAACAATCCTTTTTTATTCGACATCGTTAACTCAGAGTACAAGTAACTTTTTAGACGAACAAACAAATCCAAGTTTATTCAAAATCCAGATTCGGTCATCGCACACGTTTTGGTAATGAGTTTTTGAATTTCGCTCCATCCCCTCTCTCTTCCACCCACCCATCACACACAAGTTGATTAAAAGTTTCAGTGTCATAGTAAACTGGATTGGTTTAATGACATTTTTTTCTAGTAAGAATTTTAAAGATTGCCTAAAATCAGGTGGAGACTAGTTTTGCAGAAATCAAGGGAGGCGCGATAGCGCTCTATCCCTTAATAGACTTCAAAAACGACCTATGCTAGAAATCTCATTTCTTTGATCAATCATAACTCAAAAACCAATAAACCAAATTAGTTAAAACTTTGCACAAAATTTTCATTTGATAGGTTCTATAAGTGTGTAGAATTTCAGCATCATTAGTCAAGGCAACCCAGAGATCCAGAAAGGTCAGGAGTGATGTTGTGTTATCCGTGTGTACGTACGTACATGTGTGCCACCCTGTATCTCATCAACTATTTGATGGATTCAGCTGATTTTTGGCAGAGATAGAGGTTCTAGGGTCTAGTTGATGGTATTTTAATTTCAGTTTACCATATACCTTATTTTTCCAGAAAATTAAAAAAAAAAACCTTAAAAATGACCATTGTCTTGAGGCATAGCCTTTACAAAAGTAGTGACATTCCATGATAAATGCCAGTATACTGAAATCATATGCCCTTAATAGGGTTAAGATGAAAATTCATATACACTAAATGTACAAAAGCAAGGAAATTCAGAAATTTGTACACTTTTATTGTCATTAAGGGAGTGACGACATATCAATCAAACCATTTCATTATCACTACAGTATAAATCTCTATGCATGAGTGGATGAAGTGTGTGAGGTGCGCTGAAGAAAAATTCCTACCAGTAAAATACATAGCTCTGTTGTGCTCGCATAGCCTTAATGACAAAAGTGTAAAAATTTGGGAATTACCCTGCTTTTGTACATTTAGTGTATATGAATTTTCATCTTAACCCTATTAAGGGCATATGATTTCAGTATACTGGCATTTTTCATGGAATGTATATACACACACACACCATGGTGCAGCTGAGATGCATGACTGAAGGCCTATTAACAAACGTTTGAAGGAAATTAAGTCCACTATATTTGAAACTACGCAGAATAACATTCTGATCTATACCAAAGGATAAGATGTATTGAAAGATCAAATCAATGAAAATATTTATGTTGATCACATCTCAATTAGCTCCAGAATCAGATCGGCAGAGTCTAGGCCATTGTTAAGGTGGCTGGTTTTGTTGGGCTGGGGTATGGTCCTGCGCATTTCTATGCGGTCCACCCTCACAGGCTTTACTTTATCGCACTATGAAAACTGGTTAGTTTGTTGCTAAATTGCGTATTGACACTTAAACTTATACGGGTAGATAGAAAAGTAAATTAAATGTTAGCATAACATACTCGGCAAGTTGCGTATTGTCACTAAAAATCAGTTGAATACGTTTTTGGAAGAGATGCGGATGAGGAGACAAGAGCCGCCGTCTAACAAATCTGTCAGATGAACATGCCTTTGGAGATTTAGATTTTAGCATGCAAACAAAACGGCATGCATCGCTACCGAATCGATCAACCTCAAATATACTGAGACGCATCTAGACGGACGCGCGATTGGAAAGAGTATCATCAACTGAGTTGCTGTATATTATGACATCAACTTTTACATTGACATCTCCATCCACCAGTGCAGTAATCAGATTATTTCCGATGGTTTTCTACATATCATATTGCACACAAGTATAGTCAACATTTGTATCTAGATGGGATTTTAGTGTAATGCCCCCCCCCCCTTCAAGTGATGGTAGGATTTGGAATGTTCCAGATGTGTTTATTATAGTAGAAGCCTAAAAAAAAAAAAAAAATTTAAACAAAAAAGCTGCCTCGATGTTCCATCAATAAAAATAAAAATATTTCTACTCATTTAAAAAATTTGAACTTTAAAACTTTACTATAAGTATTTGGCTGAACAAAAAGAAAAATTTTTTTGCTTCCTTTTGTTGAACAAATTTTAAAGTTTTTTTTTTTTGGCAAGTTAAAAACTGAATAAATTCACCCCAAATTAGTTGAGTAGCAAAGTTTAAAGCTTGTACCTCCAATGGATTTCAGCAACGTATACTTTTTAGTTTTTAAATCCATTTTTGCCATATCAAATTGTGTTTTCGTTTGTCCAAATTCAAGTATTTTTATTGAAAGATCAAATGTGATATCTGTTTCAACGGTAGCTACACCCTTAGACCGGTACCGTCTTGGCCTTCGGGCCTTGATACCGTCGTTTATTGCTAATGGGGATGTGCAGGCATTTTTTGTAGGCCAGAGTGCTCTTCCTCTAGGGCGCTAGCTTTTCAATTCCACTTTCCGACCTTTCTGTCACATCTTACCACTGGGAGAGGAGATTTATTTATATATATATATATATATATAACTCTGGCATCAGCATTTCAACAGACTAAAAGTCGAACTAAGAAACAGAAATATCTATATCCAAGATGTAGACGGATTCTTAGTTTCAGATAGAACAAAAACTACAAAAACACATGTGGCATCTAATATAAGATGATTTCACACAATTTGAAAAAACATTTCAGATTTTGTTACACTCAAAAGTAAGACATAAGTCGGTCAACAAATATCAGATCAGAATATTAATATTAACCGGAATTGATCTTAAAAAAAAAAAAAAAAAAATATGGAGGGGGAAATTAATTAGAAACCAATCGTTGATCAACCAGTTTCAGGTCGTCCAAACAATAGCCCCCCCCCCTCACTAGTGTACATATATTATCTATTGGACAAGGTCTTGCCAACGCAAACACCTGCAAAAGTTTCACAAGCTAGAAATACATTTTAATACAAAGGCTAACCTAGAGAACGAAAAGATTTAAGTATCACATAACAGGTTTGCTTGGCAAAGATATTTTTAGAAAAAAAAAAAACAAAACAAAAAGCTTACCACCGTGACAACCACCAGTCAGCGGTGCGTTAAGATATATAAAAAAAAAAAAAAAGTAAATAAAAGGATCTATTTTCTATTATAACCGATTTATTTTCAATAAATTCAGCCGGTTGAGCATGATGCAAGTATGGGGAGGAGATAAAACTAGCATTCTTAATGCAAATAATATATTTTGGAGTTGGGCAACCATTTTTTTTTTTTTTTTTTTTTTTTTTTTTGCATATTTAGTTAAATGATAGAGATTTTGATTATTCTTATGAAGATCCTAAAAAGTTTCACAAGTCAGTGTAATATATATTTGATTATTTAAACCAGTTACAAATCACATTCAAAACAAAGTATACATACGCAAAGGTTTCAAGGGAGTGTTTATTTTAATCATATGAAACATTTTTTCAAACATTGGATCATTTTCAGGACAAAAATTTTCATAAATAATCATGCCCCCCCCCCCCCCCCCCCCCCAAAAAAAAAGAAGCAAAAATCACAATAGATTCATTGTCAAATATCTTTGTAACTTGTTAAATTAATTCCACATCAGTATATTTTCTTAATCCTTTTGGATTAAGAGACCAATCTTTGGCATTTTTTTTTTACGGTGGGGAAGGTAATTCAACAAAACCTGACAGATGGTGCCACTAATGAAAAATCCATGATTTTTATAAAGTACTAACCTTCAACAAACGGCACAAAAATTTGAGCTCAATCTGATTAGTTTAGAAATTAGTTATTTTTGGAGATACAGTTGAAAATTTTAAAAACAATGGAAATATCTGAATTTCGTGTTTTGATAGGAAAAAATACTGTTCAAGCAAAACAAATGGCATAAGATATTTGGACTGCTCCGTCGGAAATGATCAAGTGGTATGCTGACTTTAAATGCAGTCGTACAGACCCAAATGATGCTGAACGCTCAGGTCACCAAAATTTGATGATTCAGAGCAAAAAAGAAGTTTTTGCATCAATGTGACAATGGATGAAACCTGGATCCATCACTTTACTACAGAATCAAATTGGCAGTCAGCCGAGTGGACAACAGGTGAAAGAGGTTTGCATCAACAGGCAAGGTTTTAGCCGCTGTATTTTGGGATGCAGTAAGTGTTCTTGTTCATCGATTACCTTGAGAATGGAAGAACCATCACTAGTGAATATTATATAACATTAATGGCAAAAACGGCCACAAATCGAGTGCTTTCACAAGAAAATGTGCCAAATCACACGTTGATCGCAATGATGGCACAACTACATAAATTATAGTTCGAATTGCTTCTGCACCCACCCTAGTATCCAGATCTGGTCCTCGCGACTTCAGAGTGCCCCAGAAAAAGATTTGGCTTGTACCAGTAATAAAGAAATGCTCCTCTGCACCGACTTGTCATCTCCAAACTATAATAAATGCCTTGCCAAATCTTGCTTCCATGATAGCTGGAAAATTGCCTTCAAGAATTCTGGAAATAGAACTGACCCTCAGAATTATCGCCCCATCAGCCTACTCCAGCTCTTTGCTAAATTCTTTGAATCCTTAATCTAGTGATAGTCCGTTACCTCGTTAATGCTAAACTTCTGACCGTCAGTATGGATTTAGGCAAGCACGGTTTACTGTGGATATCCTAACGGCCATCTCTGAAAAATGAAGTGATATCGGAAACCAAGGAGTTTTGAAGCGAAAGACAAATTGTTCTACAGCTGTATAGAGTTTTTAGAGAAGCGTTGAAATCAGTGTATCATCCGAGGAGACTGATAATGAATAAAGTCGAATTTTGCCTAAATATTGTAACCCATTCAAACGACAGCATGTTTAAACAAGTAAAAAACAAAACAAAAAAATGTTTTTATCTATGTATAGAACTGCCATTCCAAAGAGAAAATGTGTTTTTAGTGTTGGAGGATGTTCAAATTTGTCTGCGGGGCAAAAGAATCTGGCTCGCCATAGGCTGTGCACATATTCAACATTTCTGAAATCTTCCATGAAATCCAGTTTCATGTTCTCATTCAACTTCAAAGGATAAATCTTCTGTTTAGCATTAAGCCTGTTTAGTTTCACTTGCCGTGACTATAGAGTTTCTGTGATTGCTTATTCTCAGTCCTGTGGAATAAATGAACTAAGAAAACCACAGAAAATTAAGACCCAGACAGGATCCAAACCCGTTACTCAGGACATCTGATGCAGGTGCCGGCTTGACAAAAGATTCAAACTAGCCGACACTCATCAGGTGGTCCCGCTGTTTTCTTTGTTTATTCCCAGCCCGATGGACCAAATTAACTGGCAAACAACGTTTTCATATTCAAAGAAAGTATAAATTATCTCAACACGTCAACTCTTGAAAATGATAACATCATTTAAATCGGTTTCAAGATAAAATTTCCTCTCTGTATTAAGGTTAGTAAGTATGACATACAAACATGCCATAAAGAATTGCATTCAGTCATTTTTATAGCAGTTAGCAATCTAAATATTTTAATATATTCATCTATCAAGTGATAAACAAGGGATTTTAGGTAGAACTTTAGGAAATACATTACTTTATAAGTAGGATGCGATACACAATGTACTTTAGTGGCCATTCAATGGCAGTCATTTGGTGCGTGTATATATATATACATATATATATATATACACACACACAAGTCAATTATATTATAGTTTGGTCATTAAATTATTAATCAAACCAAATTATAAAATGACTAATTATGGTTAAGGTTCTAATCTAATTATAAACTTATTGAATGTAACAAAGCTTCCAAAACTTTTAACACATGAGGATTTGCTAAGAATTTTAAAACCATAACCAATGTAATTTCATTCTTTTTTTCAACTATTCAAATTAATAGTTGAAACTGAAGTGCATTGTGATAGATTTAATTTTGGAATTATTTAAAAAAAGAACTAAATTTTTTGATTCTTGATTTTAATAAAGAATAGCAAATAATAAAAACAATGTAAGTCAGAGATGCAAGAAAGACACATGCAAGATGGTAGAAATATAGAAATTGTTACTAACGGAAGAAGTTGTCTTTAGATAAGAGTTGGAGTCCACTTTCAAAAAGTGGAAAGAAAGTGATTAATATTTGCAGATAATCATTATTCCTTGCGAGTTAAGTGCTTCGAAAGCATGCCAACACTTACAAGTAATCATTTCAATTAAAATAGGTTTAGGTCATGACAAGCCATGGGGATGTCGTATACAAACATACAGATACTCAGAAATGGAGAAAACATAAGTTTCAAATAAATTCTGGGTTTGTTCTACTTCAGCTTGACACACCAACTCTTTACTGGATGACGCATCATAAATATTCAGTAATGATGGGAGGGTAGATTAAAAAATACATTTTGGTTTCATAAGTCTTCTGTAATTATTTACTCCCAAAACAATACCATGTCTACTATTACTTCAAGTCTAGTGGTTTCTATTTTGCCCATGCAACACATAATAAACGACCACATTACATCCTGTCTGGTATGGCATTCACCCTTGGTGGAAGATTCTAGGGAACATTAAATTCAAAAGTGCTCCCCAGTCGCATGCATCATATTCTCGCCAGGAAAGATGGTTTTGACGATGTTAGTTTTTGCAGAGAAATGTGATCCTCTTACAGAGCACCTCGTATTCTCAAATGGTCACCCGCTTGGTATTGATCAGGTTCAACATCTCTGAACTTTGGGGATCAAACATCATTATGCCGTACCGCACTAGATGTGATGCCAAGTATAAATCCAAACTGATTACATAGTTGGTAACCGTATCTAAAAACCAGCATTTTACAAAGTACTCCCCTCCCCACACCAAAACAAAGTATAAACACCAAAAGTTATGTAATCATATCAGAAAAATAATGACGCAAGTAAGTCAGTTTGTTAGTTTTATCTTTTAAAATTAGGTGATGTCACCATTGAAAAAAAAGAAAAAAGAAACCAAATTCCTATCAATAGTTTTGATGTAACGGGCGTCACCATATCCAGAGCGACGGCAGCCCACGTAAGGCGTCACCACATCCAGAGCGACGGCAGTCCACGTAAGGTCATACTGATGAACTAATCAGGATTTCACCATTGGAGACTGACCAGTTGTGGAGGTGAGAGCTTAGCCAAATCCTCCCTGATGGTCGTCACCCACGTCCTCAGCTGGTCATCGATACATTTGCCTCACTCGGAGAGGATAACATCGCAAAGTAATTAACCCACTGCCTGAACCATCAAAGACATTGCTGCAGCACGACAGATAGATTTCAGGCTGAGGAGTTGGAAGGGAACATTAGGACACGGCGGGAGGCAGTTATTGTCAAAGACTTTCAACATCCGTCGATTGGCCATCCCTCGCAGCCATAGAGGAGGATCGAGCAGACGACAGATTGATAGATGGCTCCATAGTTAATTATCTAAACCCCTTGACGCCTCAACAGCGGTTGTAAGTACAAAAAAAAAAAAATTAAATTCTCATTAACTTGTTTTCTTTGTGCCTATTTTTAATTATTTTAAGTGTTGCCATTACAATGACTGGTCAAAAACCATATGTTGAACTTTAACCCCCCCCCCCCCAACAAACATTCGCACATGAAGATTTCATGAGTTCCTTCCAACTATAATGCAAAACCCTGCAGACCCAGTAGCTAAAATATTACAAATCTTTAGATAACATCCTTTACCATGTGATTCAAGCTTATTTTAAAATTTTTTTTAAATATTGTGGAAATATCAAGTTATTGTGAAATCATGTGCTGGGAATACACATCTGCTTGAGCAACATTTTGTTTATGGCGAAGACAGTTAAAAAAGTTTTAATGTTCAAGCAGGTTTTTAGTTTTGTTGTAAACGTATTGCCATCAGGATATTTCTTAAAATACACTGTTTATACAGTCAATAAATAAATGGATCTATCTTTATTGGTTACTACAGAGATATAGGGGAGGGTGCAAGTTTCCCTGGATTACTCCACTTACCCTTGACCCTTACCTTATAATGCCGAATGTTTAGTAAGGAGGCACCCAATACCATATTTTTAGTCTTTGATATGACTACCAAGTATTGAACACAGGTACCATTAACGAAAACTAACCATTATACCAAAGCGATATCAGGTTCAAATATTCCTGCAAGTCTCTTGTTTGTGTTTTGTACTTTAATTCATCCAACCCATTGACCCCCCCCCCCCCACAAGGAAATCTTTGACCTAGTTGTTGACATGGTAATGCAACCATTTTCCTACTGCATTTCATGTTAGACCCCCAGCCCCATTGTTTTCTGCTTTCACAGACCATTGAGACCAAAGTATGGAACTCATTAGTGATGTTAGAGCACTTTTCCATGCTATCAAAAGTAGAAAAGTGAAAATCCTGGTAGTGTAAAAAGTACAATAGTAAATTTCTATTGAAAGATGAGATTTCTGAAATTCAACGGAGTCGTTCAAGAAGCTTTGTAATCCCAATAAATACAGTTTCTGCTGTTCACATTCTCTCCAAGTTCGTTTCTCCATATCTTTTCACCACTGAAGGCATCATCAAAAGCTTTACTACCCGTCACATTTACCATCTTTTATTCAAACATTTTTTTTCAGGACCATGTCAGATACTAAAAAAAGTGCAGGCATTATAATGAAGCTTATTTGAAATTGGGTTTCATTTCTTCATCTGAAAATAAATCGATTCCTTTGTGCTTACTTTGCGAAAAGACATTTAGTAATGATAGCATGAAATCATCTAAGATGAAAGAACACATGGAAAGAATTCATAGTGATAAGACAAAGATCTTGAATTTTTCAAAGCTGTGAAAGCAAAATTCAATAATAGGCCAAACGTGAAAACGTTGTTTAAGCTAGATATAAAAACTGATCTTGAGGCAGGACAGAAAGCTACATACAACTCTTAATATTGCAAAGAAAGGAAAACCTGTTCGCAAAGTATCTGGAATGCAACACGAAAGGACTATTTGGAGTAACAAAACATTCCTGCCATTGCAACCGATGGTGTCCCCAGAGGTTGTTTCGCTACCTTGCTCAAGCAAAATGTTCAAAATGTACTCACCATTCATTGCATTTTGCATCGAAGTCATCTTGTGGCAAAAAAGCTTAGTGGCAAGCTCCATGATGCATTGCCGGTTTGTGTCAAAGCAACAAATTCAAGATTGTTTGCAAAGTTGTGAAAAAAAAAAAAAAATGAAATTGCCAATCAGTTACTCCTTCACACAGGTGAGAATGATTGTCAAGAAGTGAAAGTTTACAAAGACTTGTTGAAATCTTCGCTTCCACGGTATACTTTGAGCGAAGTGGCTCCTACACTGTGTGACGAATTGAAGAGATATGAAAAGCGTTTGCTTTATTTGGTAGACATCTTTCAAAATTTAATGAGATTGCGAAATGTTTGCAGGGCAAGGACATGACACCGATTCAGGCACGGACAGTTCTCATGGGTTTCCAAATAAAGCTTGTATTGTTCAGAAATTCTTTGTAAAAGAGATTTTATGTATTTTTCAAATTTATTGCGCTCAAGGCAAAATATTTCAGACAATGATTTAAAGATATTCACCAACCTGCACAAAAAAGATAATTTCAGTATTCGGTTTGCGAACATCAGGAGCATGAAATACCTGCATGGATAGTGACACTGTTTGAGGTAAATTTGAAAAATTCGGTATGGAACCAGATCTTGAGTGTGAACTGGCAGAATTGAGCGGCGAAAATTAGTTTTGAAAGCAAAAGTTTGGCCGACCTTTGATACAAGAACTGCACGAAATATGCAAAACTTGCAGTGGCAACTGAGCCATCCCTCCTGGCTTTTCCAATGGTAGAAGCTGGTTTTAGCCATGCAAATGCAATCCTCACCAAGCAGAGGAATCGACAGCCTGGAGAAGCGCGATGACCTGAGACTGAAACTGACCAACATCCAGCCTGACATCAATGCCCTGATTTGTGACCATCATAATCATCGTCACATTCAAGTAATCAATATAGAAATAAACATCACTTCAGAAAAAGGCGATATTTTCTAGGATTTTTTTCTTCTATAAAATTGAAATGTACTTATAGTTCAAAAAAGGTAGGAGTGCGTTATCATCAGACTATCATTCAATTTTTCATACACCATGAATTTAGTGAACACCTAATTTCAATTTTAGCTAGAGTTTTTATATTATTTGATACAGATGTAGGCCAAGCTCTGAAGCGGTCGCTGGGGAAAGAGGTCTCCTCTTTCCCCAGCGGTCGGAGGTCGAAAAACTTTGACGACCCCTGGTCTAAAGTATCTAATTTGATTTATAATAATTTAAAATAAGTAAAATTCGGTGCTTCTTTGGATAAAAGTCGTCCCATCAGACTTTTGGTTTTGGTTAATAAGCGTACACATACGTGCACAAGATTTTTTCTCCTCTTTTTGAGTAGAGATTTTACATTACTTTTTTGCAGAATTACTTGAATAACAAACAGACCATAAAATATATATATATTTATTAAAAAAAAATATTTCTATATGAAAGCTCTTAGATGGTTTGGTTTTGTGGCATAAACCTTTTCAGGCTATTTCATGTCGAATCGTGTCATTTTGGTAAAAGATTTTATGCTTCAAGTCCATCATATATTTAAATATTTATTCATGGTGTTTGGTTTGGTTGATTTTTAGAGAAAAATTGGTTTTTGTTTGGATCGTTGCAGAACATGATTGAGTTTTGCAACAAAAACAAACATCAATGCATTTCAAGTCAGGAAGCTGGTATCTTCCGACAGCCTGATCCGAGAAGCCCGTAGAACCAAAAAGGAAATAAAATTAAATATTTTTCTGGGTTTATCAGAATTGAAGTTCTACCCCCCCCTCCCCGCATGATGGTTAACAAAATAACCTATCCTAATCGCAGAGTATAAAGTTTGCAACAAAAGTTAATGAAATCCAACCAAAAGAATGCAATTAAGTTCACTTTTGAAATGGTAAATTCATCCCTTCATTAAAAATATCTCATACTCACCTCCATGGCAACAGAATATTTTCTCATCGATAATTGCAGCAATAGGCAAGCAGTTGAAACAATCTGTAAATGTTTTCCATAATTTGATATTGTACCTCCGTTTACCTGAAATCAGAAACAAAAAAAATCACATTTTAATAGCTCTCCCAAACTGGCTGCCTTTTTATGCTGCGAAAATGGGTAAAAACAGTGAAATTTTCGTAAAATTTAACTTACAATAACTCAGCTATATAAAGGTTATATATATGAAATTAGTATGTAAATAAAATTTAATCTTTCTAATATTTTTTCTTGTACGATGATTAGTTTTTTTTGCAGGTGGATTTGAATTATTTAACTATTTTAATGACAAATATGTATAGTTCAGCATTTGTTCAATAAATTTTTAGTCCTATTTTTTTTAACGTCTGCCATTCACGATATTAATTATTCCACTTTGAAAAACTATTCCATCTTATAAAAGAATGGTTATTCTTCAATTTGGTAGGTGAAGTATAGAATTTTAAGTTAATTTTCATGAAAAATTTCCAAGTTGAAAACTTTAGTGAATAAAATAAAAATAATTTTTTTTTTAAACTTGTCATTTATACCATTATATAAAGCAGGGTTTACCCAATAATAATCGATAGAAATAATTTAAAAATCGTTACACATTGCGAACGGCTTTAATATAAAAAGAGCCTGCGTTTTTAACTGTAATTTTCAGGTGAAAGTTGAACACACCGAACTGAAACTATTTTGGTATAAAGTACTTATTCTGTTTTGTTGAAACCGTTTAGTTACCAGTTTATTGTTCATTTAACTACGTTTCGTGGTTGAAAATTTTCTATTATATTTTTATCTAATTATTGAGATTTGAATAATCAAATAAATATATATATATATATATATATATATATAATTGGTACAATTCTGTGTTTTCAATATATTTGTAATAAAATTCCGAAAATATTCTTTCGACGACCACATGGTTCAGAAAAAGAAATAAAATAGTTTTGGTTGTTCACAAGTTTAATGAAACTTGTTTATAAAAAAATTCGAACAGGTACTTTTATTGCAAAATTTAAATTTAACGAAACTACATTGGAAAAATTTGATAGTGGGAAAACCCCCCCCCCAAAAAACGAGTGGTAGAACATTATGAAAAAGCGCCTACTTTTTATTTGGTAGTTTAATGAAACTCTTGTAAAAAGTTCCGTAAAAATGACTTGTTTTTAATTTGTCAGAAGTTTAACAAAACGTTTTGTTTATAATAACAATTCAAATAATTTTTTATTAGGTAATTAAGCAAAAGTCTTTTATAAAAAGTTTTGTAAAAAGGACTTGTTTTTAATTTGTTCAGTGGTTTATCAGAAGTTTAGCGAAACTTTCTTTTTTGCTTATAAATAACAATAGTTAGAATTCCTTGTTTTTTTGGCTAGGAGCAAAGTGTAGTATATGTTCTGATGCTGCACTGTCCTCGGTCAGTGAATGAGAAATCCTTCTAGACGGAGGCAATTTAAATTTTTGTCTTATTCCAGACTGCCGCTTTAGGGAGATGGGGGCTGAATTTTCCACGCATTATATATATATATAAAAAAAAAAAAAAAAAAAAAAAAAAAAAAAAAGTCTTCGTGAGATGAAAGTATATAGGAAAAAATAGAATACATTTTATTCGGAAGTTTAGCAAAAGTTTTTGTTAAAACTAAAAGTTCCATAAAAAATGACGCTTTGTTTTGTAATTTTTTAAATGACGATAAATTTGCTTATTTGTTCAGAAATTTAGCAAAATATTTTTTCTTTATAATAACAATTAGAATACTTTTTATTTATTCAGAAATTGAGCGAAACCTTTTTGGAAAAAGGTTTGAAAAGTTAATGAAAGTTGAACTTGGGGATGTTATTGACCCTGTAATAACAATAACATACTAAGTCATCTGGATATAGTTCAGATGATGAAATCTGGGTTTTGTCTACTTTGAGTTCAACTTGTTACCTTCATGGTTTTATGGACACTAATGAAAACAATGAAATCATTTACATAGGCAACATATCAGCTTTATAGAACAGTTCTTTAAACTATTCATGAAATATTTTGAGATTCTTTCTTTAATATTTCTTTTTTGATGAGAGAATTGTAAATTTTTTAATTTCAGGTTTTTGCTTGGTTCTAACAAACTCTTTCCAGATATGAAGGTGGAACAACCAAGATTGATTGAACAAATTCAACGGACCTTTACGAACGCTAAAGTAATTTTTTCTACCAAAGGAGAAGATGAATTGAAAATGTTTTTAAATGCTTCATATGATGCCTATTTTGTAGCTGAAGAACTCTGCAATCGGAGTCTCATTGCAAGAACTGGAAGATGCAGCACTATTCAAAAGTGATCCTAGTAACATCACTGCCAAATGGGGCAGTTCTTCAACTTTATTATTATTATTATTATTATTATTATTATTATTATTATTCAACTAAAACACATTTAACATTGGTAATGTGGCTGAATCACCCGTCTGCAAATTACAATGAAATATTTTGTTTGCTATAGTAAATAAACTTTCAAAAGAATGTAAAAAAACCCTGAAAGACTACAACAGTTTTTAATGTCTCCATTTCAGGAGCAAGCATCAAGAAAAAAAACTCCAGATTGTCCTTCTCAGGATAAACCTCCTAATTTAGCCTTTCCAGAACAACCATCCGTTGCCGCCAAAACGAAGTCAACACTTGAACAATCCCTTAAATAATCCCAAGATCAGCTCTTCAACATGGCTGTTAATTTCCAAACAACAAGAGAACAGTATAAAATGCCTTCTCAGAAAATATCTACCCGAAGCAAAGAAAATGTTCAACTAAAAATATCAAGAGCAAGGCTTCTAAAGAAACTCTAAACTTAAATCAGTTAAGAGAGAGAAAAATGTTATTCAAAACAAGATGTACAAAAAAAAAAAAATTTGAAAAAATATAATCGTCAAAAAACTTGCAGAAAATAAAGAACTAAGAAAAAAGTCAAGTTCTTTGAGAATGAGGGACTAAAATTGAACATGGAAAAAGTATCTTTGAAAAAGACAAAAAGTTTCTCGGGCAAAAAAAGTGAAAAATAAGGCCTCTATTCATGATTTATTTGAACCATGTATCGGAGGGAAATAATAAAAAAAAAAAAAATAAAAAAAAATATAATAACTAGGAACAAGACTTAATCGCTTCACTGACAAAGTCCGGCTAACCGTTATAGGCCTTCAAGACATTTATAATAAGCCTTCATTTAAAAATTGACCGCTGATTACTTTTACAGGTTTTGATGTCAACCCCTATTTTTTTTTTTTTTTTACATGCCAAAAGTTCGATATCCACAAAATCTTCTAATATTAAGAAAACAAAACCCTTTTTCTGAATTCCTCATCCAAAAATTAGTCAAGTATAAAAGTTTCAGGCTTGTATATTTAATGAGTAACTTTTTACAAAAAGTTTGGTAAAGTGTACATTTGACCCATTTTCCTGCCCAACATGTCTTCATGCTAGAAATAAGGTTTCTATGGATGTACTATCACTAAAAAAAAAAAAAAAGCTTGGAATACCTAATTTTAATACCAGGTTTAAAACGAAGATTCCAGTTTTATATTAAAAAGTGAAAGTTGCTTTTGCGTGGTTAGCAAAGTAAATACTTGTTATTTGCATTGGATCATTGGAAATCAAGTTTCCAATATGAGTGACAGAAAAAAAATATTGATTTTTAAGACTTATTGCTGCAGTAAATACATATTTGCTGTAAAAAAATTTCCATATTTATTTTAAAATAGGAATTGACTTATAACAATATAGCCATACCACCCACCCCCAAAAAGTTTTCTGACTAATATATAATGAATTTTCTAATATATAAAAAGTCTGTTTGATTCCAATTAAACAGCACTGCATCATTTTGCTTAAAAAATTATTTTTCTACCGTAAAAAAATATAAAAATTCCAGCTCTAAATATTTATTTTAGAATGCAGGTAGTTTTATCACTCAAACAACTCACATATGAAAGTAATATTCCATAGAAATGTCCTCCTTGAAGGAGAAAGCCGCACCAGGACCGTTCAGTATTAATTTAGGATTGTCGCTGGGGCCGTCAAATTAACCATTACTTGTTTTTTTTTAATTTAATGATTGTTTTGATTTTAATAAAGCAAAAAGTTCTTTTATTTCCTGGATAAATATTTAGCATTTGTGTTCAAATGTTTCTTTCTTTAGAAGGACTTGATTTTCAACAAGTTGCGATCTATTTCTAAATTGAAAGTGAAAAGACAAATTAATTTCTTTCTTTACATTCACATTTAAAAGATATTTTGGTAGTTTCGATACAAATCTGTTTATATGAATAACTGAGAAAGATTGTTTTGTTTACAAAGTTATGAATGAAACGTTCATTTGAAATTAATGTTTCATTTCAAGTAGCGAACTTTGCAAAGTTGGCAAAGCCAGCTCGTAGCTTTATATATTTGTAGGTACAGGATTCACTCCTAAACCAATTAACCGAGCATTAATAAGAATATTGGAATACAGTTGCTAAGTTTTTTTTTAGGGGGCATAATATAAAAAAATAAATAATTTCAGATTTCCATTGGAATTGATGCATCGTCAGTAAACACCAATAAGCAAGAGTCCCTGAATTTCAATTTCTTAAAACCCTTTTAGCTTAAGCGTTATATTTTAGACATTTTCTAGAATCAAAACAATGTAATGAATTTTGATCAAAATTGGAATAAGGATTCTTGACAAAGTTTAGCATTATTATATCTTTATTTTAATCTTCGTAAGGAGACAAAACTATCCTGGCAATTAATTTTACTGTCCTGGGACGGGTATTCTATTATGTATCTATATGTAAGTTCAATATTACACCATTTTCATGTGGATCACCATTACAAACGTTAACTTTTGTACAAGCGAAGAAAGCAAAGTGATTTTTTTTTTTTGAAGAGTCAAGTTGTTGCTTTAAATCAAGAGTTATTGAATAAATAGATATTTAGGTGTCCATTCAACATACATGTTTAGCAATGAATGGAGAGATGAACAGACAAAATATTCTGGATTAAATAAAAAAGAAAAAATTATTGATGAAAATGGCATTTTATACTTCAGAGCAGAATATCTTAGAGATGCATGGATACATGTAGAAATTGTTAAAGAGAAATGCACCAGAAGTCAGGGGGTGTGCGAGTATATAATAAAGGTTTTAATCCAACAACCCAAAAAGGACCCCCCCCCCACCCTTAGAGTAAAATTAGTTTTTTTAATTTTAATGTTCTAATTACTTACCTAAATCTAAGAAATTTTACTAACCTAAATCTAAGAAATTTTTAAAAGAAAAGACAGTATCATACACTTTAGAAAAACAACCGGCCAGACAAGACCAATAAATGCTCGACACAAAAGTTTGCGGAGTGAAAATTACATGGAGCCCCCCCCCCCCCCCCATGTCAACTTTTGAGTGATTTAACACTTATTGTAAACTATTCATTGCATATTTTTTTTTTTTTTTTTTTAAAACAATACAACGAAACATAACAGATCCTTATGAAGAGACATTTCATTGTTTTTGGAGTCTTTTACAATTTCACAAGTAAGAATCAGAATTGGAATAGTCTTACCGTCTCCACAACCTGTTTTTTTTTTTTTTTTTTCATGACTTTTTCGTATAATTTTGATTATTCGAACTACTGTTCTTATCTGGAGTTATTCTCACGTTTCGTCTTCAGGTGTGTCTTTTAAAACTCAGGAATATTTCCGTCGAACTCGGAATTTCGAATGGAACCCTTTATTTAATCCATGGGGGTAGCGTGCCCTCGTTCCCTAAGTCATGACTGGGAGAAGTCTTCAGTAATTCGCAATTCTTCATATCGCCCGCATCAAAGATTGAACCTTCAACCTTCAGATGACTATCATTTAGAACTGAATTTTACTTAGTACTACATCCACTGCGCCATGGCTACTGGCAGACAATAATAGAAATTATAGGAATTATCAATCTTCATCTCAAAAATTCAAAGACAACATTTTTTAATAGATTTCACTCAGAAAAATAAAATCTTCAAGTCAGAGACTTGGAAAATGGGGCAATCCTCTTCAAAGGCAAAAAGCTATAAATACAAAGTATATATAAATTACTAGTAGCGAATAAGTGTCAGAGCCATATCTTCAGGGGTGGAAGTGGAGTGCTTGAACTATCAACCCCATAGCCGCTTTCATCATCTGTATATATTTACCCCCCCCCCCCTACCCCAGAAGGGGGAGTGGAGGAAAAAAAAAAAAAAAAAAAAAAAAAAAAAAGGAAGGTTTACCATTTCCATTCACAAGTATTCCAATTAACAAAGTAATTAAACTAATTTATCTACTTTTACTATTCCCAGCAAAGACAAGAAAGTAGTTATTAACCCTAGTTAGTTTAGGCGAGAAGAAAGTCTGACTAATAAAGTCTAGAGAGTTGGTATGAGTGAGTGAACAAGTATGCCAACTTTTTAAGCGTAAAAGATGTCAGGCAGACGAACATACTCACGCGACTACTTGATCAAGAAATACATGGCCGAAACCGCCATTAGATTTACAATTGCAAATAAAA
This sequence comes from Sepiola atlantica, assembly GCA_963556195.1. NCBI lineage: Eukaryota > Metazoa > Mollusca > Cephalopoda > Sepiida > Sepiolidae > Sepiola > Sepiola atlantica. The sequence continues at coordinate 41,318,224 of OY744549.1, forward strand.
AAAGGCACACAATCAAGTATATTAGGTTACATCCACAAATACTGTGGAATTAGATACAGGCACACAAAACAACAAAAATGTACATTCTTAAGTGTATTCAGTTTGCATGCGTAATACTTTTGAAAACTTAAGCATGACACACACAAAAAAAAAAAAAAAAAAAAAAGTTGTGAACATATTTTCATAATTTAAGACCCTTTTTGTCAACATAAATTGGCAATTAAAATATTTGGGTCAAGTTTAAATCATTCTGACGCCAACAATTTCTGTTTAGAAACTAGTTGTACCGACCAGGTGTTGCTCGGGATACATTATGTTCAAATTCGTTTTGTAAATATTTCTATGTTCTACGTTATGAAGTCAGATTTTAGAAGGCGTCCAAGTCTGATATATATTTTTTTAATCTCTGAAGAATCAACAGTCTGAATATTGCAGACCTGCCTATTGTGGAGTGATAAGTAAACTAACACCTATAACCACGCCTTTTGTTAAGTTCAGTATCTAAGCTAAAAGCATTTTTAAAATAAAATAACTTGTAGAAAAGTATGTAAGTATTGCTAATAACATGGTACAACACCAACTAATGAAAATTGGCTTGTTAGAATCAAAGTCAGATGAAATGCTATTTAGGTCCACATTAAAATGGGTTCGACATGTACTAAACATATCCTGAACATGGTTACATACCGATAAAGTATTTTATTACATAAAACTGTAGATAATGTAAAAGTTGTTAGGATTTATTTAAACATTATGCTATCTCAAATTAGAAGCCGAGAAGAGGATACAAATTGGCCATCGTAATAATTATTAGTCAGATGCCTTTTATGTTGAGGATTGTTACACACATTCAGAGAGAAAAAAAATCCAACGGTATTAATTTTGTATCTGTAAGAGATTATTTTATAATACTAACTTGCATATGCAAGGACATGTGTCGCAATGGATAAAAGTGCTAAGTATTATCAGTTTCAGTATGAGCGATACTAATACAATCACGAATTACTTAAAACTTCTACCCAGTTATAGGTGACGGAACGAAAGCAAGCTATCCTCATGGATTAAATAAAGAGTTCTGTTCGTAATTTCGTAGAGATTCCCAAGTTCAACAAGACGTACCTGAAGAAAGTTGGAAGTTACATCGACTGAAATGCTGTTAGAATAACATCCAAAATGATAATAGGAGTCCGAATACAAATTCTCAAGCGTCATCTCAAAAACTCTGAAACATCCCAATCACTGTTCACCAAAACTATCAGACAAAAGAGATTTTTTTTTATTGAATACTTATCGAAATAAAACAACAAATTCTATTTTTGACAAATGCCAAACAGGTAAATACAGTTAATTCGGCCCCTAATTTTTACCTGCAGATGATTAGCAAAAAGTTGAAAAAAAAAAAAAAAAAAAAAGCATGGTCATATCAGAAATGTGATATATCAATATTAAATGTGGAAATAATTCACATTGCATAAACAGCCATGTCAAAAGTGTAGATAGAGTCACATGGAAACAAGTTGTAACTTGCTAGCTTTACTGTTAAAAATGGTGCATATAAAAACTTCAAAATCCAAACAATAGTTCCTACTTGTCGTAACCCATTGAAATCATAGGCAAAGATTTGAAATCATGAATACAAAGTAGGTGGATCAGATTTACAAGACGGTAAACGTAACAAGTAGAGACACGAAGAAAGAAAAGTTTACATAGCAAGTATTTTCCTGCCAATTCTTTAGAGATTGTAAATCTAGAATCCAGTGTTCAGTCTATTGCAGGTGGAGGGGGGGGGGATAGGAAGGAAGAAGGTTTAATTGAAATTGAAAGATCTTCACTTATGCTGACCAATCGAAGAAAGGTGGAAACAAGCAATATAGAAAAATAGAGGACAACCACTCCCAAGACGTGTCCATTCAGTAATGAAAATGACATTCAAAATTTAAGTACAACAAACTAAACGAAAGCGTGACGGATGAAGAGAGAACTGATGATGTACAATAGAAAGGTTGAATTGAAAACTATTGTGATAAATCTCATGCACCAAGATGAACCTTTGGTAATGTCGGTTTTCTGCCAGATCACCCAGCTTGAAATGACCAAAAACAAACCGTAGAATTTGCAATAGTTTCTCTAGAGAAAGTGAAAAGATGACAAGAACATCTGGAAATCTTCATTTACTCTTAAAATATGTACAACAAAACGAGAACACATTTCATGAAATATTAGGCGTTCGGATATTTTATGTAAGCGTATAATTTTGTGCTATTCCAATTTCCTTTAAGATTGATTTAACAGCCCCCCCCCCCCATCAGAAATCACCAATTTTACATATGGTTTTGTTTGTCAGCAAGTATACCAGGCCACCTAGGCTAAATTAGGTTATCAGTATATCTATTAGTGTAGTGGCATGATATAGAAGATAAGTTTTATTTATTAAGAAATAAATAATTACCCTTAAAATAAGTTACATTTTCAAGTCATAGCCGAGAGCAATAAATTTTTTTTTTACTATATTCTCAGATGAAACGTTCTAGTAAAAATAAAAGAACCGATTGTTCATATGACAGAGTAAACTCCATGTTCAAGACAAAGTCTCAGATTTAAAGTGATGAAAATACATTGACATGGAATTTTAAAAAACTGATGAAGCAGACACGATGGGGGAAAAGCAAGACAAGGAGTTTCAAATACAACTTTAGGAAAAAAGGAAAGTAGAAGTTATTAGGGTTAGACTAGAGATTGGGCATACACACCAGACATACTTCTCTATGCTTAAGACCAACTAAAACATAAATGCAGAGGCAAATTACAAAGAAGCTACTTTTATAATGAAGAAGCCCAACCCCAAATTCAACCGTAGTAAAAAGGTATATATATCAAGATGAAACATGGAAATCCACAAGATCAAAATGAGGAAAAGTCAAGCTGATGAAAGGAAGGATCTTCAACAAGGCCGTTGTAAAACATCTACTGGCGCTGTGCAAATCTATTATACTAAAAGTTGAGGTAATGACCAGTTTTCATATATATACTTTCATCACAAAATACATGCAAAATAGGCATTAGTTCTGGAATGGAGTTGTTTGAAAAAATTTTTTTTTTGTAATTGTTCCAATTTTCCATTATCTAACTAAACAGGTAACCCATCTCTCACTTAGCTATCCACGTACCCCCCCCCCCCGTTTATTTCACCACTCCGAAAGTTTTTATCGTCTGGCCATTCAGAGAATGACTTTTTCAGCATTATCTAATTTACACATGTGTATATCTGTACACACTAAAAATGTAAATTAGATGGCAAAATAATAAGCCTCTTAATTCGAGACAAGATATAAGGATAACATTGAAGTAAATAAACTTTTTAGTTATGTCTTAATAGACATGTGACAGTTTATGGATTCAAAGTAGAATAAATAGTGGCTGTAACTCAACATGTCACCGGTATGTCTCGGCATGATATAACAATTGATTTATTGGAGGTCTGCCACTTGCAGGAATTTTGAAACGGTTCATATTTGCCCACTAGAAATGCGTATCATTAGTTGATTCTAAAACAAAACCACCATTAGAAACTTTATCAAAAAATGGAAACAAAGCATTCTGCCTTCCAATCACCCTGCCATGTATTAGTATAAAAAAAAAAAAAAAAAAAAAAAAAAGTAAATTTGTGTGACTGGTTTGATTCTGGCATTGGCATTATTGTAGGAGGGACCACGTAATAGTTGCCAACATCCCTAAGTGAAAGTGATATTATGGAACCGACTGGAATCGAACTTGGCACACCCAGATTGTCAGTCCGTGTAGTTATCCACATGACCACTGTCACTAAATATTAATAACCCATCAAAGTTTATATAAAAAAAAAATTGTTGAAAGAAACTCACAATTCTTAGACTTTTCCAAAGATCTAATAATTTTTCTCTATTCGAGTAAACATTGAAAATTTTCTAAGTGTTGATTTTTATCCAAGTAATCATTAAGATAAAGAGATCGTTTAAGATCCAGACGATTTGAAGGTTGAAATGTACTTTTAATATTTTCAAATGGACACCTAAAGAATAATGGTCAGTTATTATCATTGATTTAACATTTAAAGTAACGCCCGTCTCTCAATTTTGTCATTTATAGAGTAGCGAATACAATGTTAATATTTAATTGTTGTGACATAAGCATCTGCTCTTAAAACATTAAAAGCTTCATGAGGATATTCTTAGAATTTATATACGGCTGCTTTTTTTTTTTTTTTAAATAACACTTACGAACCATTACATACTATTTTCCACCTTTTGCTGTTTCGCAACAGGTGCTTTGGTTACTCCACTCATGTGCACTTCAAGCAAATAAGGCATATTGCAAAACGCATAATTTACTTGTTTGATAGCAGTCATGTGCACTTCAAGCAACTAAGAAAAATAAGGCAGATTGCAAAACGCATAATTTACTTGGTTTGATAGTTGCTTGAAGTGCACATGACTGCTATCAAACCAAGTAAATTATGCGTTTTGCAATATGCCTTATTTTTCTTAGTTGCTTGAAGTGCACATGACTGCTAAGAAAAATAAGGCATATTGCAAAACGCATAATTTACTTGGTTTGATAGCAGTCATGTGCACTTCAAGCAACTAAGAAAAATAAGGCATATTGCAAAACGCATAATTTACTTGGTTTGATAGCAGTCATGTGCACTTCAAGCAACTATCAAACCAAGTAAATTATGCGTTTTGCAATATGCCTTATTTTTCTTAGTTGCTTGAAGTGCACATGACTGCTATCAAACCAAGTAAATTATGCGTTTTGCAATATGCCTTATTTTTCTTAGCAGTCATGTGCACTTCAAGCAACTAAGAAAAATAAGGCATATTGCAAAACGCATAATTTACTTGGTTTGATAGCAGTCGGGTTAGTCTACGCCGTTAAACAAGTGGTTGGGATTTCAATTCTATCTGTCAACAGGGTTGTAAGCAATTATTTTTTTTAACCTATTTTCCAAAAACATGCATCAAGAATTGGCCTAAATGATTACCGAAGAAGATTTTTCATAGAACGTTAGACATTAAAGAAAAAAAAACAGGTTACGAGAGCCACGTGTTATTCTTATAGACTAGTTGACCTAGCCAAGTCTGAGATTCTTATCTTTCCTATTCGACCAATAGCCAGGAGGAGAGGGAGAGCAGAAGGATTCATATTCAAGGTTATTGGTTATTTGTGAAAGTTAATGGATAACATGGTACACCAAGCTCACAACCTGTAGTCAACCACTTCCATGAATTATACAATTACAGAAAGGCATTTTCAGATTACTTAGTCGACAAAATCAGTTTTTTTTTTTTGCTTGTTAACAAGATCAGAGTTTAAAAATGTAAAGAGAAAATTATATCTAATACACGATGGCTGATAATAGATAAGATTATTTTTAAAAAATGGCAAATTATCATTTTACTATTCCAAAATGTTAACTTTTTTTTTGAACCATATTCCAATATATTATAATATTTGATATGTTGAAAATTGTGTTTATTTTCATAAAATTATTTATATTATTTAGGGAACCCACACTGAATTTATATTATTTAGGGAACCCACACTGAATTTTGGAATATGTAGTCTTAAAAAAAAAAAATCAAATAAAAAATGGTGAGTAATATGGGCACATTATCTTTTTTGTTAACTTTACCATTTAGGAGGCGGGGCACACCCACTCAAAAACCTTAGAATAAGTTAGATACAAAAAATCTAATAAAGAAAAGAATTGCTCTACTTCAAATTGTGAGTGATAAGTAATAATTTTTTTAAAAACATGTGAGTTAATAATACATATGTGCTTCATAAAATCATTTTTTAAACTTAAGTATATTAATTAAATCAAAAAATAAAAAAAAATTTTTTTGCTGCCATTAAACCAGAAATTACATAAACTGATTAAGCTCACAACAAACCTGCCTTTGTATTTTTCAGTTTTTACAAAAAAAGCACTTTTTGCAAATATCCGCAGTCAAAATACAAGTACGCAGTAGATATCCACACTCCTTTTTTGACTATCCTAGATTTTCTCATAGGTATACAAATATCAGTGTGAAAACTAGTCACACCGAAGAGCCATGATATGGCGATTCAGCTGTGCATGGCATGTTATATACACATACACACAAGATAACCAAAATGCTTGATATCTTTTCACTTAGAGCTTTATCAACTGCATTTGGCTTAGAACTTTACTGTTGTTTCACAGCATTACTCATCCCCAGAACTGTACCCGACTGGTTTAATATTTTCTGAAAAATGTTAAATAAATTTGGTACACTTCTGAAGATTAGTAATCACTTTTACCATATCAAGTGTTTGTCATTATGAGACGCTCAAGCTAGTATATTTACTATAGTTTTTAAGTGACGTCAACGGTATACACCTCAACTAAAGCTACAGTTGTTTTTGTTAATTATCAATCCGGGTTAGGTACTTCTTTGTCAAATCATCCAGGATGTGAAAGCCATATCCTCAGATTTGTTTTGACTTGCACCATGGATACACATCATAAAAACTAAGAAATTCTGAAAAGTTTAACACGTAACTGAGCGGTTTCCGATTTAGAGAATGTTCCGTTTCACGTAAGATGTCGTCCGAGCAACATTTTAATAATTACATTTTCTTAAATATTTTCAGTTTGGAACATGATGTGACCCTGAAAATTCACAGCTAAGTTTTTCAACCCGAGGAATCCAAAAATTGCATCAGTTTTGCTCAGAAATGAAGCCTTCTATAAGATTTTATTAAATTTTGGAATTTTTCACATATGCACCAATATGGAGAAGAAAAAAAAATGTGGCTATGGTAACCTTTTTCTTTCTTTCCTTTCTTTTGAACATTCATTTAAACCCTATGAAGTACCTCTGGACTAAAAATGGTAAAAAGTATGTTTTGTTCAGTGTTTATTAAAAGGTCTTTTTTCAAGGATTCAGAAATACCCTATTGGGGGAAGCAACTAGTTTGGGTATGTGAGATGAAGTTGGAGCCCATTCATCTAAATTGATATAAAATTCACATTGAAATCAGGTTTAGAAAGTAATAGTAAAAGGTAATACAGCCCCACAGTGATCAGATATTTACCATAAAAGTGAACTTCACAACAAAAACCAGCATACGACAACATTATCTACATACTGTTTTCTTTATGCCACTGAAATGCAGAAATCGTTTTTTCATACTCCTCATCAGTTATCTTGTATGTTCTTCCTGTATATGTTGTTGGGGAGACAACACAAAGAATTTTCTTGATTGGAACAAACCATGTATCATCAATGTGCGGCCAATTGAATGTCTTGTGTGGTTCATGAACTTGACAGTTACATCACTTTCCTTTGCATTAATTTCATTCACAATGCCAATCCACCAGAAACAATTATAAACACATGTTATATATTGCATTGGTGAAATGTTAGATATCAAGAATTGATGGCAAGTTAAAATTATGGGTGACGGTATACGATTCATCTCTGCTGGACAGCTTATGACTAATGTTCGATGTTGATAACAGGACAAAATGGTGGCTGCTTCTAGTTCCTGTTTCCCCTGGCAAATCTTGCCACAAGAGACTTTCTCACCGCCTCCATAGCTTTCATACTGATATCAAAGAACTTGATAGCAGACATTTTCAGGCAGACTTCTAGCATGACCTTATAATCCAGAATCTGATTACTCAGAGGACGTTGAAGCGACCGTTAGCTACATGCAGTTTTACTAAACAACCTATTCCATCCAAAGAGGATTTTCCATGGCTTGTAACAAAGAAAACCCACTCTGCATTAATCCCAAAGTCCTGTTTATTAAGTTTTTATAATTTTTATATTCACCCCCACAGCCATCACTGAAGTCAGTCATTTTGTTGGCATGGGGCAACACGTATGCAGTGAATCGTCATTGTTAGGGTTTGATACACAAATGCAGTGTCATGGGTGTTATCAGAAAGAAAACACAATGAAAGATGCTTCAGTGTTCCCTCGGAATCTCGGTAGTAAAGCACTACAGGGTGCAGAGTGCAATATTCCTTGCTCCAATGAAAACTTTGGATTTCGTCTTGTATAAGAAATGCATAGTTTTTTGCAGTCTCCACGAACAAGAACCCCATTTGAATAAAGATTCTTTCTTTTTAGTCAAGTATCTAGTTTGACATTTTGCTATATGCGATTTTGTCAATCAACAAATCTTTGTATTCTTCATATGTTGTTGTACGAGTACTTAATGTGGCACGGTCAGTTGTGTCCCATTGACTAAAATGAAATTCATCATCTGGATTCACATCAACCAGCTCTTCATCCAAGAACTTCTGCAATGCTTCTCTGCCAGGACACGCCTCACAATGGTGCATCATGCATTCCTTGTTGGAAGAATCACAAATTAGTCTTGAGATCAAATTCCTGTAAGTGACGTCTCAACCAATGGCATCTACAACGAGTTTCACATTCTGATGCATGCATCCACACACACAATGGCTAAAACACCACTTTGGACGCTACTCAGACAATTTGAAAAACCCACCTTGACATTGTGATACTTGTTTAATGCAGCATACAATTCATGAAAGTTATACAGCATCAACCGATTTTGTTTGTTAACACCCGTTGCAATACTAACAGTCCTTCTTGCCTGACATTTGACGGCTGTATTCATCATTTTCATACAAGTGTACTATCAGTTCTGCCGTCTCCTTTTCCTTTTTTTAGGGGCAGACTTTGAGAGAATACCACTGAGTTCCTTCAGTTCCAACAACATACTCTGACACCTTGAAGAATTTGGAACAGTATTCACAAGACCACAAACCAGGAGCAAGTGTCATGATTTGGATTTTAAGCTTTCTTCAATTTCTCCATCAGATCATGCAATCTATCCGATTCTAATGCTTTCTCTTTGATTTTTCTTTCTCAGTATACACCGATTCTGACAGTCAATTCTTCAGCGTTGACTTTGTATACAGTCGACAGGTCGCTTTTGAGTGTCCAATCAATTATCCTAATTTTATTTTGGCACTATGAACACAATTATGAGGAGCAACACCGTATAAAGCGACAGGAGAAATGTCCATGGATTTCAGACTAATATTCAAGTTTCTTTTTGTGGGGTTTCCAAAAGTTCACAGGTGTAGTCTGCGTCATCGATCAGTCTCACATATTTCTTCACTCACCGACGACAAAGAACATGTGCTGGTGTTGCTCTTTTGCCATCATCAACGATATCGGCCGTTAGCCTTTGATTTTACTTTTATGTTGTAATAACAATCCACCACGACACTTCTTGAGGCTTTTGCTTTGCATTCAAACATTTAAAAAATATTGTGATGAAAGCAGATGGTTGATAACTCGCCTTCATGTTCCTTGAGGCAAGCTCTCCACATCAACAATATCTTGGTTCAAGTTTGACAGATTCAATTCCTTTGGAATGATCATAGTTTAATTTGTGACATTCCAAATGGAGTTGGACACCAATTAAGCAAGTCATCTTTTTTTCCTTTTGTTTTCTAAAAGAGAATTTGAATGGAAGACCAAACAATAAAATAGTATATATAGAGATAATCAGGTCACTTAAGTTTGGTACTAGGGGATGAGTAAGCAGTTAGTGAACAGATTTATATACATTTTTCCAGTGAATAAAAAAATAAATAAAAATATTCACAAATGTGTGCCTACATCAAATTCTGTATATTCTACAGCCCATTTCTTTGTATAAGAATCAAGTGCTGCATAATGGAATAAAATTTCATTAACCACTATTATATTTTAATTAGATAGTGTTTTTTTAATTTAAAATTTTAGGGTTGTTGAAGTACATTATGGTCACTAATCCAGCTCAGTTGCGTATGGGACACATTTACCGGAGAGAAGAAGAGGAAAAGGGAAGAAAAAAAAAAAAAAAAAAAAAAAAAAAAAAAAATCAACCACCAACTAATGCTGGCATAAAAGGCAAAGAAAGATTTTGTCAGACAAGAAATATCAATATTTAAGCAGCTATTGTGGTTCAGTAGCCAAAATTGGCACTCATTGGAACGTGATATAATTCTGGTGACATTGGACCAAAGTGCGCATGGGACATTTTGACACGTTTCACTCAGACATTATACAATGGATGGTGTTAACAACCCAAAACTTTTACCTTAGTAAGAACTCCTATGCAGTTACTAAATAAACAAACAGTGCTAATTTCATCATAAGTGAAAACCATTCAAAATTTGTAGAATTTGGTATATCCGGACTACTGTTCTCATCTTGGGTGCCTTCATCAACGTTTCGACCGATGTAACCTCTGACCTTCAGGTGTACCTTGTCGAACTCAGGAATCTGTACAGCATTTCTAATAGAACCCTTTATCAAATCCACGGGGGGTAGCATGCTCTCGTTTCATCTGCAAGGACCTGTAGCGCAGTGAATATAGTACTAAGTAAAATTCAGTTCTAAGTGACAGTCATCTGAAGGTTGAATCCTCAGTGCGGGTGATACGAAGAATTGCGAATTACTGAAGATTTCTTCAGTCATGGCAGATGGAACGAGAGCATGTTACCCCCGTGGATTTAATAAAGGATTCCGTTCGAAATTCCGTCCAGATTCCCGAGTTCAACAAGAGACACCTGAAGAAGATCGGAGATTACATCGGTCAAAACGTTGATGAAAGCACCCAAGATGAGAACAGTAGTCCGAATATACCAAATTTTACAAATTATCAACCCTCATCTCAAAAAATTCTCAATTAAAATTTTGAAAATAACCCATGAAGATAATGTTGTCATATGCTGGTTTTGTTGTGAAGTCTTTTTTTTAAATTTTTTTTTTTACAATAAAAAACAAAGGGAGACTTGTTTTACCCTTTACTTTTACTTTCTAAACCTTATTTCAATGTGAATTTTATACAAATTTAGATGAATGGGCTCCAACTTCATCTCACATACCCAAACTAGTTGCTTCCCCCAATAGGGTATTTCTGAACTCGCGGAAAAAAGACCTAACTTTGAATAGACACCGAGTGAACAAAAGAGCTTTTTACCATTTTTAGTCCAGAGGTACTTCATAGTGTCTACATGAATGTCCAAAAGAAAAAAGAAGAAGAAAAAAGTTACATTTTGTTTCTCCTCATATTGGTGCACATGTGAAAAATTCCAAAATCTAATAGGCTTCATTTCTGAGCAAAGCTGATGGCATTTTTTGGATTCCTCCGGTTGAAAAACTTACCCATGTTAATTTTCAGAGTCACATGTTACAAACTGAAAATATTCAAGAAAATGTAATTATTAAAATGTTGCCCGGGCGACATCTCGCGCAATTTACGCGAAACGGAAAATGCTCTAAATCGGTGTTACATGCTCGCATTTCCAGGATTTCTTAGTTTTTATGATGCCCATCCGTGCTGCAAGTTACAACACAATCAAAAGACACGGGGGTTCAAAATCCTAAATTTCTGGATGATTCGACATAGAATTACCCGGTTAGTATGCTTGAAGAGCAGCTCACTTAAAAGCAACGCTTACGTAGGATACAGGTTAAAGTCCTGGTAAAAATAGACCAAACAAATATCTAGAACTTCCCACCCACACTTTTTATTTTTTTTTACTTAGTAACATCTTAGTCGCATAGTGGGTCACTTTCAAGGTTAGGTCACTTTCAAGGTTGGGCCACATTTACTTTCTATCAAAGCAAAGCCGGGTTTACTGGTGCAGTTAGTATGATGTTGAAAAAAAAAAAAATTAATCACCGGCGACTAACCGAAAACAACAACATGCATTTTTCAATTAATTTAAATTTAGTTTTATTTCTATAATTACAGGATGGAGCATAAAAATCCCAAATTTAGAGTGGGCATTGTGCGGGCTGTGTCGAGGTAGAGAGACGGGGGAAGGTCTAACATCGTTCGGCTAGTCTCCATGTTCAATTACAATTTTCCTATATTCATGTTGGAGGAAATGTTTAAATCTGAATACTTACATTCATCATAGAAACCATATATCCTGTTGATGCTTGCACACTCATGGTTCCCTCGTAGGAGAAAGAAATTCTCTGGGTATTTTATTTTGTAAGCTAATAGTAAACAGATGGTCTCTAGCGACTGTTTTCCTCTATCCACATAGTCCCCAAGAAACAGGTAATTGCTTTCTGGGGGGAAACCTCCATATTCAAAAAGCCGCAACAAGTCGTAGTATTGTCCATGGATATCACCTGGAAACGAATTTAAAACAAGATTAGAATTCAGTACTACTTGCAATATTTCAGTTTAACAATGAAAAATCGATTCAAAACAAAATTTTTAATTTTCTTTTAATCTCTCAAACATTAAAACTTATTTGGAGTATACTTTTTGTAAGGTAGTATCATCTATATAATAAAGTTAAGCCGTCATGGATACATTCTCTTCTACAAAATCAATATTTCATTCTGAATAGCCAATTCTTGTGCCACCCTATTCTTCTATATAATGTAAAATGTAATTCGATTTAGTTCGCTTTTCGGATGGATGTCATCTTTCTTATCTGTAAATTTATCTAATGGTACACATTAAGTCTTTCAATTACTACGAATACACTAAAGTTAAATAACCAAATCAGAAATCTTTGTAAGTTTGCATCAGGTGAGGTGCCGAAAAAGACTTTACCCTATCTAAGGCTCAACTGATGGTTCTTTGATATACAGATAAGCCACCCACAAGTATTAAAATTTCCTTGCTATTATGTAAATCATTTATAATGAAATGCGTGACTGAAATATTTAGATTCACGAGAAATCTTATCAGTTATGTTCAATTCATTTTAAGTATTTTAACTGAAAACAATTCTACATGATCTCCACAATAAGAAATCAGTAAATTTTGCAGTAAATAGATTTTCTTTACAATTCCTTGTTTAACCCTTTGTTTTAAAATAGAAACGTTAACGTGTTTTTTTTGTTGTTTTTTTTGGTAAAATTTTACTAATGTTGCACTGTGGTGACAGTTAAGCACATCATTTCAGTAAGAAATCAATTCAAACACTTACCAACATCGGGTAGCCATGCTAATAAAAATTAGCAAGACCAGACAAATAAATTTTAATAGTTTTGCAGGTAATGTGAAATATAGACTAAATTCTGATCGAATGTTAGCAAGAATTAGAAGTTCCTATTTACTTGATTCCCCACGAGGGCAGAGTTAGACACAAGGTCGATTTTTAATGTGGGGAATATCCAGCTCTCCAAAAAGAGGCACTCTGGATTGGAGGGGAAAAAAAAAAAAAAAAAAAACATGGCTTCAGTCTAGAATAGTGTTGGAACAATTAATCGCAATCCGAAAAATCAGAACCGGAATTTTTTAGCTAATTTTCCAATTCCAAAAACGATTTTGAATTTTCTTTTGCATTGCTAGTAGTAAGGATAAAATGACGTTTTTAAACTATAAGTAAAACTAAAATCTATAGATCATGACGAACTGTGTAAAAATGACACGAGAAGAAATGGCACAAGTAAAAATGGCACGAGTGGATAAATAGGAAAAAATTGGCACAAGTGAAAAATATACATGAAAATCTCACAATGAGTTTATAAAAATCACTATTTTCAATCAATTACGAAGAAAAGATTAGAGTACCAAATAGTTAAGATTGATTTGTATGGAATAATATTGGAATCGTCCCATCACTAGTCTAGAAGGATTTCTTCACCGACCAGGGACAGCAAAGGTAAAGTGTAGTATCAGAACAGATACTACACTTTGCTCATAGACCAAAGATTAGAAGTTAATTCTCTCTTGTGAGACAACAGGAACACAATATCTACAGTAATAAAGATTAATATTTGTGATTACTGAAAAAGGAAAATAGGGTTTTCAGAAGAAAATCCTGTAATTTGTAAAATGATTACTACATATTTTATAACCATCTAAAAAAAAAAAAAAAAAAAAAAAAAAAAAAAAAAAAAAAAATTTACAGGTTTCAATTTTTGTTCACCAGTCTTGGTTGTAGTTTCGTCCATTTAATACCACATCTAAATATCCGATTAAAATCTAGTACCCATTAATTTGAAATAACATTTTATTGAATTTTTAAGCAAATTGACTCATTTTTCATAAACCCATTTTTCAGAGACAGGAAAATTCACTGCAAAGACTTTGCTTGTATTTTTTTTTTCTTTTTCGGAGGAAGTCGACAACTTTGTGTTCACCTAAGCAAAGATCATTGTAAAAATGATTGTGAACTTACCACAGATCTTCAGTGGTGCCTCAAGTTCTAATAAAATTGGCTGACTGAGAAAGATCTCCCTTGACTTTAAACATAATCCTCTGATTTCAGTTTCTGTCAGCTGAACATTTTTACCTGGTCTCGATCCACGAACTAAAAGGAAAAGAGAAAAGTTTATTAAAATCAACCGTACAAAAACATTACGCATTTTCAACTTTATTTATCAAACCAGAAAGCTAGGATTTCTTTGAATAAATAGAAATTAACATTTATTTTTTAATATTTCTATTTTTAAGCATAAGAATGTTTTGAAACATGTAGATCAACAAGCATTACATATTTTAATGATTCTTATGAAATATTACACAACTGAACCTTTTACGGAGGACAAGTTATAATCAAATGAAGGAATTATGGTAAAAATCTAACCGGCAGCTTTTTAGGACACTTAAAATGAACATACTTTGTTTTGGTGCTTGAAGATGCAGATCAATATGACGAGTTAAAATTTCAACTGGCTTATGTTTTTTGGAGGGGTGGGGGATAAAAGGAGTGATTATGAACACACACACATATATATAATATATATATAATATATATAATATATATATATATAAAAAAGGTCAAACATAAAAATTACTTAATATTAAAGAAAATTATAAGATTACATTTTCTTCAATATAGGTCAAATATTTAGGTTCAAACTTCTCCCATGCATTAAGTTTCAAACTTACATCTTTAAATGATACAAGGAAAGTTGTTTAAAGTTAAAAACGAGAACATTAAAAAATTAGATATCCACATACAAGTCAATATAAAAACTGAAATAAATTTCCAAGACAAAAAAAGAAAAAGAAAAAAAAAAAGACTACCCGATACAGAAACACCATATTGCATGACAAAGCAAGTACAAGAAAAATAAAAATAAAATGACAAAGATAGCAGAGAGACTTAGTGGGAATAGAAAAAAATGGTTTAGAAATTAAAAAGCAACAGCAGACTAATAGACAGCTAGCTGAAGAAAAAGAAAAGAAAAAGCGGATTTAAACCAGTTTTAGAAAGATTCGCTCTCAAAAAGAGCAATAGAATTGATATTTTCTATAAAAAGTCAGATTAAAGTCACATTTGGTAACTTGAGTGACTGGGAGCTGAAACGCTAAGTAAATTTAACTAGGGCACTCAAATAGTTAACCAACAAATGGAGGTGTAACCATTAAATAAGACTTAATATATTTATTGCCCAGAATTATAGCTTTTTTAATAAAAATAATTTAAAAAATAAAATCCAATTTAAGAATGAAATGAGAACACTAAATGGAAAGCGTTTCAGCAATTCAAATTTGGAGACAGGACTACGAGTGCCATGTTGTAATGTGTTCTGGTTGAGGACAGGGGGGGAAAAAAAAATAAAGAGAAAATAAAAATTTCTTTTCAAATAAAAAAGAAATTTATTTGAGTTAATGTAAGTACCTTTAAGTACCTTGGTCAGCAAGTTATGCCTGTCATCCAATTGTGGCCCTGAAAATTTAAGGCGGTTCTAAGTTATCTTAAAGAGTGAAATTATACGCTGCAGAAGGATCCAAGTCTAGGAAAGAGGGAGTGAGAAGATAAAGAGATGAAATTGGACGAGGAAATACTTCACACTTGGATTAACCGATGGAGAAAGAAATGAGGATTCAGCTTGCAAAACACGGATGCTGGTAGGTTTTTGATTTAGTGACACACCATGAAAATTAGTTCCCAACTAAAGGTTCTTAATAAATTGTAAACCGGGCTGACGTGATTTTCTTTAACGTGAAAAAAAATTCATCGTACCAGATTATTTAACAGAAGGAAGGAGTATGAATATCAAAGCCAGTCTCTTTCTGCTCGTCATATACCTTTCGCTCTACAGCTTTAATATATTACTAAATATGGTGATATTCCCTTTTGTTTATAATGGACTATTCCAATCTTTATTCTCTCCTTTGACTGTTAAACAGGGAAAATGCCTGAAGCACGATTAATATATACTGTAAGAGGAGGAGGGGCAACCAACATACAGTGAGTGGTTGAAAGTGAAGTGGGTCACCCAGTTATTTGTAAATTATGGTTAATTAGAACAATTAAAATGTTAAAAAAAAAAAAAAAAAAAAAACTTCTATAACTCAATCCAAAAACTAAGAAATATTTTAGCATATATTTTGTCTGATAAAGCTATCTAAAAAAAAGACTTAGGTAAACAAACGCTTTAAATGTAGTTGTTACCCGGCTCACAACCACCATTATTTCTATTTCGAACGAAAATTCATAGATTGTGACATCTGTTAAAATATTCTTACATAGCTAAAAAGAAGTCTCTTTAATTCTATATTATCCTTTTATTATACAGAATATTATTCTTATATAGAAGTAAAGAAACTTATTTTGCCATCTAATTTACATACATGTTCGTGGTTGAATCAACAAAGCAAGAGAAATAGATAGACAGCTAAGAGAGACAGGCAACTTGTCCAATTACTGCTAATATAACAATTGAAAGGAATTTAAAAATAACTCAATCCCAGAACTGAAGCATATTTTATTTAGCATTATTTTGTATAAACTTATCTAGGAAAAGTCTTAGGCAAACAAACATTGAATAACTCGCATAACTGCATAGATGCTAAAATATACTTTAGTTCTGGGATTGAGTTATGTTTGAAAAAAAAAAAAAAAAAGTTTCTGTCTATTACTCTCACCCTCACTTATTTTATACAATGTCTCAGTTCAGTCACCCTTTGTTTAACAGTCATGGTAAAACTAACTATAACACCGATTGGAATAGTCTATTATAAAGATAGGGAATATTAATACTATTTAAACTAGAGCTGGAGATAAAGAGTTTATAAACTAATTTGGGAGTTTATCTTTATAAAAGAAACGAGAAAGAAAAAAAAAAAGGGCTTTGCAAACTCACTTTTTTGGATTAAGACAAATCAAAACTCAAATGGGTAACCTTGTCAATTTTTTCTAAAATATATATTGGTATGACAATTATCAAACCCAATTTAACCATCATAAATCGTGGCAGTCAAAGAAATTTCAAAGCGAAGATTACAAATTCTAGATTGGGAAGACAAATCTTTCTTTTGAGAAAAAAATGACTAACTTAATTCTGTGGACACACTTGAACGAAAGACCACAAGTTGTGATGAAGTTGCCAATCTGTAATGATGAACGCATCGAAAAATGTAACTTAAAGACAAAGCTGTACACAATTACACCATGCGTAAATAGATGTGCGTCCCCGGGACATGCAGATTCTTATGCATGAGGGACGCAGAGCAATAACCTAACAGCATCTCTGGCAAATAGTTTTGGGGTTTCCAATCAAAGTGTTCTCTTAATACTTTGAAATTGGACAACATTGTCCAATAATTTCTGAATACTTGATGATCCTGCCATTTTGAATGAAAACCTACGATGATGCAAAGTACAAGAGGGACGAACAGAGAAGAAACATTAGAATAGCAATGCATCGAGAGTTTATTTTCTTACATTGACCCTAACGATTAAAAAGTAGAAACACCACTTGTATAATAATGAATTGGGAGAGGTTCAAAATATTCACCATATTTTGCAGTAGACATCAAATTAGAGGAAATATGGTTAATGGATGGAGGAAAACGAAAAAAAGCTAAAAAAAGAAAAAAAAGCAGACCCCTATTCTTAGACGTAGATCTGGATCTCATTTTTCTCTTGTTCCCAACCCCATAACTAGTTATAACCAATTTCATTTAATGACAGCATGGAAAAAGTAGCGATGTACGTTACGTGGCATTTGTTCATTCAATAAGATTCTTTCCAAATTAGGGGAAATGAAGTTGTTTTTTTTAACTCGTTTGCAAACAGTTGGGGTTTTTTGCTTTGATTTCTCCAACTTTGTCATTTTCTGGGTGAATTGTCAACATATGTAGATATCGAATCAAATACGAAAAAGCTTTTTAACATTGAATCGAAACATGACGACACAAGTAATGATTAAAGTGTGAAACGACGAGGATTTACGATGGCGTCACTAAGTTTTAGACGAGATCAACACACGGGCCAAATAGACAAAGATTCAATAATGGCTGTCAACCAAGACGGTGGCTAGCAAAACAGTTTGTTCTAAAGCAACAATAGATTGCGTGCTCAAGCAAAGTGATATCGCAAAGTTGTGCAAGCTGCACAAAGACAAGCGACATACTGTGTTTAGCATTGAAAGTAGGTTTTTTAAGGTTTAGATGAAAGTCGTGTCTGGGGGGGGGGGTGTCCACTTCTCGGCTACACACCCTTATAATCTTCAAATAGACAGATCTCAGAGCTAGAGGCTGATACACTTTTATTATTTTACACTCAAACATAATTAGGAGAGAAAGAAAATTACTTGTATTTTTAGTATTATTTAAATAGGGCAGAAAACAACCTTTACCAAAAGAAAATGTAATGGTTTTAGCGTTTGAGGGCTAAGTATACAACCCAAGGTCAACTTATAGCGGGTCATTAATAAGAAATAAGTAAAAATTATTTATAGAAAAAAAAAACGTACTTAGAAGAGGTTATAAAAAAGTGGGTCAGTAAAAGTTGAATTCCTATTGAAAAACAAAACTTTCCCAGAATATGAAAGTTAATCTTTTGGTATTAAATGCAAGTGAGGCAGATGATATTGTGAATGAAAAGTCACAGCAAAATTTAAGGGCAATAAACCATTTTCCAACTAATAAGTTTTGGCTTTAACTTATTTTGTTGCCGGTTTTCATAACAAACACTGATTTCCATTGTTTTGCACAAGAATTGATTATGGACAATTTTGAACCTACCTATTTATGGAAGAGAGTGATCCTTGGAATTTGCACCAAAAGGACACCCCCGGAGATTTCAGACTTTCTGGGCATCAACAGGAGGATGGTCGAAAAGGTCAGGATTAGACTATGAAGCGGCATCAGAGAGAAAAACCGCATGATCAACAATCTAATACTGCCAGCATAGGTGACATGGCACCACACTTCCATTAAAAACCCACCCTGTGTTAAATTTGCCCTTGTGGGGAGGCAAGTAAATAGGGACAAGTTTTAACGAATTCAATTACCATTAGACTCAAAGAGGAGACATCCACCCCAGCTTAAAAATCAAAAGTAAAACAAATTACATAATAGCATGAATCAATTCAAATATATTTTTTAAAACAATTATGCAATAGGTTTCAACTTTGATAATTGCATTATTTGGACTACTTTGATCATCTTAAGTTATATTCACATTTTGCCTGATGCACCCCCCCCCCCCCCCCGACCACCAGGTGCATATTTTTGCATCAAAATGATAACAATTTACGCTTGTGGATGAAATAAAGGGTTCAAAAAGATGCATCAGCTGAAACGTGAATCTAACCAGCCAGATGAGAATAGTACCCCAAACAATACAAGTTACTTGTTGGGATCAACAACTTTTGTAAAGATTAGCATTGTATTTATGGCCAACATCAAAATGGGGAAGACACGGTTCCAAGATTGCTGCCATTCTTTTAATCGGTACCTTCAAATATTTCATTGGGGAACAATACTGGTCTCAATCATTTGGGGTTCTGTAGAAACCTTTCTTCTAGAATTTGTCATCTTTCGATGAAGGCTGGGATCAGATAAAGGATTCTTTCACCTTTGAAACAATCACAACTGTAGTAGAAAATTAAAAAAAATTTCTCTGCAGATTCCAAAAATGTTATTTTTTTTCTGTATCATCGACCATTATAGAAATACATCGCTTTTCAATGTCATCATATATTGGAAAAGGTTATATGTTCCACTACTAAATGTATATCCAATTTTCTTTTTTACTATGTTCTGTTCTTAAGATGGCTACTAGAGGATGTAAAAATTATCCAGATACTTTTTGCTATTTGTGTGGTTATTATATTGGAAAACAAGCAGGTATTACATAAGATCGTGAAAAGGGTGACCAGGACAAATCATGGGCCCCTCATGTGATATGTCGAAGCTACTCTAGAAGGATGGCTAAGAGGTACAGAGTATGGAGAGAGCCGAAGAACCATCACGATGACTTTTGTATGATTGATGTGACAAAGTACAGAAAAGATAAAGACAAGCTCTTTAGTATCCAGACATCCCAAGCAAGTGTCCCACATGATGGCAGCATGCCAGTACCACAATCACCAGAAAAAGTTTACTTCTCATCGTACTTTCCAAGAGTTTTACTTTTAATTAATTTGAATATTAAGTATTTACAATGCATTCATTTTCCTACAGATTTATGGAATACTAATGTTATTCAAGTCTTTGTTTAAGTTGCTTTATGTAGTGATTTTTCTTAGACGGAAGATGCAATGGATATTTCATCCGAAGGGTCAGCAAGTAGCAGCAGCCAAGAAATGAAGGAAGCTTTTGTACCAAGAACGACTTCGGAGCCTAACTTTCCAAATCAGAATGAGCTAGATGATTTAATCAGAGATTTAGGTCTCACTAAGTCAGGAGCTGAACTTCTTACATCAAGGCTGAAGGAATGGAATCTAATAGGGGAAAACGACATGAAGAATTTGAAAATTTACTACGACATTAGTGATGATCTGTGTTATTGTAATGCTGTTACTGGTTTGTTTACTGCTCTTGGACTCACGCACGATCCTGCAGAATGGCGACTGTTCATAGATAGCTCAACACGAAGTCTCAAAGCAGTATTGCTCCACAATGGAAATAAGTACCCATCTGTGCCTCTTACACACTCTTTACAGAACAAAAACATGATAATGTCAAACAACTTCTTGACAAAATAAATTATGCTGAATTCAAGTGGGATGTTTGTGGTGATTTCAAGATGCTTGTCTTCTTGCTTGGCTTGCAAGGGGGATACACAAAGTACTCATGTTTCCTTTGCTTATGGGACAGCAGAGCTGATGATGATCATTACAAGAAAGTTCATTGGCCCCACGAGTGACACTGTAGCCAGGAATGAAGAATGTTCTCGGACAGCCGCTAGTAGATTCCAACAAAGTCTTATTACCCCCACTTCAACTTAAACTAGGATTGGTAACAGTTTGTGAAGACCTTAGATTTTGGAGAAGAAGCTTTAAGAAATTTGTCTCATGTTTCCAAAGCTATCAGAGACTAAGATCAAAGGTGGTATATTTGTTGGATCCCAAGTAAATACAAGGTTGAAGTCGGAGAAACTGGAAAGAGCGATGACAAAAGTTGAAAAAGAAGCTTGGTGCGCATTTTGTGATGTAGTTCGTGGATTCTTAAGAAACTACAAGGATCCTAATAACAAACTGGTATCAAAGCTTATTGAGAACTTCAGGAAACTGGGTTGTCGTATTTTCTTAAAAAGGTTCATTTTTTGCATTCTCATCTAGATTTCCTCCCCGAAAACTTGGGTGATGTCATTGAAGAACATGGGGAGACATTTCATCAGGACATCGCAACAATGGAAAGAATATACCAAGGACGATGGGATACTGCTATGATGGGAGATTATATATGGTCTTTTGTCAGAAAAGATGAAAGTGTGCACTTTAGAAAATCTCGATCGCCAAAGCACTTCAAAGTTTAAAAAAAAAAAAGAGTTATCAAAACATTTACATTGCAAAATTGTATGGTTTGTTTTGTTCTAACCAACATTGTATTTACTAAATACCATTCAATATATGAAAAAAGTACTAAATGCGGTGTAATTATCTTTACAACATACTGCTGTAGGGAAAGGTTGTGTATAAAACGCGAAAATATTAAATTAAGAAATAATAAAAATATCGATCAAAACGAATATGATTTTTGAATTCAGTAGCAAAAAAATCCAAATAAACAAAACATGTTAGATTGCATAATTGAAATTAATTACAACTACAAAAAGAACCAGAATTATCTTTTTTGTTTACTGTTAAATCAACTATTTATCGAGAAAAGTAAAAATCATAAGAAAATAAATAAAATCTCAGCTTCCCTTTTAACAGCGACTCAAGGACATCGTAGCCATTATAATTCCCACCACATTGCACGGTAAGTATTTAATCTAAATGATCTATCGTAAGTGTTCAGTTAAATAATTGTTCATCCCAATATGATAGGATTTGAACCGACGATTAAAAGATCAATCTAATAGGAAGTAGTTGCCGAGAAAACAATGACGAACATGACATAAGTCTACTTTAGCAGTCCGGATCGTTTTACGGAATATCCCACGGCCAAACATACAAAGTGAAAATGGAACACAGTTTAGCCGATTCCATTGTACACGACTCCACTAGACAAATCATGCACCTCCCACTGAAATTTATTTGGAATAATTTGACATTTCTTTAGCATACTGGTATGGATCACGGTACGGTGCCATACTGGTATGGATCACGGTACAGTGCCATACTGGTATGGATCACGGTGGTATGTTTATGAAAGCAATACAGGGAAGAAGAAAAAAATAGAAATCAGTTTCACTAAAAAATATTTTAGGTAATTATGAAGGCCAGATTGAAAGATTCAAAATATTTTTATCGTTTAGAGAAAGACAGGTGATATAATTATTTTAATCTTATTGTCACAATATTCAAATTGAAATGAAAAAAAAAAAAAATCGTGGAGAGAAAAGCCCATTTGGCGTTTCCGATAAGCAATGTGTACCCATGCCTCTAACCATGAACCCCTTGTGTAATTTTCAAGTTATAAATAGAATAAACTGTACAGCGCGAACCCAGACAACCATTACTGTTCTAATGTTGATCAGAATGAAACATACGTATACCAGCACGACAGGTAAATGTAGTTTCAGGATATATGGTTGGGGGGGGGGGGGGGGGGTTATATCTTCAAAACCATAGGAGTTCGAACAGACCGATAGGAAGTAAAACATTGATGTTTTTAGAAACAGATTTCCATCTCTCGTAGATTGTGCTGATGGCGCAGTGGATAAAAGCTTCAACTGTCCAAGAAAAAAAAAAAAAAAGAAAGAAGTCTGGTTTCAATATCAACTTGAAGAACTTGCTTGTCAGCCACACTGAAGAACTGATACAGTAAAAGTAAGACTATGCCTGCGGATGACATAATCTACAGACAAACTAAACATCCATTAAATATATTGCACGACGATACGTAAATAAAAAAAAAATAAAAAACGGGCAGTTACCACCATATACGGCCTAACGGGAGAGGCGTGAGCTGACCTAGATTTGTTGCCAACATTACTACTAACCATCACGAAGAAACCAATCACTCCTTATTTCCTTTAGTAGAGTATTTCCTTTTTAAGATACAAAATACAGAAATGCCTAGATATAAAAAAATGGAAAACAAGATTGAAGTAACTATAATTTTTTTTTTTTAATAACAGCAAAACACTTCAATTTTTGTAAGTAATCTATTTGAAAATAATTATACATGTAGGTTTCCAATCGGGGGGGGGGGGAGGGGTAAGAGCAGCAGCAGCGCACTGCACAGGGTTTTTCTTTCCTATGAGTAAACCGATCAGATTTGTTGTCTAACAATGACGTCAATCGACAGATACGACAGTGACGGGTGGGGGTGGGGTAGAAGAGTCAAAAGAGGAATAATTAATTTTAATACTGCCAGGGTCACTCAGTGCCACAGAAAATGGCCGTGCACGGTCTGGGAAGATGGAAGGGAACGAAGAGTACTAGAATCCTGGAGAGAATTGTCACCCAGATTCTAGAGAATTTGAACCGTGGTTATCAGCTAGATCGGCTGTTGCAGGATTTGCAATGGTATTTGGAAGAAGCGGAGAGATTTGTCACTCAGATTCCAGGGAACTACTGAGCGATCACTATTAAGGATTCGTGTGAGAACCAAATAAAAATATGCATTAGATGGTGACGAGTCTTTACTTTCATTTTTGTTTATTTTTAAGGATTTTTGAAAATTACATTTAATTATTATTCGTTAGATCATGAAACTGTCAAAACTATAAATGGATAATCTGTTTTAATCTATAAAATTATTGGATGTGAATAAGTTCCCAGACTTTCAACACATGAAGATTTGCTAAGAGTTTTAAGGCGAGAAACCACTTTCTATTCGACAGTTTAAAGGCTTCCAAAATCATTCTTTTCATTTAACTATTACATAAAATTAAAATGGTCGACCTGTTTACGAAGAAACTGAAATATATTGAGATTTAATTTCGTAATTAGTTTTTATTTTTATAAGATTTTAAAATTCAGTTGCATACTATTGTATCTTAATTTTAATAAAATATTCGACTGATAGCGTTATCATGGGAGCTCATACTCGCTATAATATATCATTTTTTTTTAAAACCTTTCTAAAGATATGGTTTTGTAACAGCTTAGAAAATATGGTATAATTATACAATTTCTATTTCATTTTTCTTTTACTTATTAGTGCCATTCAATAAGATTTTATTTCTTAATGTGATATTAAAATTCTTTTCATTTAAACGAGTTTTTTTTGTATAAAAAATGTTCAAAGTTTATTTTGTATCAAAAACTTATGAAAAAAAAACAAAACAATATGGCCGCCAGCGATTAAAACATTGAATTAAAATTCCATTCTCAAAAAGTAAATTAGAATTTTATTTCAGGAAAAGAAATACAATTAAGACCAACAATCAATTTTATCCAAAATTAAAAAAAATCAAAAATCAAAAAATCAAAAAAATCGACGAAATGAAAACGTAAACACACGCTTTTTTTTTTTTGTTGTTGTAATAAACAGACGGGATTTTCGCTGCTCCCAAAGCAGCGAAAATCCTGTCGGTTTATTACAGTACTGGGCATCCATACACCTTCAAGTTAATCGTTTTTTGAACGGTCCAGTTACAATTTTTGGGCATCTTTTACGAGACTCAGAGTAAAAACGTTAAAAACAAAACAAATATACAACAAATAAAAGTAACTGTAAGCTGTAAAAGTTAGTTTCAAACTTGCATGTGCTATTTGTTTGTATTTTAAACCCGTTTGAAGTGCTATTTATTAGAAATTTAAGTTCGACAGACGGTTTTCGAAGAATTCAAAATGGCCGCTCTACGTAATAATATAGAGGGACTGGCCGCCATTTTTCTTTGAGAAACTAGATGTTAAAAAAAAAACAAGAATTTTTTTTTAAACATCTAATAAAAAGCCATTTATACTACGTAAAAATACAAACAAATTACATAGGTAAGTAGAAAAATGTCTATTCTAGACATAAGTCAACTTTACTTGTTGCAAATTTATGTTTTTAAACTCTTTCTCGTTCTTTTTTTGGACCCCGTTCGCGCCTCTGCTGAGCGTCGTAACATATTCCAATTTTTATTTATTTTTTATTTTCAAAATTAAATATATAAAAAAAAAAATTACGTTGATTATTACACGTTTATTTGCGCGAAGGGGAAATATATCGCGTTTCAAATTTTCACCGGAAACTAAAATCACAATATTTTTAATTCGAGAAATTTATTCGAATTATATTCATTTTATTAACACGGAATTTAGAGGGTTTTTTTTTTTTTTTCGTAATACAAGATATTTAAATTTTTGTTATAATTTTTTTAATTAACATCTACAGTGCTTTACTTTCATAAAAAAAAAAATCAAATTTTTTTTTTCTTAGTAGTTAAAATGTAACTTGAGTAAAGTGTATTGTTTTTACCAAATACATTTTCATTAAGATTAAAAAAAAAAAAAAAAAAAAAATTCCGTGATCGTTGATTACTAAACACCGAAAAATCATCAAAATTGGTTGATTTCCTGAATTTTTAAAGTTTTTTAAAATTCATTTTGGTTTTAGAACAGATGAATGATAACCATAAATATATTTCCGAAACTAAATTCTTGCTCAGACTCTAATCTATTGATAAAATTTAAAAATATATAAAAAAACTTCGTATTATCGTAAAACTGAAATTAGAAAGTAATTTTGAAGTCTTTAAACTGGCGAATAATCTAAAAAGGCAAGTCGTATGCTTATTTTATCCTCATAAATCCCCACGTGCTAATTTTTAAAGAAAAAGAAAAAAGGAAAACAGAAGATGGACTCTTATGCAGATGTACAATTCTCATCTTTTGAAATTAAACAGATTTTAACGCATTTTCAATTTTAAGATGTGCATATAAAATAAGGGGGAATCTTTTACGAGACTCAGCAGAGTAAAAACGCAAAAAAAACAAATTACAACAAATAAAAGTAACTGTAAGCTGTAAAAGTTAGTTTCAAACTTGCATGTGCTATTTGTTTGTATTTTTAGACCGTTACAACCGCTATTTATTAGAAATCAATAGTTTTATCACCGTAAGCTCGGGAAAACATGGCCGCTTTTGGGGGGGGGGGGGTATTTGGTAAGGGAGCATGTGAATCGCCATCTTGAATTTTGTGCAAGCCTTTGGGAAAAAAAACAATACATTTTTTTTTTTTACATCTAATAAAAACCCATTTATAATACGTAAAAATAAAAGCAAATTACATAGGTAAATAGAAAAATATCTATTCTCGTCGTAGGTTAACTTCACTTGTTGCAAATTTATGTTTTTAAACCCTTTCTCGTTCTTTTTTTGGACCCCGTTCGCGCCTCTGCTGAGTCTCGTAACATATACCCAAATAAGGTTTCGCTACAAAATTAAAAACTTACTTTTAATTCATATCATTTTAAATGATTAAATAAAGGGGCCAGTTTGGAATTTCGTCCAAGTTCCCACGTTCGAAAAGATACATCTGAAGAAAGTCGGATAGTACATCGGGCGAGACGTTGTGAATATAAACATCAAAATGAGAATAGTAGTCCGAATACAAATTATCAACACTCGTCTTAAAAATATCGAAACATTGCAATTCATTTATGCTCAAACTAGTCCAATGTAATATGAAAACATGTCATTATCACTGCGCGTCTAATATTAGACTGGGTTACTATCCAAGAGAGCTGAAGAAACAAGATTATAGGCGATTAGAGGCTTCCATAACTAAACATCTGATTTTCATAAATGCTAAGCAGAGACGTAGTAAATATAAAGAGGAAATTAACAAAAAAAACAAAACAATCATTTTGAAAATAAATGTAAAAAGAAGCTGTCCCACAGTCGACAACTCATTTTTCTGCTCTTATGTCATTCGACAGCAGAAATATCTCAAGGTTATTCACTTCCGACGACACGAGCGTGCCCCCCCCCCCATACATATGTATGTATATAATTGCATACCCGGCGTTACCAGCGAGTCTTGTTTCGCCTCGAATAAAAGGGTTAAAATGAGACAGGTGTATTATTGCCAGTTAGAATACGAGAGGATTGAAAATGATGAACGGAATCCACAAAATTTGCGGTTTATGACAACTATTTGAAGATGACCATGTTGTAGTCTGTAGGGAAGCAACCCCCTTGGTAATGTGTTCCACACATGGGAAGTTCTTGGAAAGAAAGTTAGATTATAGATCGTTTAAATGCCTCCAAATTCATTTCAAATTTGGAAGGGTCACAGAGCAAGCCATTTTTTTTTTTTAACTATTAAAAGATTAAAATAGCCGACTTGTTCACGAAGAAATCAAAATGCAGGGAGGGGGGGGGTAATTTACAAGAGAATTAAATTGCTGACTGGTGTACGAATGAAGCGAAATAAATTATTAGGGTGACATTTAATTTTTTTTTGGGGGGGGGGGCGGATCGCAATCGACGAACAAACTAAGCGTAAATCAAAGACTAATAAGAAAAGAAAAAGTCACTGAATTAGAAAACAATAGTAAAGCAATGGAAAAAGCCTTTTGAAAAGAAATCTGAAAATTAACTCCAAGTCGAATACATTGATCGCGTCGACTGGGCAGACAAGTTGAGCTTAATATATTAAGTCTGATGAAATTAGGGGTTTATTTCACTGTCGATGAAATAAACTTTGCTATTCGACAGAGAGCTTTTAGTTTGTCTTGTTCAAGTTTGTTTCAGTTAGAAAAACAAAAGCATCATGTGTGGGTTTTTTTTAACGTTAATCCGGAGGGGGGGGGGGGGGAAGAAAAAAAAATAGACACTCCCATTTCAAACAGAATCCAAACAATTCTGCCCATTTTTGCCCAGTATTGTTTTGTTCGGTCCTATGAAATCATTTCGTCTTTCTGACTAGGGACCTCCAAAGCAGAAACTGATGGAGTAAGACCGCCATCAGTTTCTGAGTAGATTTTAAATAATTGCTTTCATTTAAATCTCTAAAATAAAGTCATATTTATAGGAAGTTGTTTCAAAGGAAAGAAGTTCATTTAAAGATTAAATGATCGAACTGGGAAAAATTCCCATTTTTATCTTGAGAAATAAGTACGAAAACCTTTTTGAGGAGTGAGTTTTAAGAGCCAACATATATAATATATACACACACATCGTGCGAAAATGTTTTTTTTTTTTTGGTGTAATTTTCGATTTTTTAGTAATTAGTGACCGTGTAATGTCGGCCAATATTTTTTTTTTTTTTTTCATTCGTTAAATACAGAATTAGTGGCAACTCAAAAAAAAAAAAAAAAAAAAAAAACAAGCTTTAAAAAGAAAATTTATCCATGTAGGCAGAAGAGTAACTTATCTTACTTTTAGTAAAATTTATTGTATATGTATTTTTTTTTTGTACGCCTGAGGCTTGGTTATTTAACGTATACACACAAATGAGCATTTTCATGTCATTTCAAATAGCTATGGATGGGCACTTTCTTGCTCATTAGGTGGTTTCTATTTACTTGCCTCCTCACGAGGGCAAAGTTAGACACAAGGTCGGCTTTAATGTGGGTGAGAATTCCAGCTACCCACAAAAGGGCACTCTGGATTGGAACAAAAATGTAAAATTGACTCAATCTAGGACTTTCACTGACCAGGATAGTCTAATTGCAGCAAAAATGATCGACTTTCAAGTTTTAATGCGAAAAAAATTCCTGAATTATTTTCAAGCTGTGAAATTTCTGAATAAGGAATTATTTGTATTGTTACGTGCTTCCATACATTTGTCAAATTAATGCTAGTAAACGCTTAGTCAGCCATCACAAGTAAAACATCTTACAATAAAACATTATGAAATCGGTCGGTCGTTTACAATTTATAAAACCCAGTTTTATATTAAAATATTTTGAAAAATTGGGATCCAAGTTGCTTTTTTAACTATCGCTTTATAATATGAAAATTTCGATTAATATATTTTGTTCAGATTTCATACAAAAAAATATTTCCCATCAAACAAATTCATCCAACAGTGAATAAGTATGGAAAATTTCGTGAAAATCCGATTTTTGCTCGACACCAACGCGTCGTTAAAACTGCCCACTACATAGGAACGTTGTTTTAAGGCGTCATTTAGTTTCTCACTATTTTCGTAGGCTGAAAACTTTAAAATCATTAGCTGTTTATTTTAGCTTTCTTCTTTTGAATGGTAGAAAAGTTATGGTTACATCGTGAGGGGGGGGGGGGAAATAGAGTTACATCGTGAGGGGGGGGGATAGAGTTAAATCGTGAGGGGGGTGGGTGGAATAGTTACATCGTGAGGGGGGGTCAATTCTATGGTTCGCTTTGGCGGTCTCTACTGAAGACTCACCGGTGAAATCCCGACGGGTCTAATCACAGCAAACTTTGCACCCTGTCTAGAGGGAGCTAATCCCCTATTACAAACTCATGTCAAAGTACTTCTGCAGAAGTCGGCATCTTCGGACAGTTTACGTAAACAGCCGGGAAAAGCCGAATGAATTTCGTGGTATCAAAATGAGATGACGCTATCAGGAAAAATTAATTGAAAAGACATTTAAATCAAGAAAAAAAAAAGTCATCATATAGTAATTTTAATGAAAAATATTTTTCTTTGTACGAAGAAAATATGAAACAACTGTTAGCAATTCTTTTGAACCTGGCCAACAAGGTTGTTAGGAGTTAGGGTGAAAAAGAGCATGTTCTGCAACTTATCTTTTGGTCTATATAAGTTTGCTTTTGACAAAATCCAATAACTCCTTCCGGAGATTGAAATTCATGATCGCTTTAATCAATTTTCTTGTCGAATTTTACACTATATTTAATTGGTGATTGCCAAACTGTCGGAAGAGGCCGACGAAACGTCAGTTTCAGCACGAGTCGTAAACTGCAGAAGTACAAAAAAAACAATGCAAGCCAGAAACTATTCTATATTGGTCAAAATAAAACTTTACTTTCAATGTCAACTATTTTATTAACAAACTGTAAATATAGCCGGTTGGCTAGGAGTTACATACTATGCCGTTTCGATGTAGGAACAGAATTGTTGACCCCCCCCCCCCAAAAAAAAAAGAAAACGTGATTTAGAAACGCATTCTTAACATGAAAGTGGGAGGAGCGGATTTGTTAACTATTCTGTACAGTCACCGCCGTTTCTTTTAATTTTATAAGTTAAACTTATTTCGGTATCATTTGATCATTAAACCAAATTATAAGACGAATTAATTGTTAAGATCGTGGATAGAAAATGTTTTATTTAATAAAATTATTATTGGATGCAAATAGCTTCCAAAATTTCTAGTTTAAATGACTTTATATTCGTTACAAAAAAAAAAAAAAAAAAATTATTGACTCGTTTTACGATGAAACCAAAATGAACTCTGGTAGATCGTTTTAAATAGTTTCTAAAAAAACTTTTAAATCAATATTCAATAGTAAATGAAAAAAAGCTTGCGCCCAACGCCGATGTTGTAAAACTACTACGTTTGGAGCAAAGGGAGTTAACTCGTTCTTTATAGAACGAACACCTTTCTGTGTTCGCATAGGTCATTTCGATTATTACATTGTAGTCGTAATTATTTTGGTTTGTTTATTTTCAATAAATAAACAGAGACACGATTAAATGCGAATTGTGAAAGAACTGATTTTCATTGATCAAATGCAATCGATTAAAGTGCGGAAGGGGGGGGGGGAGTATGTAAGTAGGTGAAGTCGGTACGTGAAAAATGGCCGTGTCTTGTACGGACTATGATTATTAAAAAGCGTTT
The DNA here is from genome assembly GCA_963556195.1 of Sepiola atlantica. Classification (NCBI taxonomy): domain Eukaryota; kingdom Metazoa; phylum Mollusca; class Cephalopoda; order Sepiida; family Sepiolidae; genus Sepiola; species Sepiola atlantica. The sequence goes on from OY744549.1 coordinate 41,349,320, forward strand.
ATCAGCACTTTTTAATTAGTTTCAGTGTAAACTTTGATTGTGTTTGAAAGATAATTTCTTATCCCAAAAAGTGATAATTTAGTAAATTCCGGCATTCAGTCTATCAGTAAATAAAGTCGCTATCGCTATGCAGAATATATGGAAGACAAAAATGTAATAATATTTGTGTTTATAATTTTTAACTATATATAAAAATGATTAATAATAGTTTATAGAAATTTAAAAATTATACCTTTATTCTTTTTAAGGTTATAAAGAAATTCGTTAAGAATACCCTTATTTTGTTGTAATAAAAAAAAAATTAAAAAAAAAAGAAATGGTTATTTAAAATATTTGTTAATTTTATTTTTATCTAAAAAGATTCATTTAACTGGGTATTAGTTTTTAATTCAGTAATACTCTGAAATTATTGATGACGTCTGTTTACCAATGTTTTTTCCTTAGAATTTGAAATAAAACTATTGTAACATGTTAAAACTGTTATGAATGTTTTTTTTTTTGTTTTTTTTTCCCATGATTAAAATTTTTAGCAATTAATTTACCAAAAATTGAAAAAATTAAAATGTTAATTTTTTTTTACATCACGAACCGCGTCAATTTTTTTTTTACATGATTAAAAACTTTAGTTACTCGATTTATTAACGTGTAACAATAAATTAAATTATTTTTTTTTTAAATACAAAGTTTTAAATTTTAAGTGAAAACGTAAATTAAACTCAACTCATTGAAAAAAAAAAAAAAAGTTAAAACAATTATTTATAAACAAATAGAATCAATTTTGAAAGAAAATGATTAATGAATAATCATTTTCTTTCAAATTTTAATTCTATTTATTAATAAATAATTAAACTTTTTAATTATTAATGAAAAAATGACAAAATTGTGTTTTATTTTCTCAAATAATTGACGATGAATTGTGAAATTAACAAAATCGTTGAATCCCTGATAAAATTCAGAGTACGGTGAGATGGAGGGCTAATCCTGCCTGTTCATTGCAGAACTGGGTATCCATACATCTCCAAGTCAATCGTTAGTAGAAATTATCCAATTTTTTTAATTCTTTTTTTCGTTATGACCCTGACTCAATTTTAAAAATTTTGTTATTTTCATTTTTTAATTGTTATTATTTTTTTTATTTTTTTATTTATTTTATATATAGTTTTTTTTTTCACTGATGACACGTTCATACGCACAGGGAGAAATGTAATATAGATTTTTAAATTTTCCCAAAAACCTATTAAAATCACGTTTTGCAATTATATTTTTTTGGGTGAAAATATTGATTAAATGCTTTATTGAATAAATTAGTTTTTCTTCGGGTTATTTTATTAACACGGAACTCTGGGCTTTTCATAATATAAGAAATATTAATTTTTTAAAAAAATTGTTAACATCTACAGTGCTTTAATTTTCTTAATTTTTTTGTATGTACACTTAATATAACTTTAGTTAAAAAAAAAAAAAAAGAAAAAAAAAAGTGTATTTTGTTTACACTAAGATTTTTAAAAAATAAAGGGTCCATTATATTCATTGATCGTTGATTAATACTGAAATTTTCATTAAAATTGGTTGATTTCCTGAATTTTGGTGAATTTTTTTAATTGAGAGGGTCAAAATGTTTTTACATTACATTTTGGGGATCGGTCATTGATTTTGCACGTACCTAGTGAAAAGATATCTTTAAAATATTCATCTCCCTAAGATTGGCGGAGGAGACTAAATGCGATATTGAATGATGGAACGTGTAGAAGGGGGTCGGACATGCTTGAATATTATTCAAGCTACCCCCCCCCCCCCCGATATTTTCGAAATTGTTTTGTGCTGAAAATATGTCAAGGCTTTTTCACAAAAAGAGATGCTGAATCACTAGAGAGTAAGCCCCCCACCCTTCTTTTTTTTCAAAGTACCATGTCTCATCGCCATCTGGAGACGAGACAAAGAAAACCGACAAGAGTCTCCCAACCCTTCAAGGCCCGGTAGCAGCAGCAGCAAGAACCCCACATTCCGTAGAAATAGTAAGATGAAAATATCTAACTCAGTTATTGAAAACTAATATTGAGTGGAGGGGGAAGGTATGATTTCTTCTGAGAAAACCGCTGTTAAAAATATTACCTTCACAATCGAATAAGGGCACGAAACGTATATACACAAATGTTAACCCAACGGTTGTATAGTTTTCCGTAAAGAAAGAATTTAAAAGATCCAATCGTCAAACGTGGTAAAGAAGGGGGGGGGGGAGAGATTATTTATAAGTCTGTATCGATTTTTTTTTTAACGGATGACACTTTTTATCACTTCTTCCCATCCCCTGAACTGAACCTGATACCCATAAACTGGTCTCCCTCCCCATTTAACCGAAGATTAAATAAATGCCGATGCTTAAAAAGCAAATGCACCTTTTTACGAATTTATTGAAAGGTATACACCAATCCAGATTTCAGTTAAACATCGATTAGTTTGTTTTTTTTTCTTTTTCTCTCTAGCGATTTGAACTAATTTGACCTTCAAACTAGCCGATTTTTTTTTCTGACAAAAACATTTTAAGCTAAACTCCGCTGACGGTGGATTTTGGAAGAAACCGCTGGAAACAGAACAGAACAGAAGACGTTACTTTGGGTCTATGGACGATTGTTTCTTTGTTTTATTTTAAATGGGGTCAAATAGTCTTAATTTCTCAATGCTTTTCAATGAAGAAAAATAAAAACTCCCTTAAGACTAAGTCCGAGTGCCCCCCCCCCCCCAACACACACTGATTAACTGCCCTAAAACGTTTTCCGGTTCGACAATACCCCAGAAATAGGAAACATTTTATGCTAAATTTACTCCTCACACTAAAAGTTTTTTTCTCTCTGCCAAGTTGTTTCACACGTAATTGCTTAAATAAAAAATAAATAAATTAAAAATCGCATTTAGTTGTTGATGCTCTGAAAATAAAATTTGGATGACGCCGGGTGGGGAGGCTGCAAATTCCGTCTGTTTATTGTACTAATTGGATTAATTTAAAAAATCCATAGATTTTTAAATTGATCGTTAGTAAAAATTGGCCCTTTTAAAGAAACAAAAACTTCAGAATGGTCCAGTATCTCAATTTTTCCATTTTTTTTTGTTTGTTTTCAAAATTAAATTCTTAAGCTGATGACTACACAATACACATTGATGCGTAAAGAGGAATATAAAATCGCGTTGTAATATTTCAAGTAAAATTCTACGATTACAATCAGTTTTTTGAATGAAAAAAACAAACCTGCTTTATTAAATGAAAATCATTACTTCGAGAAATTGGTTTTTTCGAGTTTATTGATTTTATTAAACACGGATTTAAGGCTTTTTCGTAATATACAGGGTGGGCCAAAATAAGGGTCCTATCTTTAAATTTGAATAACTTCCACAAAATAAAAGTTAAACTCACCAAACTTTATGTGTGTGTAGACTGACCCTTCCGAGATTTTTTGAAATAAACAAAACAAATTTTAGCCGAAAAACACTTCTTAAAATTTACAAAAACTAAAGTATTGTTTTTTACACTGTTTTGGGTTTTTTAAGCAAAAATAATGTTTTCTAAATGAGGGTACGTTCCTTAGGGCTAATACGGCTCATGCTTGCTTCGGAAGGGGTCCTTTACTTATTCTAAAAAAAAAAAAAAAATTTAAAAAAAAGTTATGAATTTTTAAAAATAGGACCCTTATTTTTGCCCACCCTGTATAAGAACAATATTAAAAAATTTATTGTAAACATCTACGATGCTTTTTCATAAAGTAAAGAGAACTTTTTAACTAGTAAAAGGTGTTTACGCGAAATACATTTTCACTCGATTTCAAAGAAAAAAAAAAAAAGGATTAATTATAATCCGTGATTGTTAACGACCTCCAAAGCGAAACCATAGAATCTATGTAACTTTAATATAGCTTCAGTTTTGTACAATTCAAAAGAAACAAAATAAAAATGGACATTTAAAAAAAAAAATAAAAAAATCAGCGTACACAAATAATGAAAATGAGAAACTAAAACCGTGTTTACATTATCGACACCCTAAAACAATGTTATGTAGTGGCCATTTTGTAAAATCTAGCAAAAAAAAAAAAAAAAGTTTTCATAAACTTTGATACTTATTCACTTTTGATTAATTTATTTCTAAAATGCAGGTTTTGTAAAATATGAGGGAAATGTTTTGTACTTGACCCCCCCCCCCATTTCATTTTATGAAATCTGAACAATATTATAATCGATCGAATAAATTCAAAAGATGTTTTCCATCTATTCTAACCGGTTATGGTTACTTAATTCTACGATTCAAAATGCTATTTTCTAACACCGTATATATAGTACACCGCAAACACATTTAGGTCTTAATTTGCGTATTTATTTTATAAACCGATTCTGATAAATATTCTGCAATATACAGTTGTATTTTTGCATTGTCGCTGGATTGCCGAGAACAGATACTATACTTTTGAAATATTTGCACAAAATATAACATTTTACATTTGGAACAAATTAGGCACAAGGCCATCAAAAGTGTAGGGACTGTGGGTAACGACATCCACAGTTCCCACACTTTTGATGGCCTTGTGCCTAATTTGTTCCAAATGTAAATGTATGATACCATACTCACAGGGATTACCTTCTTTTAAGGGGGCAGTATAATATATATTTGTTCCTCATGATACCATATTTCCATTATTGTCTTCGTTTGGGCTGGAGAGGGGAGGGGAGGGATGTACCATCTGTTCTGTTGACATGATACCCTCCCAGGCATTAACTCTTTGGGGTGAGCGTTCGTGTAGAATATGTCACCATGATCTCTTGCCATGCTAGCAATACTATGCGATCCGAGGGAGCATATTTTTGCTAGCAAGAATATGCTCCCTAAAACATATCAATTTACATTTTGATGTAGAACACATTTTGGTAAACTTTACCTGAATTCGTAAATAAAGTGAAAAATTATCTTTAATATTGTTAAATAAAAATAAAACTTTTCATTAATATATACTATAATCTGAAAAATTCTCAAAAATTTAAGATTTAAATGAGAATCATTTTAAAGTGTTTAAGCATCGAATTTTGAAGAAAACAAAAAGGAAATATTTTGTTTAATAAATTAAAGTTAAAAATCCTATCCATTATTTAATCGATTAGTTTCATTTCGTATATATTTCTACATTCAATTCTCTGCTGCAACTTCGGAAAAGCATCTCAATAAGAAAAACAAATAAAAATAAAGACATACTGGTATTATGTGTGACCGTGACGAAACACATTGTACACCAAAAAGTACGTAAAGTGAGCAAGTAGTTTTTTTTTTTATCACGTCTCCATCTTTGAAAAACAAGGGACGTAAGTCAACCACCGTTACAAGCCCAGCTTGTGACAAGCGAGCGTGAAAAAAAAAAAAAAAAAAAAAAAAAAAAAAAACTTGATCAATTTACGTAATTTTTGGTGTACGATATATATTTGTTCCGTCCCGATCACATACATAATACAGATATGTATTTATTTTCCGAAGTTGCACCAATTCCATTTCTAACGATATAAAATTTATTTTCAATTACAAGAAAACTTAACTATGGAGAGGACGTTGGAAGACAAACACTAAGCAAAAACTCATTTTGCCTTTTAAATTTACAGGAAACATTTAAAAGAGCTAATTTCATTACATCAGAGAGGAAAGAGTTTTATCAAAAGTTTGGCATACATACTGGGGAAGGGGGGGGGGGGTCAATTTATAGTCTACTAAGCTGCATTGCCGAGAAGAAAAACGACAGACGGGTTTACTAAGAAACGGAAAAATATGTTGGTGACGATTTGGATAACTCGATGCAATTGCACAACTTTTTGGGGCTTGTTCGTAATTGTCCACAACTCGTTTTCCAACGTTTTTTACTGACCATTTTTTCGGTGTACAATTACCTATCAGGTCGCTGGAGAATTCCAGGTATGGAATTTTTCCAAATATTTTAGATTTTAGGAGGGGGGTTTATAAATTTAACGTACCCGTTTCCCACTTTTTGACCAACATTTTCCAAACCAGGAATTCTCTCGCAGTAATTGTACACAGAAAAATAAATTTAGTCGGTAAAATATATGGGTGAATAAACATGCGGCATGGTCAAAAAATGGGTGATCAGTTTACGTTAAATTTATATAGGAAACTGATCCCTTTCTAAAAATATATTTGAACCTTTTTTTTTTTTTTTTTTTTAAACACGGAATTCTCTAGACACATGATAGATAATTGTACACCGAACCAATAAAAGTTTCGTTAGTAAAAAAAAGTTGAGGAAAACGGGTGGTGGAGTATTACGAACAAACGCCAACTGTTTTTTTTTAAATCTATGTCGGCGAGTAAGGGAACAGTTTCCATTAAGTAGTTATGGGTAAAATGAATAGCCGATCCACCCGTTTAAAAAATTCAGGAAATCAACCAATTTTTGAAATGTTCAGTATGTTAAAAGATCTTTCACGATGATCAGGAAAACAAAAAGGAATTGATAAAATAATATTTTCGTTTAATAAATCTTGATTAGAATCAGACGAGAAAATAAAATCTCACTGAGCAAAATGAAATATTAAAAGGGCATTAACAATTAAAACTGTAGTAGTAATCTTAATAAAATAAATTAGCTGTTTATATTTAGTCTAATAAAAGTATAAATAAATTAAGGGAAAATTATTGTGGTTTGTGTCTTCCATACTTGCCAATTTCTTCAAAACCGAGGGATAATTTTAAAATTTCTATAAACGATTACAAAATCTTTATAAAATTAAAGACTGAAATGTAATATTGCGGTTATGTCTTCCATACCTGTCTGAATTTCGGTGATTAACCGGAGACTGAATTCATACCAACTTTTATTTTTGATAATCATGCAATTTTTAAATAAGTAAATACATGTTTTTTTAATTCAGTATCTTAGTTTACTAATAGTCTTCGAAATAGTTCCAGGAAAATTAATTTCTTAAAATTTTAAAAAGTTCACTGAATCGATTTTAGCCGACGTGAGAAGTTTATTTTAAAACGTATTTTCACACATAAAAATGCTTTTCTTTGAGATTAGGCTTTTATTTTTCGAACAAAATTTTAACTGAAACTAACAGATGATAAATCCGTAAAAACATATACATACATTACTATGTAATTTATTTTATTATATATATATATATATATATATATATATATATATATATATATTAGCGCGTACTTAGCCGGAATAAGTACTTTCAGAAAAAAGTGAAGTGAAGTTTTTTTTTTTTAAATAGGCTAGTCAGAATCAAGTATCGATGTCAAACGGATTGCTCTCCGGCAAAATAACTATGTTAGATAAAGGGCCGTTATTCATTCAACCATAGGAAATCAGAAATTTTATCTCAAACGGACCCCCCCCCCCACTGTATCTTCAGCACAATTTTTTTTTTTTAATTAAATAAAAACTAAAAACTAAAATTACAATAAGTCATAATCGACTTCTATTCCAGTTGTTTGCGTGTAACCGATCATTTTATGAGTTGAAAAGTGACTATTTTACCACATATGCTATAATTTTCTGGTTTATTACGAGTTTAGTCAAGTAAACTAGATTAAAATTGATTGTGTCATTAAAATTAAGTGCTAACAAAAAGAAATTAAAAATTACTTGAAGCGTCCATATCAAAGTTATTGTGTCATAGAAAAAAGTGTCATTCAAAAATTTACCACTTTTTTTCTTCGATTAATTTTAAAAGGCGTCAAGAAATAAGATTGCGACTATTCACCTGGGGGGGGGGGGGCGAACTGGAGACAAGTTTTTCGTAAATAAGTTTATTTCAGTTGAAATCGTAACAGATTTCTTTGGTGCCTTTAAAAAGGAAAACAAATACAATGACCCCCCTCCCCCTCTATTTAAAATTAAATAGAAATTTTAAAAAGCTTCAGTTAAACAAAACAGCATTGATAAACTTTAGGTTGTTTTGTTTTACGGCATATCAACCCCCTTTCAAATTATTTAATGCTGAATCCGGTCATTTTGGTGAAGGTTTTTATGCATCAAGTTCTTTATATGTTTAAGTATTTATTCATTGTGTTTGGTTGAGTGAAAGGGTGTGTTTTGGATTTTGCAGAACATGATTGAGTTTTGCAAAAAAGAAAAAAAGTTTGGTGCATTTTGAGTCAGGAAATCAATAACTTCAGACATTCTGATTTGGTAGTGCCAGTAGGTTCTATTTGACCCATAGATGGTACTACGACTCCGGACCTGGGAGCAATGGCAATTAAAGGGCAACTCCACATAGCTCCCATGGAGGCTTCATCACTGGATGTCTTTTAAGGTCATCCCCAGAACCGGTGATAAACTTAAACAATTTTCTTGGAAAGAGAGCGTTTATATTCAAATTGGCCCAAATAAATGACTATTCATGAAATGTGATTGTTTTATGAATATATTACATAAACGATTCAAGCCAGAAATTAATTTCCATCAGTCCATTATTCGAATAGTTTCTAATGTCCTAGGTAGAGGGAAATTCAGATTCGTCATTTTAAGGTTAAGTTGAAGGTTCCTAAACTTTAAGTTGGATTTTTCGACTGGTGTTAAAAAAAAAAAAGTTTTAGATGGATAGATTCCAACCCAGAATACAGCAATTCTCCCCCCTTTGACAGAAACATCGCTCATAAAATGTGAAAACTAAAGGACAATTTTTTTTACTGACCAAATTTTCTTTTTTCAATGTATAATTACCTAGAGAATTCCGTGTTCTTTAGGAGGGGGTAGGGGTGTATCAGTTTACATAAATTTAACGTAAACTGATCACCCACTTTTTGACCATGTTGCAAAAACATGAAATATTTTGAATTTTATTTTAAAAATAAAAATTCAAGAATTCTTTAGCTGCGATAAGTCATTTTACACAGAAAAAGGGGAAAAAAATGTTGCATGTTTGTTCGTAATACATTGTTTGCTGAAGTGATTTTAAAGCATTTAAGAAATTGAGAGATTTCTGGTTAGAAATACAGTCAATACATGCGGCGGCAATTTTTATATCCACCACGATTTGTCTTATGTGACTCAAATGAACCAATCAATCGCAATCATTAAAATTTTTTTTTAAATATAGAGAATCGTCTTCATTTTTAAAAATTAGCACTGAATACAATATTTTTCTTTTCGGTTTATTTTGTTACTTTTCAAAATAAAATTAACGTTTATGGATTTCCCCCACATTACTAACTTTGCTCTCGAATTAAATTATTGAAATTAAAGTAAGTTATAAACTTTCTTTAATTTATAAATGTTACCAAAGGCAAGATAAACTTATACAGGTAGGTAATTTATTTGTTTTTATATAAATGATCTTATTTATTACACTAAAAAAAATATAAAAATCTTTTTAATCGTTTTAAAAGGTGTTTAAATTCTAAGATCTTTTTTCGTAGCCTTCTTTTAGGTAAATAAATTAAAAAATATTTTAAATTAACAATGTTTACAAATTGTTTTCATTATTTTGATTTTTTATAGTTTACAAAATGTTTAACTATACAAAAATCAAAATAAATAGAAAGGAAATTGTAAACATCGGTAATTAAATATAATTTTTTAAAGGGAATAGTTTACCTAAAAGAAAAGGCTACGAACAAAAAAGTGGGGATCCTTGAACCTAAAAAAAAAAAAAAAAAAAAGATCGATTCATTTTTAGTGTAATAAAAAGATCGTTTATAAAATAAAATAAACAAATAAACTTATACAGGTAGGGAGAACGGTAATTTGCCTCGCCTTTCGTAACAATTATGTTGCTTTTTTTTTTATTTTTTATTTTTTTAAATATAACTTTTTAATTTAAATTATTTAAATCGAGAGCAGACTTAGCAATGTGGGGAAAATCCATAAGCGTTATTCTATTTAAAAACGTAAAATAAACGAAAAGAAAAATATGTCTTCATAGAGGAGGGGGGGGGGGATAAAGTGACAATTCGGTGTTTATTTTTAATAATCAAGACGATTCTCTATTTTTAAATGATTGCGATTGATCGATTCATTTGAGTCACGTGAGAAATTCTGGCGTATATAAAAAGAACTGCCGATTAAATTTGCGTAATTAAAGTTTGTACGTTTTAGTTATTTTCTTTTTCACTTAAGTAGCGTTAAGTTTCAGTGTCGCAGCGAAACTAAAAAAATAAAGGCATTTTATAACCCTAACCCGACACTTATGCAGTTAGAACCCAAGTTAAAATCGGGTTAGGATTAATTTGAGTCCTAATCTGCATAAGTGCCCTAACACCGTTTCAACACTTGTTCAGTGATATTTTCCTTAAAAAAAGTAAAATCGGCAAATATTCAGCGTAGACATAAAAATAAGCAAGGATTTCTCTTTCAAATATTCGGTACTTTTACAATTTACGGACCGAGCTGAAATAACATTGAGAAACTTTTAGCATGGGGGAGGTAACTTCTGTACTTTCACCTAACAATTTAAAATATCTAAAAAATAAAAATAGCACGGTCCGTAGACTGCAGAAGTAGCAAATATTCAAAACAGGATTTTCTTTACATTCAAATGGTTGCGATCGATTGGTTAATTTGAGTCACGTGAGACAAGTCTTTGATTGTGAATAGTGCCGGGCATAAAGTGACATTCTCAGAACCTTGATTTAGTGTTAATATTGGTGCTTTTACACTTTAGCGGATACTTTAAATAAAACAAACTGAAGAATATCTGATGTACGTATCTGTCACGGAATGAAAATATTGTATACAAAAAAAAACAAATTGATCCAGTAATTTTTTTTTTTTTTTTTTTTATAAAAGAAAGTTAAATTTTAGCCATGTACGAATAGGGCAGCCATTTTTAAAGTTTCCAAAGAAACGGGGGGGATGAAAGTTTTAAAAGGGGGATTTAAAAAAAAAAAAAAAAAAGGGACAGTTAAATGTATTTCATTTTGTCATCTTAAAATTTTTTTTCTTAATTGTTCATAATTTTTAAAAAGCGATTTCTGAAGTTACGGTTATCCCCCTTTCAAAACTTTAAATATGGCTGCCCTCTTCGTACATGGCTAAAGTTTAATTTTCTTTTATAAAAAGCAAAAAAAAAACAAAACTACTTGATCAATTCGTGATTTTTGGTATACGATATTTTCATTCCGTGACGGGTACGTACATCAGATATTCCTCAGTTTGTTTTATTTAAAGTGTAAAAGCACACCCGAAAAAAAAAAAAAAAGTTATAATCAATAATTTAGAAATATCGTCAAAACACAAAATGGCCAGGATAGGTAAAAGTCCAAATAAAATTTTTTTGAGAAAATAAAATTATCCCAAGAAAGGTGTTTTTTTTACATTGGAACCCGCGCTAATTTTGACCCCGTCGTCAGGGTCATGGTCAAAGTGAGGGTTAGGATTAGCCGTAAAGTTAGGGTCAAAGTTAGCGCGGGTCCCAATGTAAAAAGAGTACCTAAAGAAAAAAGTGCTTCTGTAGTTTCACAATGGCATTAAAATATTTAAAGAAATCTATAAACTTTGTTAGCTGAAAATAAGATTGTACAGAAAGAATTACGCAGATTCATCCAGTATTTATTAAAGTCAAGATTTTTATGTTTTTGTGACTTCCTGTTTAATCGTGAAACAAATACCGCGTCACGTGACGTACGGATGACCAGAAATTAATAAAACGTTAGTTATTTCGTTTGTTTTTTTTATTATTATTGTTCATTCGAATTATAGTTTAACATTTGTTTAATTATTTTTTTTTTTTTTAGTTTACTGTAGTAATAAAATAATATTTACATTGAAATAACGTAAGTATTTGAAATTAATAATTGCATGCTATAAGACATTTTATTGAATTAATATTAATAAATTATCAACCGAATAACGTTACTTTTCATTGTCTTATGACATTTTCTAATTCCATAATAAAACGTCATTTTTCAATGTAAAAAGAAATAAAAATTTGCAAATGATAAAAACGTTTTATTTTTTTTAATTTCTGGTCATCCGTACGTCACGTGCTATTTGTTTCACGATTAAACAGGAAATCACAAAAACATCTTGGATATAACCATCAAATTGTAAGAGGAAGAAAAAACAAATTACATATCGGTAGACATTTCAGCTTACTAAGCAGGCAAGGGCGATAACTTTCGGAAAAAGTCAAACTATAAGAAAAAAAAAATGGCGACATAGATAAAATCGTTTTTTAAATTTATTTTTTATTTAATAAATACTGGATGAAAATGCTTAATTTTTGGTGTATAGTCTTCTCAGCTACCACGTAAATACATAACAAAGTTTATACATTTCTTTAGCTATTTATTTTTTAAGGAGTAGCCTAACATGTCATTGTGAAACTACAGAAGCACCAAAAAAGACAGTTCCTATAGAACAGATTTTAAAACTAAATGAAGAGGAAAAACAGAAGAAGCCGCTTGAGAAAATGTCTTTTGTTAAGGGGACAAAAAAAAAAAAAATTTACTTAAGACTTATGTAATAAATTAGTAATATATTCGGTCGAAAAGTGCTCTAGACTAAAGCAGTTGTTGTTTGGGTTATATCGACAAGTTGAGGATCGGTCTTGGCGACCTCCTCAGAGCTAATTAAGTTAAATATCGACGTAAGCCAAACAGACAATAATCATGGGATTAAAAAAAGTAAATATATGCATTTAGCCTGAAGAATTCCGTCGGAAATGGAGCAAAAATTTATGGAAAACACTTAGAAATATATTTGGTATTCTCACAGATTAGGACCCACGCTAACTTTAACCCTAACGACGGGGGTCAAAATTAGCGTGGGTCCTAATCTGTGAAAGTATCGTATATTTCTATATTAAGTTATCAGCACTCATATATATATATATATACACACGACAATCATATAATTGTCAGGTAAATTTCACGTTTGCCGATTTTTAAAAAAAAATTTAAAAAAAAAAAAAAAAAAAAAAAAAAAAAAAAAAAATCACTTGGTGGGGGGGGAGGTATCTTTCTAAACAAGACAAAAAAAAAAAAGAAAAAGGAGCAAAGATGTCAACGGAACGTTTAATCTTTAATTTTCACAACAAAAACAAAGCCGAAACAAAGTACGCAATTTGTTGACGAAATTTGCGATTTATGAACGGAAATCGACCCAAAATCCAATTACAAGCCGCCAACAAGATGCAACGGTTTTCTTTGCTTTTCAAAAATCAAGGGAAAATACGATAATCGTTTCATCGGTAGAACAGGAAAAATATGTAGACCCTTTACTTTACCTTCTAATAATCTTGCAATAATACTGTCAATGTTCAGCTTATCATCGGCCATTCCACAAAGGATCTTTCTTTCGAAAAAATGTAATAAATTGTTAGCCAAGGACTTCTCCGATCAGATGTTCGCCGATTATTTAGTTATCTTGTTGTATAGAACGTTAGCAAACAAATATGGCGAATATAAGAGAACAGGTCTGAGCACTGCGCATAAATACACTATTTGATTCCTTTTTGCGCAACTCTACTCTTCCGCGACATTGCACTATTTTCTCTAAGAATTAAATCTTTTTAAGCGTCAAAATATAAAATTTTTATTAAAGAAATGTTAAACTTCTTGATTTAATTAAAATTATTTAATTAAAATATTTTTTTAGATATGGCTAAAAATGTATACATTACTTATGGACGGGGAAAACCCCTGTCTTTTTTGTTTTAAGTCGTGGATGTCAGTTAAAGTAAGTTAGTATAAATAAACTTAATGATGTTTGCATTTCTGACCACAGTGGTCGAAGTCATATTTCTAAATTCTTCCCTTGTCAGAATTACAGCTCTTTGGGACAGATCTGATCTGATCTTGGATATGTATAATAAAAGATAAAAATGGGACTAAAGCGAAAAGGTGAGATATTAATTAATTACGTATTTCATTCAAAAGAAAATCATTATTTTTAAAAAAATCATAAAATTTAATTTATATGATGAAGTATGTACATGCAGGTATTTAAACCTTTTTAGGGTCTCCCCGCGAGAGCAAAGTTTGACATAGGTTCAGTTTTTAATCTCTGGGAAAATGTAGCTCCTCAAAAAAGGGGGCTCTCTAGATTGGTACAAAATTGCCTCAGTCAAGGATGACTTTTTTTTTTATTGAATTAATTTTTTTTTCAAGATTCATCATAAAGTATGAAATAATTTAATTCAGAGTTAAATCGTGTATATAAACAAGAGTTCTTATTTACCATATTTATTTTGAGATATACAAACTAAATTTTAAAGAAATAAAAAGATTTATCCAATCTAAAATATGCAAATAATAAATTCATATACATTTTTTTTCTTCGGTTATTTTTTTTTTAAATAAATAAAATAATGAAAAAAATGCAATGAGAATTAAAAAAAAAAAGTTCTTTTAATGATCAAAATTAATGTTTATTTATGTTTACTTAATTTAGGAAATTAATGGGCGATTTAGTCGTTTCACAGCTAAAATAGCGGACAATGAATCGGTTGCTTTTTTATGGTTTTTTTTAGGAATAAAAGATGATAATAATGTAATATATATATATATATATATAAGTTTTAGAAGTTTACAACAATTTTTAATACAATCTCAGTGATTACGGTCGAGCGTCATTATATTACCATGACAACGGTAAATAGCCTCGTTTTCGTTTCGCATAATGAAGTTCGCGCACTTTTTATTTCCAAGTCTCGGACGTTTTCGGTTAACAAAAAAATATAAATAATAAATATTTTAAGGTCAATTCATAATAATTAAAATAAAAAGTGGAAATATTTTTATGTTATAAAAATAATATAATTTAAAAAAAAAAAAAGTGAAAGGAAAAAATCAACCAAGAAGTAGCAGTAGTCACGTGTTCATTAATGTGCAGTTGGCCGTTTTTTTTGTTTTTTTTGAAAATATTTTCTCACAATTAACCTAGGCAAATATATATGAAATATATATATTTATGTTTAAAAAAAAAACTAGTTAACATTACTGATTTTTACATTTAAGGAATAGTAATTATAAATATGAATTATCTGATAAAGAAACCGGTTATTTTATTCAAAGAAAAATCATGACTATATCAAAATCGAACCAACTCTGGATTTTCAGTTAAAATTTACGATGCTCGTGACGATCCATCTTCCTTTCGAGAAAGATGCAGTTTATTTCGAAAAGAAATGACGTTTTTAGCGTTTTTAGCATTCCAATATAAACACTAAATATTTTCCAATTTATTATTTTTATTACATACAAATCCTAATTGAAATAAACTCGTATCTGCTAAAAGTGTACTTATTAAAATGTCATCCCTGTTAATAAAACTAACCACTTCTCGCCTCTACGTAACTTAGTTTTTATTTACTGTTAATTCAATATTTTTCCAATACGTTAAATAAAACGATTTTGTAAAATCGTATAAAAACAAAAAACGAAATTAAATCCACAATGCATTTCGGTTTCTTTGTAAACAAATCGGCCATTTTAATCTTTTTTTTTTATAAAAAAAAAAAAATTACGAATTACTTCGTGACACTTTAAAATTTGAAAGGAATTTGGAAGCATTTAAACTGTCGAATAGACAGTCATTTATACCGTCTTTACAATTCTTAGCAAATTCTCAAAGATGTAAAGTTTTGAAAGCTAGAAAAAAAAACATCAACTCAGTTTATAACAATTTGGTTCAACTACTAATTTAATAACAAAACGATACCGTAATAATTAAATTTAACTTTCAAAATCCTATTTAAAATTTAAAAAAATAAGTTGGTAAAAAAAAAGGTAAAGACTCCCGTTCAACGCCGGCTAGATCCCCTATTTCTAATTAATTCGTATTTATTAAATTTACTTATTAAATTGAATAGTTAATAAATAAAAAATATATATTCTGCTCCTCTGTCCAACAACAATATTTATATTTTCCTTTGCCATCAATATACAGTCGTTTGTGTATAGTGTGTGGTTCTACCCGAAGTCATTACTTGTGTGGGTGTTTTCTTTTTGCACGCACAATAAAGTATGGAACGCCGGAAGGGTTATTTTTTATATATAAGTTTTTTGTTTTTTTTAATCTTTTAATCCACTATTTTTATTATTATTTATTTATTTTGTGGGATTGAGCGGTGGTTAAATTTGTAGATTAGGTACACCCCTCAAATGGGAGACAAATTTTTAAAAAGATTACTTGTGAGTAACGATGGCACGGCACCGGTAAAAATGACACAAGTGAATAAACTGACACAAAAAGCAAGAATAATTTGGTAACGTAAAATTAGGATCGTTCGGGGGTGGGGCTAAGCGTGGCCACCGAGAACTCTCGGTGGCCACGGGCTAAGCCTCTCTCTATTTTAAAATCAATGTTTGTTTTATTTTTTATTCTGTTTTTAAGCAAATACAATCGAGTTTTCTAGGTATTTTTTTTTTGGGGGGGGGGGGGGATTTTTGTTGTTGTTCCAATTCAAAGTGCTCCTTTGTGGTGAGTTGGATTTTCCGCACATTAAAAACCGACCTTCTGTCTAACTCTGCCCTCGATTTAAATATTTGCCTATTTTATAATATTTCTTTTCTTTTCGGTTTATTTTAATTTTATTATTTACTTTTCAAAATAGAATTGACGTTAAAGTGTAGCATCTGTTCTGATACTATACTTTATTGCCCCAGTCTAGAAGGATTTCTCCTTCATTGACCGAGGACAGAAAAGATAAAGTATAGTATCTGAACAAATACTACACTTTAATGATAATTCTATTTTGGAAAGTAAAAAAAAAAATGAAAATAAACTGAAAAGAAAAAATATTGTAAAATCGGCAAATATTCAGACCAGACGTAAAAAAACAGCGGTTTTAGATTTTTTAAATATTCAAAGCAGACGTTTTATCTTAAATTTCAATTGTTTGTCTTTGATTAGTTAATTTGAGTCACGTGACGCATCTTTGATTGGTGGCAGGCATAAAAAGTGGCGCCACGTAAAATGAAGAGGCGGTTTCTACTTTCGAAGGCGATCCGGAGGGGTGGGGTAATCGCACAGGTGGTACACATGTATGGGTACTAATGAGAAATGATGCAGTTTAGTTTTTGGTAGTACCCCCTACCCCAGCTGACCCCCAACTAGTACCGAGTACCAACATGGTTTTACACTAAATGTCTCCCCCCCCCCCTCCCAACTAGTACCAGGTACTATCATGGTCTTGGACTGTCTTCTATATCTCCACCTCACCTGTACATGCTAATGCAGAGTGGAAGGGGGATATTTTTGTTACTTTGTAAAATCAGCTAGCCATACTGCTAGCCAATGAGAATAACTAGTATAAAAACTAGCAAATAATAAGATTGCACCAAAGCATCAATCATTATATCTATTCTTGAACTGTTCTCGCTTTCTTGTCATATTTCTTAGTGAGTTCTTTCAGATAAAATAATAAAAAAACAAAGGAAGAACAAGACATTAATTAACAAAGAAAGATAACAAAATTGAACTGAGAAAAAATAAATCTGAAAGATTTATTTTAAGCATAAATAAAAAAAACAATTGACATTAAATATTGTTTTGAAAAATGACACTATGTCAAACGCTGTCTGTTTTAACATTTTATTCTTCATAAAGTATTTTCAAATAAAATCATGCTTATTGAGTATCGTGTTGTAAATGCACAGAAGAGGGAAATGCTTAAATATAATGAATTTGTACATAAACCTTTAGTGACAACAATGATTTTGAATAAAATGATAGTTATAACCAACATACTGTTACGCACAGCCCTCGTCGGGACCACGTCAGCGAGCATGTGACAATGGTAAATGAAAAAAAAAAGGTAAATGTGTCCAGAAGTGGCTCGTAGGACCCAATATTAATAACAGAATACAGGGGGAGGGGATTCTCCAGTTTATGACATCACATAGAAATAAGGAATCATAATGAACAGGTGAGAGACGACTCAAACAGCAAGTTAAAATTCAAACAAATATTTACATAAAGGTAAGACAAAGGGCAAACATGTATGGAGCAAAACAACAAAAAGAACAACATAATATTTTAAGGGGAGAAGGGATAATGTTTAACGTTATCTAATAGTGAGCAAAATCTATAAACAAAAATCTTGTCCAGACAAATCAAGGGAGAAAAGGTATTAGTCACTTACAACAATGGATGAGTGGTACAAGACTCCCCACGGAAGTTGAAAAGTTCAGTAGTCTGGGAATTAAACAATCATCCAAGATTTACACTTATCTTTGGATGTAAAAGTCAACGGTAGATGCCAAGGCACAAATCCTTCAGAAATCAGGTGTATAGCTGGGGTCTCAGAGTTTTGGTCGGCGCTGCACAATCCTCATATAGGATTTGTAGTCATATTCTCTCAGCGATACTGTAAGATGTTCTAGTCTACGACAGATCTTGGTGATGTGGAAAATTCGTCTCGAAAGCGTTGGGATTCGCTTTCGGCTGTACAATATAGAAGAATCTCTGGACCACGCAGGCAAAAAGAAACATGAGCGAATTTCATTTCTTCATCCCTGTCTTTGTCGTCAGTTTTTTCTTTTTCATTACCTTGAGGCGACGAGCAGCGTAAGTTGTCTCTGGCTGCCAGCAACTAACTCTTCAACTGCCAGCAACTAACTCTTCAACTGCCAGCAACTAACTCTTCAACTGCCAGAAACTAACTCTTCAACTGACAGCAACTAACTCTTCAACTGCCAGCAACTCACTCTTCAACTGCCAGCAACTGACTCTTCAACTGACAGCAACTAACTCTTCAACTGCCAGCAACTAACTCTTCAACTGACAGCAACTAACTCTTCAACTAACAGCAACTAACTCTTCAACTAACAGCAACTAACTCTTCAACTGCCAGCAACTAACTCTTCAACTGACAGCAACTAACTCTTCAACTGCCAGCAACTAACTCTTCAACTGCCAGCAACTAACTCTTCAACTGCCAGCAACTAACTCTTCAACTGCCAGCAACTAACTCTTCAACTGCCAGCAACTAACTCTTCAACTGCCAGCAACTAACTCTTCAACTGCCAGCAACTAACTCTTCAACTGACAGCAACTAACTCTTCAACTGACAGCAACTAACTCTTCAACTGACAGCAACTAACTCTTCAACTGCCAGCAACTAACTCTTCAACTGCCAGCAACTAACTCTTCAACTGCCAGCAACTAACTCTTCAACTGCCAGCAACTAACTCTTCAACTGCCAGCAACTAACTCTTCAACTGCCAGCAACTAACTCTTTAACTGCCAGCAACTAACTCTTCAACTGCCAGCAACTAACTCTTCAACTGCCAGCAACTGACTCTTCAACTGACAGCAACTGACTCTTCAACTGCCAGCAACTGACTCTTCAACTGCCAGCAACTGACTCTTCAACTGCCAGCAACTAACTCTTCAACTGCCAGCAACTAACTCTTCAACTGCCAGCAACTAACTCTTCAACTGCCAGCAACTAACTCTTCAACTGACAGCAACTAACTCTTCAACTTCGCTTCGTGATTTGTCTGGGTATAAATGGAAAATGATGAAATAGATCTTGCTCGTTTTGGTTATATTTATGAAATACAGTTTGTTTCTCTTATTGTCTTAACTCAACTCCCGTTTCTGCATAACAATATGCATTCACTCAAAAATGTACACAAAAACTTTAAATATCAAATTCAATCTCTTCCATATAACTCGGTACAAATGTGAAATTACAATTTCCCATAAATGTAAATAAGTACAATTACATTTCTTGTCACAACTTCATTACATTGAGAAGATTTGTCAAAATTTAAAGAACAAAAATAATTTCGCAAAATTTAAAACTATTGCTGGGAAAATATTCACTTGTATGCTAATTAATCTTAATTATTAATCAACAGACACGTGAATACTGCCACAGTAATAGTGGAAATAAAAAAGGTAAAAGCTTCATCACTTTTCTTAATGACATCATACATATTTCTTTTTCATCCAACAATCTGAAAAATGCTAAAGTGATTTTGGAAATACACATATGTAAGACAAACTTAAAATTCTAACAATAACTTCCTTAATAGTTATATATATATATATATATATATATATATATATATGTAAATTATAACTAAAAGGTAAACTTTTAGAGAGTTGGACCTATTGTGAAATAAGGAAAGCTCAATATACTGGATAGAGCAAAAATATGGTACGTCAATGAAAATTAGTAAGACCTGCAAATGGAAGCAAATCGGTATTTTCAGTTGTTCAAAACAAGGAGTAGTTTAGTTAATAAAAACATTTATTTTTCATCTCTTTCTTTCCTTAAACCAGGCTTTTCAAAGATTAAAATCTTATCATCAGAGGAAAAATTATGATTGATAAGTTGACAGGGTAGGACTGTCAAAGTTCCAAATTTGAAAAAGTTTTCTTTTAAAATTAAAAATTAAAAATTAAAGAAATTCAAAAAAACTTCTTTAAAAAAATGTTTCCAAAAGGTTCAAACGGGCATGGGAATCACCAATAACGAAATCCAAAAGACGTAGGGCTCAGAAATATTGGTAAATCCGGAGGAATCTGCATAAAAATCCAACGACGGCGATTTCACTCAGGTCTGTTGTCCACGGAGAGGAATCAAATAAAACGTACCATATATATATATATATATATATATATATCATTTCACACAAAATGAAATACCTATTTTTGCTATTCTAACTTCAGTTAAAATATAAAATTACTTAACAAAACAATAACAAATACACTTGGGGATGAAATGCTATTCGAAGGTCATTGTTTTATATTAAGTTCACTTCATCATTAGAATATGGAGCTGGTATTACTTTACTTTTGTGACTGATGTTATAATGAGCTTCAAGATTATAACTCCATGCATACAAATTACATATAGGACACAATTATTTTTTTAGTACATGGATTCTTTTTTATTGCTTTTGTAGAAATACCTTTGTATGGATTAAAGTATCAGCATTGCCTGGGGTGATAATATTTTTTACTACCTTTGTAGGATGTTTGTTTTAGAGATATTATACACCCATCTCCTCCACAAAATCCACATATCCATTGTCTTGCAACATTTATTTCCCAACGAACATTGTAGAATGCAATATTAAGGCGCATTTGAGAAAGCAGCATGAAGATGCAGACTTTACATGGAACTTTTTACATGGTACTTTTTCTCCATTATCAGTTGAACGGAATGTATAATTACCAACTCCTTACTAAAAAAAATAACAGGACATGTTTTCTTGGGAGGTCATGGATATTTGGGGTTCTATAGTAAGGTATTCATTGAGACAACTTCAAGAGAAATGCAGGGAACAAAATATGCCATTGCAGATTGCTTTTGTGAATCCCACAAAAGCATTTGATACTGTCAGTCGCGAAGTGCTGTACTTGGCACATTTAAAAATTAACTGCCATCCAAAGCACTTTAGTAAGATCCTTCCACCAGAATATGAAAGGGGCCGTACAATTTGATGGGAACCTGTTTGAACCATTTGATATTTGCAATGGTGTGAAACAAGACTGTGTCCTGACCCCAACCAACCCTTTTTGGGATCTTTTTCTCAATGCTTCTGAAGCGTGCTTTTGGTGATGCAAATGAAGGCATCCTTCTTAGGACAAGATCTGATGGGTTCCTCTTTAACCTTTCCAGACTCAGAGCAAAAACTAAGGTCAGACAAGCTATGATAAGGGGCATGCTTTATGCTGATGATGCAGGCATTGCTACTCACACTTCAATTTCTTATGAACCACCTCTCTGTTGCCTGTAAGGATTTCGACCTCCCAAAGACCAAAATACTGTCCCAAGCCTTCTATCAAAATTGACAACTATGGGCTAGGTGTTGTTGAAGATTTCGCATATCTTGGCTCAAATATCTCAGAATTTCTCTCGGATACAGAAATCAACAAAAGGATTGATAAAGCAGGCACCATGTCTAAACTAACTGGTCGAGTTTGGGAAAACTCCTTACTCAAAGTCACAAAAAACTGTCAGTCTATAGTGTTTGCATTATAAGTGTCTTCCTTTATGGCAGTGAGGTATGGACACCTTATGCTAGACAAGCAGGAAAGTTGAAGATATTCCATCTTAGAAACCTGCGTTTTATTCTTGGTATCAGATGGAAACACAAAAAGACAAATGTTGATGTGCTTGAAATAGCTGGTCTGAAATCCATGTTGCTGAGGCAACGCCAACTGAGATGGCTTCATCACATTCACAGGATGGTTGATGGCAGAATTCCCAAAGAGCTCCTTTATGGAGAGTTAAAAGAAGGGGAAAGAGACCGTGGGTGCTCCCTTCTAAGATACAGGGGTGTCTGCAAGAGAGACATGAAGCCCCTTGAAATTGATCCGTCATCTTGGGAAAGCCTTGTCTCTGACAGGATGAATGGAAAAAAAACTCAAACGACAGCTTTACATCGGGAAAACAAAGTGGAAGACGAAAGCCACTGAAAAGTGTGCAAGGAGGAAAGAAATGGCAAAAGCAAGTGATCTTCTTCATCCACCCTCCTTTTTCATCTGTGGCAGAGACTGCATAGGCCTTCTCAGCCACAGCAAGAAATACCTAGGTTAAGTCAGTATGCTCCCTTGGGGCATTGGCATTACTGATAGGACTTTGTAAATACTGAAACTAGCTGGCTAGATCTGAAAGTGTAATTCATGGTCGAACACGACTAGCTATGAAGGCCTAATATAGTAAGGCAATTGATGCCTGCCACCTCAACAGGAGATCCTATGAAAGTTCCATCCCAAAATAAACAGTCATCAAATTATTTTACTTGAAGAATCGGGACATTGATTGTTACATGTGGTTGCTCTAATCTATCTTCTGGCAGGAATTGTATTTTATTTTCGCTGCTATTTATTTTACAAATAATTCTTACTTTGGGTGCATCATTGTGATTAATAACGATCGGGTCCCCAACAGAGACAATATTGTCTGAATCCACATAACTATCCTCGTCTTGATATGTTGTTAGATTCTGAATCTATCTAAGTCGATCACGAGATAAAAAAATTCAGGTTGTCCTTGATGGCCGTTCATCTAAGCAACATGACATAAATGCTGGTGTACCCCAGGGATCTATCCTTGGACCTTTATTGTTCCTGATCTATATAAACGATCTCCCTGATGACATAGTCTGAGATGGGTTTATTTGCTGACGACACCACGCTTTACTCTCACCATGTTGGCAAAACAGACAAATACTTCAATGGATTGTGCTCCGATGAATTGGCTGCTCTGGTGCCCCCTTGACGTAAGTTCACTAGACCAACTCAACAATCGACTAAATCCCATCCATTCACTGTGGAGGTCCCCAGATGCCGGAGAGCTTCCTACTCAAATAGCTTCTTTCCTCGTGCTGCTGGTATCTGGAACTCCCTCCCTTCCCCGTTTCCCCGATGGTACTGACATGCAGAAATGTAAAACTAATGTAAACAGACATCTCGCTGCGCAGATCCCAATTTTCTTTCTTCTCAGTAGCGTCTACAGTGGCAGCCTGCCTTGTCTGGGGTGAACTATGTTAAAAAAAAAAAATTTTTTTTTTAATTCTTTTCTTGGATTGAATATAAATTCTAATGGTCTATGATCACTTGTCAAGAAAAATCTTTTTTCCAATTAGAAATTGTCTAGCTCTAGTGGTGCACCATATAATGACCAATGCTTCTTTCTCTATAATTGAATAATTAAATTCAGTGTTCGTTAGTCTTCTTAATAAATACATTATCGGATGTCCTTCTTGTGATAATATTCCAAATATCGAATGTTCACTTGCATCTGTGGTTAACGTAATGTACTTTTTGGGATCAAAATTTTTTACTAATCTATTTTTGTAAAAACGCTCATTCCTGCCAGCGCATGTAATACAACTTCCACATTAGGTATAGAATACGAATACGAGCAAACTTTGTGGTTTACGCCTATTTTATAATCTCCACATATACGTATGTCTCCATCTGACTTTCTCAAAACTACAATGGATGATGCCCACTTGCTATCCCCAGGTGAAACATGTTCAATAAGGTCCCGTTCAATTAATTTTCGTAGTTTCGCTACTACTTAATGGCAACAAATGTACTGGTAATATTCGTGCTTCATAATAAGAGGGGGTAACATTTTAATTTTAAACTAGCTTTGTTAGTTTTTTAATTTTCTGTTTTTTTTTTCATTTTTATCTCATTAATTAGTTTGGTAGAATTTATTTTAAGCACATCGTTTCCCAGCAGTCCGTGGTTAATATCTATAATTGTCACAAATTGTAAAAAAATTTGTGACAATTATAGGTATTAACTCTAAGGAACCTTCAAAGTATCTTAAAGTTTTTATGACCAATCCATCAAATTGGCGGAGTTGTACACTGATCTTTCGTAAATTCGTCTTTCCAATGCGTTCCCAGAAAATCTTTGGTATAAGCGTTAGCTCACTACCGGTATCGATTTGCATATCAAAATCGACATTGTTAATTTTGACTTTTAATATATCTTTTTTCTTTTGTTCAATTTTTTCAACATTCTTATTTTTGTTTTTTAATGTAAAGGCTTCCCTATTGGTTTCATTTTCTTCAACTCTTTCGACGTTTTTCTTTTTAAACTTGCATACTGCTTGAAAATGGTTTATTCTTAAGCAATTTGTACAAGTTTTTCCAAATGCTTGGCATTTTTCCCTTTTTATTTTGCGTTCACGTCCACAATACCAACATTTTTTCTTTTTTAACATGTACGTATCACCGACTATTTGTTCGCCAGGTTGACTTTTATGATCGTTGTATTTCTGTATTAATTCTTGTTGCTTTATAAAGTCAATGCAAGTATTTAAGTACATGTTTCCTATTTGTACCTTTAATTGAATCTTCAATAGTCTGTTCTTTTTGTCCGAGTTTTTCAAACTCACAATATCTACTCGTATTTCGTAGACGGTGTAGATATTTGATGATTGATTCGTTAATTTCTTGTTTCATTGAAATAAACTTTAATCTTTCTGCCACGACTAACCTTTTCTTAGGTCTCATATTTCTTTTTATGATCTGACTTATTCTTCTGAAAGTCATGCGATACGCCATGGTTGAGACTTTCATGATGGCCTCACATCCAGCTGTAGCCCAAAATAAATCTGTTATTTCATTTTCTCCCCCCGTTTCCTTATTGTCTTTTAACTTTTTAGTCCTTGCACTCGCAGCGAAGCATCTTATCCATGTGTCCACGAAGTTGGTGTCCTCGATAGACAATTGGGATCCTATCGGTGACGCCATTTGTGTACTTTCACTGTTAGCTATACTTAGGGAGGCATTTATTTTTACTTATGCTAATTATGCATATCAATTAGCCAGTATCACCACATCTCCCAAGGCTGTTTTTAAGCTATCAGACATGCGGGAAGATCAGAATACCCATCAGCTTTAATGGGAAGACAAATTAGGGGTCCGTTAACTATGTCATATTCTACAAATGAACAAATATGGTACAAAAAGAACAAAGAATCAAATCTAGAAAGGACAGAATTTATCATGCAAAAAGGCCACAATACAGCTATAATAAATAGAGAAAACGAAAACAGTGTGTTGGCCCATGCAGACCAAATAAGTTCTCAGGGTGAATACGAAGAGCAAAATGAACAAATCGCTACGACTCCTTCCGTTATTGAGCTATTAGAACAACCTGTACAGAATGAAACGTCAGAAGATGAAACAATGAAAGATCAAGCAAGTCAAAATGAGGATTCGGAATCGGATTCGGATCAAAGTATGAAAGGGGACGACCCTGCACAGTGCGCCCAGCGTGGGAATTTATTGATTTTTCAAGGTTTCATAAAATGACATTTTCTTAGAATGTCTTTAACTAGAAGACCCAGGGAATACAATGCAAAAAAAATAAAACGCGTGTAAAAATATGCAACGGTTAAGATTTGAGAGCAGTTTAAAGTCAGCCAATTTTTACTAACCGGTCACTTCATTTCTCCTCAGTAAAATTCTGAGAAAAAATAGTCAATTTTCAAACCTTTGCCAAATTGTTTAGAAACAACATTGAAACATTTTGTTTCGATCTATCTGAAAGCATTTAGAATATATACCAAAGAAAACCGTTCCAATTTGAAAAATTCAATTTGAAGTTGGATACGGGTGAGTTATTTAGAACTCAAATTTTCATTGAATTTTCCGTAAATTCTCCGGAACAGTGTAAATTTTGAAAATGATCACATAATTTTACACCGTGTGCACCTGGTATATTATAAAATAGAGTTAGTCAATGTTATCATTAAAATAAGACAAATTAAAAGGTATGAAGGGGTTAAATACAGTATTTTTCTAAACATTTTGGATTTTTTGAAAATATCTGAAGAAAATTGCCGTTAAATAAAATTCCGTGCTAAAATTGGTTAATTTTCAAACTATCGCCAATTTTTTCTGAAAAGAGATTGAAAAATGTTGTCTCTATCTATCTGAAAGCATTTTTCCTCCTCTTTTTGAATATATACAAAAGAAAACCCTTAGCTGGCTTTTAAATTTGAAATTCAAATTAAAGTTGGATGGGGGCAAGTTATTTAGAACTAAAAAATTTCCTTCAAACTTTCCGGAATTTTCCGGAAAATGCTAAATTTACAAAATAATCACATAATTTCTCACCAATGGTCACTTGGTGTATTAGAAAATAAAGTTAGTCAATGTTATCATTAAAAAGGACCAATTAAAAAGGCATCAAGGGATGAAATACTGTGAAAAGTAGAGTTGGGCGGTTTTGAAATTTTGGTTTCGGTATCGGTTTCGGTTTTTTTCCCTTAAAACCTCGGTTTACGGTTCGGTTTTTCGGTTTTTTTAGTCATAGAATTCATGACATGGATTAAAGTTTAATAATTAAACTTTCGAATAAATTGTCAACTCTAAATAAATACCATATTAACAATTTAGTAAAATATAAATCGTTGCATAGTCTACTTTTTGAATAACCCATTTTTGGGAGAGAAAACGGTATAGTTGAGAGATAGTTCTCTAGAAATGACAATTTATGTATGAAGTGGCTTTTCAAAAGTAAACAATGAAATGCCTAATGTTTAAAATAATTTTTAAAATCCGAATAAAGTGATACTAGCATTGGCAACTACTTTTTTTCTTTTTAAATATTTATACTTGCTCGCTACTTTTCGTTTATTTACTTTTACAACAAGTATTTTTTTAAATTTCATTTTAATAATTTATTTTTTTAGATAACTCTAAAACAAACATAAATAATTATTTTACAATTTTGAGTTGAATCAAATAGATTTTAGACATCATACGGAACGCGTTTGATTTTTTCTTTTCCATTTGAAAATAGTTTATGCTAAAAATACGATGTTATGTTGTCTGTCGTATTTCTCTTTTTTTCATTTGAAAATTCAAAATGTCAATGATAAACAAACTGTAAACAAAGATTTCTTCCTACAAGTCAATTAAATGTTTTTTATCGTATATTTGTTCAATCTGTCCTCTTACTAATATAACATTTTTTGGTAATATTTAATTTTATTCAAATCGGAAAATCTTTTCAACCGTGTTTCCTTGTATATGGTGGCTTACTGTAGTAAAAACGCAATACCGAACGGTTACGGAAAAAAAAAAAAAAACGATTCGGTATTCGGTATGGAGACGAAACCGAAAAACCGCGGTTTTT
Source organism: Sepiola atlantica (assembly GCA_963556195.1). Classification (NCBI taxonomy): domain Eukaryota; kingdom Metazoa; phylum Mollusca; class Cephalopoda; order Sepiida; family Sepiolidae; genus Sepiola; species Sepiola atlantica. The sequence goes on from OY744549.1 coordinate 41,376,886, forward strand.
CGGTAAAACCGCCCATCTCTAGTGAAAAGTGTTTACCAGTTATCAATAATACAGAAACTCAATCATTTAGTAGGTGTGTTTGGAGATGCCAAGTATGATGACACCGGTCTACAATCATTTGGAGAGCTTCTTCTTTTAAAATGTTTTGTTTGTGAGAAAATTTTTCTACTTCATCAACCATCTTACGCAACAGGGATCTTTGTAACTTCTGGCATGGTTGGTCCGCAAGAGTAGCGATGAGTCTTCCCCTCTTAGGTTTTTCGTCATGAGGTGGTTTAGGCAATGATGGTGGCACAACATCTGTTTCAAGAAAGGAGACGATTTATAGAAACTAATCTGGATTGCTCTTCGATCAGCTTTAAAGCAGCAACATCAGCCTTTTTCATCTTAGGAGTTTTTGTAGACAAATGCTTGGTGTACTGCATCTTGCTTATTGTTTTTCTACAATTATATGAACATCGTTTTAAGCAGGAGCACCAACAGCAAGATAATTAATTATCAACAACAAGGATGGAACTAATGTTATGTGATTATTGTATGTGAAGATATGCGTGAAATTGTGTTTTAGGCCTCAAATGCCCAAATATGGTCATTTGGGCCCAGGCCTCCAAGAATTGCAAATTTTGAATAATATTGCTTTCACTAGAAGCGGCTTGGTAATATGCTTCAAACGTATTGATGTAATAATGGGGTTTTATCTGGACCCCAATATTTTCTGTTATTTAAAAATAGACCCCACACCTCTAAAATCAATTTTTAATCAACGACTTTGTCAAAATTGCCAACTTTTCTTTAATTCCATCATCCTGCCTTTTCTATTAACTTTTAATCAAGACATCAAGTTATTCCAGACTTTAATTAAAATTAGATGGCTATCGTAAAAAGAAGGCCTGTCAACTGAGTCGAGTTTTCTGGTGATGTCATTGATAGTGGTAGTAAGAACCACTATCAATGAAGACCGGAAGTTCTCGGAACACTTAACACGTATGATTATTCATTCACTTGAAAATCATTGTTAACTTGTTCCTGCTATTGTGACTGTATTCCTCTGCCAAGAACATGGCTACTCTCCTTAGGATTATTCATTCACTTGGAAATCATTTTTAACTTGTTCCTTTTTTCAAACATATTTCCTAAAAAATATCACATTTTAAGAGTTCTGACGTGATGGAAAAAGTAAATGTCGATTTCATTTTTTCCGGTTGATTTTGACTACGAATGACTGATAAAGATGAACGTCTTAAAGTCTTAAAAAAATTAATTAAAATTTTATTTTGCAATAAAAAATACAATTTTAGACTAATAAGTTTCGCTCAAAATGTTGGGTTAGTGGTAAGAATAATTGGTTAACTGCCCTAAAAAGTTAGAATGACCCGGAAATGGGAGATTATTTTATGTTAAATTTATATACGAAACTGATCCTCACTCTAAATTCTAAAATATTTTTTCTCTTCTTTCTGCCAAAATTTTTCACGGTGTAGTTTACGGATTTAGGTAAAAATGGCACAGGTTCAATGCTTCTTGAAGACTGAGATGTGAACTGGACTCTTGCGACTGAGGTGTGGAAGCAGTAGGTAGGAAGGATCATAGCAGGTATTCTTACTGTGTTTGCGAAACGAAATTCGTTAAGAAGCTGCAAAAAGAGGGATGGCAAGTTCAATGTGGACCTTGGTGAAAGAGATGGGCCTTAAAGTGGCGATTATGAAGAAAGCACTGAATGAAGCTCATACAAGATGTGTGCGAAAATCCAACAAAATAAGCGAGATATTCAAATCAGATATTGTAAATAAACTGTCTGTTTGGAAAAAAAAAATCCAACAAAATAAGCGAGATATTCAAATCAGATATTGTAAATAAACTGTCTGTTTGGAAAAAAAAAATCAACAAAATAAGCGAGATATTCAAATCAGATATTGTAAATAAACTGTCTGTTTGGAAAAAAAAAATCCAACAAAATAAGCGAGATATTCAAATCAGATATTGTAAATAAACTGTCTGTTTGGAAAAAAAAAATCAACAAAATAAGCGAGATATTCAAATCAGATATTGTAAATAAGCTGTCTGTTTGGAAAAAAAAAATCCAACAAAATAAGCGAGATATTCAAATCAGATATTGTAAATAAACTGTCTGTTTGGAAAAAAAAAATCCAACAAAATAAGCGAGATATTCAAATCAGATATTGTAAATAAACTGTCTGTTTGGAAAAAAAAAATCCAACAAAATAAGCGAGATATTCAAATCAGATATTGTAAATAAACTGTCTGTTTGGAAAAAAAAATCCAACAAAATAAGCGAGATATTCAAATAATATATTGTAAATAAACTGTCTGTTTGGAAAAAAAAATCCAAAAAAATAAGCGAGATATTCAAATCAGATATTGTAAATAAACTGTCTGTTTGGAAAAAAAAAATCCAACAAAATAAGCGAGATATTCAAATCAGATATTGTAAATAAACTGTCTGTTTGGAAAAAAAAAATCCCCCACCCACAAATAAAAACAAAACTGTTTTAATTTATTACAAAGCATTACTTTATTGTAAATAAACTGTTCGTTTTGACCCCCCCCCCCCAAAAAAAAACTACACACACATTTTAATTCATTTCAATAAATGTTCTATTAATTAATAATCCTTCGGCCTAACCTTCACAGGTAACATGAATTGGAACAAATACATTGAAGACATTGCCAAGGCTGCCACAAAGAAGGTTGGCTCCCTCTACCGTGCTAGTAAACTCCTCACACCTGACATTATCCTCTATCTCTACAAAGCCACCATCCGCCCATGCATGGAGTATTGTTGCCACATCTGGGCTGGTGCATCATCTACTCTCTCTAATAGTTCCTTCACTGTCAACCAAGCTCCAGTCCCTGTCCCATCGCCGCAATGTAGCATCCTTGTGCTTGTTTTACAAATACTTCAATGGATTATGCTCTGATGACCATATTACTTGTACTCTGGCCTGTCATTTTGCATATGATAGGGAAATTGTTGTAGCAATCAGCAATGATCAGATATTCATGGTCATTGAAGTGAAACAAATCTGTACCAACAACTTCCCATGCTAGGGATGTCGTGTGGCTGTAAAGTTTCCTTTGATTGTGCAGGAAGACCTTCCTGGCATATTGAGCATTTTATGATCATTTTCTCAATATCGGCATTAATTCCATTCCAATTTACTGTGTCTCTTGCATGAAGACGTGTCTTTTCAATGCCTTAATGGGTGTAATGGAGCTGGTTCAGAATGATTTCCCGTTGGCTTTTTGGAACTGACTCTATACTGATAGATACCATGTTTGTATTATTCCACTTTAAAAATTATGTATTGAAAGTTTCCAAGTTGGAAAACATTTTTGTAATAATGGTACATCATACAAAGGATACAGGAAAAGTGTAGTGACTTTAATTCAAATTACTTTTACAATAATTCCAACGATTCTGAAAAGATTGGAAATTTACTGACTCTATACTGATAGATACCATGTTTGTATTATGCCACTTTACAAATTATGTATTGAAAGTTTCAACGTTGGAAAACATTTTTGTAATAATGGTACATCATACAAAAGGATACAGGAAAATTGTAGTGACTTTAAGTCAAATTACTTTTACAATAATTTCAACGATTTTAAAAAGATTGGAAATTTGGAACAACAACTCTTGATCCTTTTAGTAGAATACCCTCCTTTACAGACATTTCATCTCGCTATGATCGATATGATCAATATGATCGGATTGCAGGTGATAGTTCCTTGATTGAATCTGGCCATCCTGTTATTATAACTTTGTGCAGCTGATCAAGAACTGAGTCCTTTTTAGTTTAAGTCCTAATGTCACTCGCTACTAAATCTCACAAGACCGATTCTAACATTCAGGTCAATTGTATTTGTGTTTTTAGTACTGGGAAGACGACTTAGTGTATAGGCTAGAGTCATTTCCTTTCCTGTTATGTACTCTGTGTATCCGGTATCCCTGTAGATTGTAATCTAGGAGGTGCACTCATCAGTGGTTTTTGTAGTACCATGACCAGTGTTTTGTGGTTAGTGAGTACTTTGAATTGACAGCCATAGAGATATATGTGGAATCTTTGGACTTCGAATACAATTGCTAACAGTTGTCTTTCAATACATGCATAGAGTTTTTTTTTGTGTCTGATAAAGACTTTGATGCATGTGCAATTTTTGTTGTTGTTTTGCATCAGTGCAGCTTAAAGCCATTTCAGGCTTGCATCAGTCTGCAGTACTGGCATCTCTGTCATGTTGAAGTATGTCAATATTGAGTTTGAGCTGATTTCTGTTTTGAGCTTCTCAAAACATTGTTTGTAGTGTTCCTTCCACAGAAAAGATGCATCTTCCTGTAACAATCCTCTTCAGGTGTGTGACTTGTCAGCCAGGTTTGGGATAAATAGCGACAAATTCTTGTGGTTCTTTCTTACATGTTCGGTATGGCATGTTTGTATGGCATTTATCGTCTCTGAGTCTGGACTAATACCATTTTCACTGTATTGTAAAGAAACGCTTTTAGATTTGATTTTGCATTTTGTTGAGTTGAACACAAGATCGTTCTCTTGAGCTATTTGCATGAGTTTGTGCAAAACCTTGTCATGTTCTTCACATGATTTAGCATAGACAGCAACATCATCAGCGATTCCTACTGAACCATCGACTTGTTCAAGGATTTGATCTATCTTCATTTGAAAAATGGTAATCCTTGGAAACAATATCTACCATAAGGTGACTGGAATGTTGTTAGCCGCTGAGTCTTGATCCAGATGTATAGACCAGTATCCAGCTTTGGCATCAAGCTTTGAAAATAGCTCGACACCTGCGAAGTGATGTATAGCTCTTCTGTTGTAGGACTTTTATGATGTTGCCTTTTGAGTGCTGTATTTAGGTATCTCGGGTCCAGGCAGATTCTTAGACTCCCATCCTTTTTGTGTGACTAGGCTAGGCTTGAAACCCAGTCTGTTGGTTCTATCACCTTTCTGATGATATTTTTTTTTACTATGTTATCAAGTTCCTGTTTTATGTTTTCTATTAATGCAGTTCTTTTATTAAGTGCATCAATATGTGGTTGTATGTTCTTGTTAACAGTTTCACAGACACTGGCATAGAGCCAATTTTATCAAAGCGGTCTGGGTACATATGAATGAGTTCTTCCATTGTATTTATCTGTGTTTCCACACATTTTCTTTCTTTACTGTGCAGTGTAATGTAATTAGTTTTAGCTGTTGTAGCGATGGTAGTCCTAGAACTGCTGGTCCTTGTACATCCACTATGTAGAAGGTGTTGTTATGCCAGCCTGAATTGTTATATTTGCATGGTATGCTGATGCAGCCATCGCATTTTATTGAAGTGCCGTTGTATGCTACCAGTTTAATCACACTTGATTTTGTTTTTCCATTTTGGAAAACCATGAGTCTAGCTTTTCTGGAAACATCCTATGGAATGTAGAGACTGGTAGTGTGTTTCCTTGGGCACCTGTGTCTATTTTTAGTCGCAGCCTGTGGATTCCACTTCTGTTGCATAGTTTTATGCTAATGTATGCAAAGGCTTCATCTCTTGAGAGATGGGGGATATTTCTGTGCTGCTGAATGTTAAGCCTTCAAACTCTTCCTCTAGTCTTTGGGTATTATATACTGCATCAGTCCGGATGGATTGCCTGTTCTCGTATGGTGTCCTCTTGTATTGGGTCTGATGATGTGTGTTACACTTTGACAAATTATTTTTTGGTTCGTACCTGGCAATATTGGTATCCAAGGAAACGAAAAGGCAGATACTGCAGCAAAGAAAACGTTAGAAATAGTTCCTTACTGTTATGGTGCCGTACCTACCTACAAAGAACTAATGGACTCGTCCACCTTATAAATACGGGAAGCACGTGACACTTGTTCTCTTCTTCCCAGGCAAACCAGCAATGGCGGTTGAGAGCAACATCTCCTTGTAATATCTTTCTTTCTATTATATAATATATACCTTTGTTCATTTAAACCATGTGTTCCTGTGTCCTTTATTCAGCTTTACCCAGGTCCACAACAAATGGCGACGAGGCAATTCAAACTCTTGGGTAAAAAAACTGAAAATACCACGTGAAAATGCACTCACAAGGTTAATGCAGCAAGCCGCACGCAAAAAAAAAAAAAAAAAAAAAAAAAAAAAGGTTTTTGCCGTACGGTCGAGAGAAGAAAAGAGAACTCAACTGAAAAAAAAAACAAACACGTTGAATTCTTAAGTGCGAGAAAATTGTTTTCTTTTAAGAAAAAGAAAACTGAAATAGACCTGTTGTGTTCTAAGTTTTAAAACTGCTTATCGAAAAAAAAAAAAAACAGCTTGAAATTGGGTGCGCGTTCCTCTAGTTTGGGAAAACTAGTTAAAAAAAAAAACCAAACAAACAAAAACAACTGAAATTGAATGCGCGTTTTTTTCTCTGGGTTGGAAAACTAAAAAAACAAAACAAAAGAAATATCGAACACCAAGATTAAGCGAGTATTGTTTTTTTTTAGACGAACGTCACAGCGAGTTTATTTGACGAACACGCACAAAAAAAAAAAAATGAAACCGACACCACGTGCTTCATTTTAAAAACAGATTAGAAACAAAAACATGAAATGAACACACGTGCGTTTCTCCATAAAAAATGACGCACGATAAAAAAAAGGTCAGTTTTATTTTCTCTCTCTTTTCCGACTTGTACTGAAATATTTTAAAATGCAGAAAGAATTAATTGTGAAACAGATTTTTTTTTCTCTTCGTTAAAATTAAAAACGTGTATAAGAAAAAAACATTACATAATCTTTTCATAACTAAAACTCAGCGTCTTGCAAACGCTAATTTAAAGAAAAGAACTTCTTATAAATTCATTAAATAACGAGAAAATATTAATTTTCAAAATAAAAAAATAAAAAAATAAGTGAATATACGCATATATAGAGAAAAGGAAAAGTTTCATAATCTTTTCATAATTAAAACGGCGCCTAGCAAACGCTAATTTAAAGAAAAGAACTCTTATAAAATCATAAGATAATAAGAAAATATTAATTTTCTAAATAAAATCAGAAACTAAATGGTTGAATATGGAAGATATTAAGTCTATAATCGCCGAACTAACGAAATTCCAAATCTCCCAGCAACAACAAACTGAGGAAAGATTTCAAAAGCTTTTATTACAACAGAACCAAAATATTTTATTACACAAAAAAGAGTATGATGAAAGATTGGAATTTCTGATACAAACAATATCGCGCAGTGATCAAAAAAATGAAAAAGACGACACGTTTTCGCAGAACGAAATTTGGAACAGTATTGATAATTACTCATACACGGAAAATAATACATTTGAAGAATATTTCCGAAGATATGAAGACCTATATAAAATTGACTGCGGTGGTTGGAGTGATGCGAAGAAGCTACGCCTCCTTCTTAGAAAACTAAATACCACAGAACATACCAAATTCGTGGATTTCATTTTGCCTCGGAAAACTAGCGAGCTAACTTTCATAGAAGCGGTTGGTTTATTGACAGAACTGTTTAGTCCAAGAACTACACTATTCCACAAACGATGGAAGTGCATGAACCTGGTAAAGAAAGACGAGGAAGATTATGCTACTTTTGCATCGATAGTGAACAAGCATTGTGACGATTTTAAACTAACTGAATTAAGTGCAGATAATTTCAAGTGTCTAATTTTTGTACAAGGTTTAATCTCAGGAAATGACATGGAGATAAGGCATAGAGCTCTAAATAAATTAGAGAATGAACCAAGCCTTATGCTGCAGAAGTTAGCTGAGGACTGTCAAAGATTTGTAAATGTAAAACAGGACTCAAAAGACATTGAATTGTCCGGCATTGCGCACATAAAAAAGGTACATCAAAAAACAAAAGCTCAACCTTATAGAAAAATAAGAAATAATAATTTTGATGTAACAAAGACAAACCAAACCAGTAAAAAAATAAATAAATTGCCACCAAGCCCTTGTTCACGCTGTGGTAATCCACATTGGTACTATGATTGCCCATTCCGTTTTAAAACCTGTATGAAATGCAAAAAAGTTGGACATAAAAGTTCGCACTGCAGAACGGGCAGAGGAAATAAAATGCGGATTCAAGCCACTAGGACAAAGAAGGAAACTTGCAGGAACATAAGAAAATATGTACAGGTGAAAATCCTGGATAAAAATATAAAATTGCAATTGGATTCTGGTTCAGACGTTTCCATTATAAATTTACATACATGGAGGAGATTAAATAAACCTACTCTATCAAGAACAAACAGGCTGGCAAGCACAGTTACTGGTGAAAGAATTACATTTGAAGGAGAATTAATCACAAATGTGTCCCTAATGGGAAATACTAAAAAACTCAAACTACTGGTACTGAAGGATTCGAATAATCTTTTTGGTTCAGATTTTATGCAGGCATTTGATTTATGGAAGTTGCCGATAAATACATTTTGTAAAAAAATAAATAGTCGCGCAACAGAATCGGAAAAACTACAACGAGAATTAAAAAACTCGTTTCCAGAGGTTTTTTCTGGCGGTCTTGGATGCTGCACTAAAATGACTGCAAAATTCCGTCTAAAAGAAAATGTACTGCCGGTATTTAGGAAAGAAAGGAAAGTACCCTTCGCCTCGATTGAAAAAATAAACGCTGAATTAGACCGACTGGTAATGATGGGTATTTTATCAAAAGTACAACACAGCCAGTGGGCAGCACCCACGGTTTATGTAAAGAAAAAATCTAATGAGATTCGTGTATGTGCAGATTTTTAACAGGACTAAATACTGCCCTCGCGGACTATCACTACCCACTCCATACCCCGGAAGAAGTGTTTACAAGCTTAAATGGAGGAAGATTTTTTTCAAAAATAGACCTAAGTGAGGCATACCTACAAATACCGGTGGATAAAGATTGTTCTAAGCTGTTATGTATAAACACACATCGTGGTTTATATAGATTCGAAAGATTAGCGTTCGGAGTTAAGGTCGCGCCAGCCATTTTCCAACAAGTAATGGACACAATGCTGGGCGGACTCGATTTCGCAATAGCGTATCTCGATGACATCTTGATTAACAGCAAAGATATCGAACAACACCAAAAACATGTAAATCAAGTGTTTGCGAGAATCCAAGATTATGGGTTCAAAGTAAAAGAAGAAAAATGTGATTTTTTCCTGGAGGAAATAAAATATCTGGGTCATGTGATCGACAAGGACGGCAGAAGACCAGACCCAGAAAGGGCTACCGCAATAAAAAACATGCCGGCGCCAGAAAACGTCATGACATTACAGAGTTTTCTGGGCCTAGCAAATTACTACCAGGCTTTTATCCCAGAAATGCATAATTTGCGTGCTCCATTAAATGAGCTATTAAAAAAAGGTAAAGCCTGGGTATGGACACCTGAATGTCAGGATGCATTTAATAAAATCATAGAAAGACTTACGTCAGAGTTATTTCTAACACATTACAACCCAGAATTGGACATAATCGTAGCTAGCGACGCTAGTTCATATGGTTTAGGAGCATGTATCCTACACAAAATGCCTGATGGAACCCATAAACCCATTGCACATGCATCAAGGACCTTGCTCCCAGCGGAAAAACAGTATTCTCAAATCGAGAAAGAAGCCCTAGCAATAATATTTGCAGTAACAAAGTTTCACCGATACATACATGGTAGACAATTTACCTTACAGACAGACCATAAGCCGCTAATTACAATTTATGGATCTAAAAAAGGCCTACCTGTATATACAGCTATTAGACTACAAAGATGGGGAACTATCTTATTAAACTACAACTTTAAAATGCAACATTTGCATTCAAATAAAATCTATCATGCAGATGGATTGTCGAGATTAGTGCCAAAACAGAGAGAGACTCTAGAAGACACAGTGATTGCGTCTCTTCAAACAGAAGGAGATTTTAAAGAGATTTTGTGCAACGCAGTGAGAGAGCTCCCGGTGACACTATACGAGATAAAAAAAGAAGCTCAAGAGGATGAATTTATCACCAGAACAAAAATGAAATTGGTAGATAAGGATTTACATGCGGCAAAGAGTTTCTTACTCTGTGATGACGTACTCATGCATAACGAAAGGGTGGTCATCCCAGAAAAACTACGAAAGCAAATTCTGAAAGAATTTCATGTTGGCCATCCAGGGATAACCAGGATGAAGGGGTTAATGAGGAGTTTTGTGTACTGGCCAGGTATGGACAATGACATTGAAAAAGCAGTAAAGCTTTGTAAAGGCTGTGCCTTAGCGGCAAAAGCACCGCATATAAAGCATAGCCCATGGCCAAAGACCGACCGTCCGTGGGAAAGAATTCACGTGGATTTCGCGGGACCATTGGAAGGATTTTACTACTTAATCGTAGTCGACAGTTTTTCAAAGTGGCCCGAGGTACTACGTTGCAAGAGTCCCACGTCAGAGGTTACGATAAGATTCCTACATGAACTATTTGCCCGTTTTGGGGTAGTGGATTGTTTGGTGAGTGATAATGGGACACAGTTCACGTCATCAGACTTTGAGGAGTTCTGCGCGACGTTTCAAATCAGACATATAACGACGCCCCCGTATCATCCTAGGTCAAACGGCCAGGCGGAACGCTTCGTAGACACATTAAAAAGAGCATTAAAAAAGGCCGGTGATACTCCTAAGGAGAAGGCTTTACAACAATTCTTACAGGTATATAGAATTACAAAAAACATGAACATAGCATCATCATTATCCCCCGCAGAGATGATGTTTGCGCGGAATGTGAAGTCCGTGTTTGATAAATTATTACCTAAACATAATAATTATGACCGAATCTCTACGGTACCGAAGAAAAAATACAACCCAGGAGATAGGGTATATTTTAAGATGTTCAAAAACAATGCATCGTTCTGGGAACCCGGTACAATTGAAAAGAGGATCGGATCGATGGTCTATATCATAAAAGGACCACGGTTCTCGCATAAGAGACATCTAAATCAGATCAGAAAAAGACTGTCAGATGACACTGACAGCGCCCCACAAGGAGAAGACGTGATGGACGTGATATATGACACCTTCAACTTACCAGCACCCCAGGTAGTCACACGTAAACGACAACCAAAAAGAAAACGAATGGCTCCGGACTACCTAGAGATAGATCCGAAAAGGAAACGTTATTAAGACTCCTGAGGAGGTAAGGCTTGGAAGGGGGGTGTTATGGTGCCGTACCTACCTACAAAGAACTAATGGACTCGTCCACCTTATAAATACGGGAAGCACGTGACACTTGTTCTCTTCTTCCCAGGCAAACCAGCAATGGCGGTTGAGAGCAACATCTCCTTGTAATATCTTTCTTTCTATTATATAATATATACCTTTGTTCATTTAAACCATGTGTTCCTGTGTCCTTTATTCAGCTTTACCCAGGTCCACAACACTTACAAACAAAAATTCCATACCAAGACTTCAAAACAAAATTCAGAAACTACATGTCAACTAAATGGCAAGATATGCAGAATCTTTTTCCAAGAAATAAACTATATTCCATAATGCCTATCATCAAAGAATGGCAACCAGGATACGGAAAAGTGAGATGGTATTAGCAAGAACACGAATCGGTCATACTCACTTAACTCATTCATATCTCTTGAAGGGAGAAGAATCCCCAACATGCATATCATGCCAGTCACCCTTCACCGTTGAACACATACTCATTGCCTGTAAAGTTCTCCAACAAACCAGACAAAAATACTACCAAATAGACAATCTGAAGGATCTGTTTAACAAAGTTCACATAAACAATATATTCAATTTCCTGAAAGTTACAGGACTTTACGAGAAAATTTGAAAAGCACAAAAATTTATTTATGCATCTCCCAAATATACCTACCACTATACGTTTAATAAAAACACCCAAAACAAAACCATACAACCCAAGTTTATTGCAAATAACCTACATATAAGAATCTACAATAAAAACCTTTCATGGCATTAAATGACCTTACAGAATCGATATGCCGTTAAAATCTAACCAACTAAATGCAGAACAGGCTTCACAGTGACGTGTATGACTTCTCTCACAATTGAGACAGCTTTTCGCTTTCCTAGAATGTGTTGGTGGACCTATGGCTTGTATAGCCGTGCTAATGACTTCATTAGTATTGTTTTGCATGCCCCATTCGTTGTTTAATATGGACGTTAGAAGCTTTGTAGGTTTTGCCAATACGAAGTGTCTCTTCAAGTGTTTACTTGCCATCTTTCCTTAGCAGTTCTGTCTGGAAGTCTACAATTGTATGCTAGCAATGATGAATTCAATTATCTGCTGTTGTTCAGTTTCAAATAGTGAACATCTTTGTGGCAGTCTCTTACATCTATTAACAAAATCGTCTAGTGACGCCTCAGCTTTCTGCCTGTATGACATTAATTTGAAGCGATTCACCCTGTATTTTTGTTTCGGTTCTAGTTGCACTAGAAATTTGTTAAAAATAATCTCAAGGGAACATTTTTCTTTCTTTTGTGAGCGTCCATGAATTATACCTACTCTTAATAGTATGTGGTTTATTTGTTGCTCTGTTTTTATTCTATTTACAATGAAATATAGTTCCATTCGTTGTTTGAAAAGTTTGAACGTTTCAGTTTTGTTTGGTATTGCCCGATCCATGGTTGGGATGTCATTAGCCGCCATTATGTGCAGGCGTTCGCATGCATACAATAGGCGAATAATGGTGTTATAGCCTTTTGGCTGTTATACATATGTATGTGTGGGCAGGGAAGGTATATTGTGGGTGTACTTGTTACTGTTCACTGTGTGTGTATGTAACTAAGTTGCACACAATGAGGTAAGGTAAGCTGACAGACGAAAGGAAAGAAAAGGAGAAAAAGGAAAAACAAGGAGAAAAAACAAAATGGTGATTTCAAGTAAAGCCGGTAATGGCCAGAGAGACATTTACGAATAAAATGTTCGTTTTAAGAATGTTTTTCTTAAAAGATCTGAATAAATTACCTTGGTGAGGGGTTCGTTGTTATGGAGAATCGTTTTTTTTTCCTCAGTTGTTTCTTCCAGCGCAATATTTTCTATTTTTTTTTTTTCTTTTCGAGGGGTCTGTTAAGGATTGCTGTTTCGTTTTAACCAAACTGATTCTTTTTTGTTTCCCAAATCGTTTGTTGACTGTATCTGTTGTGTTTTCTTCTGCCACCATGTTTTGTACATGTTATGTTGTAAGTTAGGTACAAAAAACTTATTATATAAATAGATTTTTATTGAACATTAAAATACAGTAATAGTCAGTGGACCCTCGGCCACAACCATCGTAAGTAAAGGAGGCCAGAGCGCTGGAAAATGACGTCATGCTCTAAAGTAACAAACGAGATCTGTCGAACAGTCAGACATAGGCATTTTAACCCCTCCCTTCACTTAAAAATTCATCAAGATTCAGGAAATAAACTAATTTTAATGAAATTTTCAGTATTTATTAATTAAAAATCACGGAATATAATTAATCCATTACTTTATTAGAAATTTTAGTGCAAATGTATTATCTCGTGTAATTTGCGTAGGCTAGACAGCAAACATTAAATTAATACTTAATAAAATGGTGGGTGTTGTCCTAAATTTTTTAATTTTTAAGACATGAACATTTATCTTTGAAAAATAATTTGTCTGATTTAATACTCAATCTTTAAATAAGTTCATTCTTTCCAGTCTACATCCAATGAAAAGACTAGTATCTGTTATACTGCATGGAAATATCTCTTGGTTTATAAACACAATAAGAAGACAAATTCCTATTCTTAGGCAGTTTTATTCTTTTAATTTCATTATAATTAGTTTTAGAATAATTTTGTTTTTTTTCTGAATAATTTGATAAAAGTTGCTCTCATTTTTGAAAAAAAAAATTTCTTGATTTTTTTTTTTAACTTAAAAGTAAATCAAACATGAAAGATTACGAATTCAGCAAGTAACACAAAATCTATAATTGAAAATAATTATGATGAAGGAGAATCCAAGAATTATCACTCCCTAATGGAAAAAAAACTAAAAATAAACAATATATTTATTAATACATGCTTCTAAATGTCCAACAAAATGTCGGACATGGACAAATTAACAAAGCAGTGAGCTGCAGTTTTCTGTATTGTTTTTATTTTTTGAAAGGGCGATATTATCCTGTGGCAAGGAGAACATCTGGACGACTGGAAATAATGCCAGGATAAGCATGGTGTTATTTTGGAGTTTTTCCTTCTAGACTAGTTATACAACCAAGGCTTGAAAGTCGAGTCTACCCTACTATTTAATCCATATTTAATCCATAGCTGGAGGAAGGATTCATACCTTTCCCAATGGTATAATGAAAGTGATGTAGTAGCCCTGACAGACCTCAAATTTGACATGTGAAGTCGACTGTCTATTCCTGTAATCACCACTCCATTTTCACGTTTTTACCTATATATATATATATATATATATATATATATATATATATATATATATATATATATATACATACATACTAGCTGTACTTACCCATTATTTTTAGGGATGCAGTGAAGTCATTTCATTTGTAATTTTTATTTGTTTGCACATTTCTTAAACTTATACAGAAAAAGAAATAAAAAATAGTTGTAAAGTAGACAACTCCTATTATATTCGTCAATTAAATATGAGTTATTCCTGAGTTTGATTTTTAGTTGATTATTTAAAAATGTGTTATATTATTATTTGTCTGGGCTGAACTAAGTAATTTTAAAAATCAATTGTAGCAAAGTCTGTTATTATATTGCCAATAACATGGTACAGCAATAACAAATGAAAATTGCTTAGTCAGAAGCAAAGTTGATTTGTCAGCATAAAAGCTGTTGGGGTCTGACTTTGAAAATCCAACAAGATAACTTTATATGTTAGATATGCACACTTAATAAGTCTGTGTTTGTGAAATATCTGCAAATGTGTATATCGTTTAGCCAGTGCTAGTGTGTGTTGACTGTCAACAAAACATGTACAAATGATTGTTCCCATATCTGCAATGTCTGCTTAAAACTGCTTGACCCGAATGTCTGTGCTGCACCCACTCCACTCTTTCCATGTCGCAGTGAGGTGACTTAAACGACTTGCGAATATCTTCTTTCGTGGCTTTTTCTTTAATCACTTAATCAGGCCCAACAAAAAAGCCATAACAAAAACGAAAAACGCATATTAAGAATCTGAAAGAAAGTTGTATGCCCTCCCTTCCTCACTTCCCATCACTCGGTGAATGAATAATGTATTTTTTAAAAAGTTTATTTAAAAAAATGTATAATTACTTGTCCGTCCAGTTATTAATATCATCTGTTTAGAATGTGTGAGTTGTGCATGCACACACACGCACACACACGTATATATTTTAATAATATCCACATACATATATTTCGCCTGAACAAAGACTCATCAGTGTGGCTGTATATAAATGTACCACTGGTCATGGAATTCAAACACCGGACTAAAGTAATTTTTGACTTTCATCCAATACCTTTGCTCACATGGCCGCTGTCACAGCTATATGAAAGAGAAGGGAAATATTCCTATTTAAACTTATCTTCTAACATATAAAGTTATCCTATCGGATTTTCAAAGTTACAAAAGATAAGGAAAAAAGCTGAAAGTATTCTTTGTGGATCTTATACAGCTAAACACATATACACTAATAGACATATGCTAGTCTAGCCACACTAAAAAGCTGTGATACAGCAAAACAGTCTGTTTGTAGATGACTATATAAGCTGTCGTTAGTGATATCATCAGCTACTGTTAGTGCACTGCAAAGTTCTTTGTAAATAAATAAATGGAGCACTGTCTAGTAGTTGACAATGTTTCTATAAAAGCATTGAGATATCATTTACCAACAGCACCTGCTTTGTAGTCAAGTGGTTAGAATTTCCGATTCTCAACTAGATGGTCATAGCTTCGATCCCTGGCTTGGGCCGGCTGCACTGAAGAGCTGTCAATCTGTCTGTGGATGACTATACGTATAAATATATATGTAGACATTTACCTATATCGATCTGAATGTGAGATATATAATTATTTCTACGATTAGACATAATACTGCAATCCACACACACATGTTCTGAATTCTGGGTCTAGATGTGTCCTACTGAAGAGTCCAAAGTAGGATGAAACTTGAGAGGACTTCTTGTTTATGACTGCTTATGTGTTTGTGGGCAGCGGGCGATCTTATATAATTCATGAAAAATAGATCTTATTGGTACTCTTACTCTTTTTTTAAAAAATGGAAATCTCTCCAGACAAGGCATGAAGCCACTTGATGTAAGGAGCTAACAAGAACAAATATGATTAGCACAAAGACAGGAGATGCCTATTGGCCTTTGTCTTGAAAAGACCAAGGTTATAGGTAGGAGGAAAACAGTCAGCAGGAAGATAGTTTCACAAGCCTGTGGTTCTTGGAAAGAAGCTACTGGAATAGGAGGCTGTATTACAATGAGGTATCAAAACAGCGAATTGATGGAGACCACTAGACCAACGAGTAAAACCAAAGAAGATGGAACAAAAGAAGCGGGGAATAGATCACACAATTCTGAAGAACACATGCCATAATAGTATTTATAGAAAAGACTGAGACTAGCAACATCACATCTGTGAGAGAGAGGGTGCAGAGAAAGAAGAAGGGTAGGGCCAATCAAATTGCAGATACGTTTCTGCACCTTATCAAGAACCCTCAAATAGTATAGAGATTCACCAGCCCAAATATGACAACAGTACTCCATACATGGTCTGATTGTGGATTTGTAGAGATAGAGAATAGCCTCAGGTGTGAGAAAGTGTTTGGAGCGATAGAGAAGCAGAAAGAGCAATGGATCTAATGTATGAACTCCAAGAAAGATTTGATGAGAAAGAAAAACCAAGAAGTTTCAGTGTCGATTTCTCAAGAGCAGAGCCATCTATGAGAATCTCAGGAAGAAAAGGGAAACGCCTACGATTGAAAGACACGAGTTGAGTCTTAACTGGATTAAATGAAACAAGCCATTTTGTACCCCAATCCACAACTGAACACAGGTTAACTTCTAGATCAGCTGCATATTTCGACTGATCCGAGAAAGATGGGCGAGAAGCAACATCAGAATAGAGAGTGGTATCATCAGCATAGACGTTAATTTTATGAATAATATTCTCTGGAAGATCATTTAAATCTTTCATTCGTTCACTGAAATTTAGATTGAATTTGATATAGGAAGAAACAGGGCTGAGCCTAGAATAGAGCCCTGAGGAACACCAGCATTTATAGAAAAAAAGAATGAAGAGACCCTGTCCAAAGTTACTCGCAAGCTTCAATCAGAAAGAAAAGACCTAATAATGTCATGAACCTCACCACCAATACCATAACCCTGAAGTTTGTGTAGGAGACCAGAATGCCACACTCTGTCGAACTCCTTTGAAATGTCAAGCGCAATGGTTTTTTCCACTCCTGAATTATCCACAAACCGACAGATCTGCTCAGTTACAACAGTCAAAAGATCAGCAGTTGAAGTAAAACCATAAAAACCATACTAAACATCACTAAAGGGGCCCAGACTTTCCAAAAAATGAACAAGCTTGCCATTGACCAACCTTTCAAAAACCTTGCTAATAACGGAGAGGAGACTAACCGGACGATACTTAGTTGGGTCAGACCGATCGGCAGCATTTTTAAAGATAAGGACAACAGAGGACTCCTTCCAACAAGAATGGAAACAGGACTTAGACAAACAGAGATTGAATAATTTAGAGAGGATAGAAGAAAGTTAAAGAGCACAACGCTTGAGAACAACAAAAGGAATTGAATCAGGATCGGAAGCCTTAGACTGGTCAAGATCAGAAAGAACCCGACCAACTATCTTTTGAGTGATAATGAGAGAATCAAGAGACTGATCAGTTTTCAAAGGAAAATCAGGAAGAACAGTACCACAATCATCAAGAGAAGAATTGTCAGCAAAAAGACGAGCAAAGAGATCAGCCTTATCTTTAGAAGATGAAATAACCTGAAGACCATTAAAAAGAGAAGGAATAGCAGACTTGTCACTATTAATAACACTATCGTATTGAGATCCTTTGAGAATAGCTAGACTTAGCCTCAGAGATTGCTCTCTTGCAGGCATTGCTAGTTCTTCTATAGGATTGTATAGAATTCTTAGAACCATCCCAACGATACTGATTAAAGTAATGGTTACTATGAGCAATGGCAGAAGCACAAACAGATGAAAACCATGGAGGAGAATGAGGTTTGGCTTGAAACTTACGATGAGGAATGAAGATGTCAATTCCAACAAGAAGCCAGTCAGTAACCTCCCTAGCAGCATCATTCGGAGACATACCAAAGATAGAACGCCATGGAATGTCACATAAGAAGCTGCGAAGTCCATCCTAATCAGCCTTCCTGTAGTTGAATGTCTTCCTATGGAAGGGACGATGGATGGTTTTCTGTTTTACAGAGTGCCAGGTCGAACTATAATCTCAATATTATTGAGGCGTTAGTTATTAACAATTCTCGACCTAGCCTGTGTAGACAAAAATTTTTTAAACATCAGTTGGAGATCTTCCATGATTCAAATCCCCCATAACGTTGAGAGATTTACCCCCTTTTTTGTCTCTCTCAATTGATTTTGCCAACTTAAACAATTTTACCCTCAGTTTTCATTCGATGTTCTTAGTTTTTAATTTATCATTCTGACGTTTCCTCTTAGGGGGTCAGATGATAAAGTCTTAAGGAAAATTTTAGCAATTTGTTTTTT
Organism: Sepiola atlantica; assembly: GCA_963556195.1. Lineage (NCBI taxonomy): Eukaryota > Metazoa > Mollusca > Cephalopoda > Sepiida > Sepiolidae > Sepiola > Sepiola atlantica. The sequence goes on from OY744549.1 coordinate 41,395,622, forward strand.
CACCTGCCCGCTTCATTGATTAAAATTGATGTTTCCTCTGAAATTTATCTTACCATTCTGTTGTATTCGAAATCTACTTATATATATATATATATATATATATATATATATATATATATTTATATATATGTGTATGTATGTATATATATTTGTGTGTATTTAGTCAGCATTCTTTCCTTTAAACATTGTTAAACATAACAGAATTCCATTGCTTTTTTTATTTTTGCAATTTTTCTAACAATTTTTTTGTGTCAAAATAAAATAAAATAATCAATGTTCTATATGTATCACTAGGACTTTCGATTCTTCATTGAATAATTTTCAGGCGACAAAAACAAATGAACAAAAAAGCTGGAGAAAAGAAGAGAATTTAAAAAATAACCAAGAATGCACATGTGAAGTCAGTTAGATGTCAAATAACAAACTAAGCAGTTTCAGAAGAAAAGTTAACAATTTAAATACCAGAACACCAGAATTAGCATCACAGGATGAATTGTATTATGTTAAGCATTTTACAATGTTGTTTCTGGTTTCATACGAAACTGACTACTCTCACTCACTTTCTCCTTGAGCCATGTGACGTCACATCCGTTTCTATCAATTGCACTGATGCCAACTGAACCTAATTTCCTGTTTACGCACTAACGTTTCCCCCCAAATTTAAATCATCAAATATGTACTAGCGAGCGTACCCTTACTTAGATAGTACAGACAGCTGTTTTACTATATCATGGATCTTCAGTTGAGCTAGACATGGTAAGGGTTTTCATACCGAAATTCAAAACACAAATATAGATAACGCCCAACAATGTCAGGAATCTTACCTCCACAGAACCTGCTACTGACAGTAAGAGAAATTGTAGCGCTTATGTATTTTCTGTTTACATTTTCCACGCTACCAGTAACTCAGAGAACTCTATTCTTCATAGGAGTATTGCTTTACATTAAGTGGAAACCATTAATAGTTCTCTACAAACAACTGTTTCGTTGTATCATGGCTCTTCAGTGTGACCAGATGTGGCAAGTGTTTTCACACAGATTCAAAACCCGAACACTAGATCATTTATTTGCATTTTTCTAATCTTCTTTTTTTTCTGCAGATTTCCAGAAAGCTGCTGCGTTTCTAAAAGAGTTCCTCCTGAAACTCAGCGAAGATATAGAATGCGCAGAACTGCGGGACACGCTCACACTGGCATTGTTGCACATGCAGAAATACTATCGTCTTCTGCAGTGTCGGACACAAGAACGCTCATCGCAACATCAGTTGTCCCTCTCAGCTCGTGGACTTAGTCCAATGACCCCTTTTGTCGATGCTCCCGATAAGTTTCAATGGAAATGGGTCAGCCTAGATAGCGCAAAGTACTTAAACAGCTCAACTCAACAAGATGAAGGATTTTACCATATGCCAGATATAGTTCTTGCAACCCGTGAAGGAAATTTGGAATGGATTTCAAAAATAATCCATGAAGGTAGATACAATTTTTACTTTTTACGTGTGTGTGTGTGTGTGTGTGTGTGTGTGTGTGTGTGTGTGTGTGTGTGTGTGTGTGTGTGTGTGTGTGTGTGTGTGAGAAAAAAGTGGGAAAGAAAATAGCAGATTATCTCCAAAAAGACTTCACATTCTTAGTGTTGTATTGTGTGGGGCTTAATAAAAATGACAACACAGGTATCTTAGGAAAATATAATATGTATATTTATTTGTCGGTGACGATGAGGGTGGTGGTCGGAGAGGCTTTGTGCACAGGAAACTAGACGGTTAATTCTCTCCGAGGTTCGATCGTCAACTGACTGTCTTTTGATTTTCAATTGTTATTATATAACGATGTTGTCGCCACTTGGACGACCTCATTGAGATTGCACTCGGTGACAGCTTGAACTTTATTTGACACTTCCAAAATCTGTCCATCTTTTCCTGGCATGACACAACCGCACCTGGCAATATGATCTTTAACCTTTCTGACATCTCTGTTTCTACTGACATCACTGTTTAAGTGATTCTTGCAGGTGCATCCTTTTCTTTGTCAGAAGAAACTTATCTTTTGACAATCGATCATATGTTGCCTCTTCCTCTGCAGGTGTTTGTCTGGTTGTGAGTTTTTTTATTTTATTTTCAAATAACTTTTTGGTCATCTGACAATTATCTTATCAACTGACAATCGCCAGGTGCATCTGTTTTATCAACAATCTCCGTGCACCGATATGCAACATTAGTGCATATCAGAAAAAGCAAAGTAACAGCGAAGACACAGCAATTTTTATAGATGTTGAAATATACTAATTTTCACCTATCTTTGTCCATCACAACCAATTATAAAAAACTAGCAAGGCTACTCAGCATTGGCCGGGATCTTTGAGAACAAAATAGAAAAGTTTTTAAAAAACTGTGCAAAACATTGATTCAAGTGCCCACGTAGAAATAAAAAGAAAAAACGGCCGAGCAACAAAACTGAATTGCAATCGTGTTTTAATAAAAAGTGAACGTTTTCATTCATTGTCTTTGATTAAGACATCCTCAGTCACACTACTTTTTAAACACATTTCATATTTAAAAAAAAAAAATGAGTTAAAGTTATGTCCTTGATTGTTGGGTTAAATGTAAATATGTTGTAATTATGCCGGCTCCCAACCACCGTCGACCTCTAACGTTTGGGCTGTGGGTTTCTTTCTCCTTCATATTCTTATCTTGGCCATGTTGACTCTAGCCTTGGCAATGACCAGGGGCACATGCACTGGTCAAACAAGTTGTATTCCAAGCAAAAACAATGCAGATAATTATTAAAAAACACACACCTGTGTTGAACAATTAAATTGTGTATTTGATTATTCAACACAGGTGTGTGTTTGTTGTTGGGGTCCTGCTGATAGCGTCTGAGTTAAATTCCCATATTTCAAGTTTAGAATCTCAGCTAAGACTAACTTTGTCATATGACCCCGCTGAACTCATCTGCTTGTCAACCTCGTCTTCTCATCTCTAACCTTCTAACTTGTCTCACTCCCCGAGCTGATTTGATCTGTTCAACCTGTTACGACCTAACTGTGGGATGATCGGTAAGGATTAGCAATCAGATCGCTACACATATATTTAATTTATTTAATGTCCGTTGGCACGTTGATCATCTTTGGTTAATCGTCGAATGTCGGATTAACCGGTGAAATTCGTCTTGGAGGAATTGAGATAACAAAGCAATAAATGACGGAACACAGACACGAGTGAAATTAAAAGTCAATAAAGATTTTTATAAACAAACAGAAGAAGATGACACCACGAGAAAGAGTGAGGGAGACAGACGTGTATTTTGGAGAGTGTTTGCGGATGTATGCAACATGAAATTTCAGTCAAAATATATATATATTTGTGTAAGAAAGATACTGGCAAGAAATAGGCCAATACTTAGTTGTTTTGTCCGAAGTATAATACGGATCAAAAGTCCACGCACATACTATAAAAAATGATGACACGAAAATCAATAATCTCCTTGAATAGTAATCCTTGGGAGTAAGAATGTTCTAGATTCAATCTGCGATAAGATTGTCCTTTAAGTTCCTGGAATCGTAATCCTTAAGAGTGATAATGTTCTGGATTCAATCTGCGATAAGATTGTCCTTATGTCTGACTGATTTACACAACCATTCCGTCTGCCTTCTTGTCGCCCTCTCTGACATGTTTCCTAAATTCACCTCGTGTGTTTTGTTTTTCGCGCCTTCCGACGTTTACTGTCTGTCCCATTTCCGTTCGCCCACGTCGCCTGTCCTTCCTAACCTCTCCTCCTTCTCCCCCAGTCAAGCGGCTGCCTGACATGCACGCAAAGGGGAAGGTAAAGGGAATCACACGACAAAATCTTAGAGGGAGTGATAGACAGAGATATAGAGAGAGTAAGTGCTTCGCCTTGCTTTGAGAATTATTCATCACAAACCCAATATGCTGGTCTACTCCAATCTAATCTGTCTGATGTGTTCAACCTGATATGCTGGTCTACTCCAATCTAATCTGTCTGATGTGTTCAACCTGATGTGCTGGTCTACTCCAATCTAATCTGTCTGATGTGTTCAACCTGATATGCTGGTCTACTCCAATCTAATCCGTCTGATGTGTTCAACCGGATATGCTGGTCTACTCCAATCTAATCTGTCTGATGTGTTCAACCTGATATTCTGGTCTACTCCAATCTAATCTGTCTGATGTGTTCAACCTGATATGCTGGTCTACTCCAATCTAATCTGTCTGATGTGTTCAACCTGATGTGCTGGTCTACTCCAATCTAATCTGTCTGATGTGTTCAACCTGATATGCTGGTCTACTCCAATCTAATCCGTCTGATGTGTTCAACCGGATATGCTGGTCTACTCCAATCTAATCTGTCTGATGTGTTCAACCGGATATGCTGGTCTACTCCAATCTAATCTGTCTGATCTGCACTACATTTGACCAAAGCCAATGCATCAGGTCAGGGGATTTGCTGAAGGCACTACATTTGCCCAGCGTAGAGGTTATCTTAAGTATGAATCGATTATGCTAGTATGGTCATGTTGAACGTTAATCCTCTTGGATAAACCATAGCCGAAGCATGAGTGTTGTAAATCGCAGGAAGATTGGCTGGCCAAAGAAAACTTTGAAACAAGTGATTTAACAAGACAGCACAGAGTGGAATTTGGAGACAGTTGATCCGCTTAACCGTGAGAAGTGGGGATTGAACTTGTGTAATACCAGAAAACGTCTGACCTCTGAACAAGGGAAAAATGATGTTGAATGAATAGAAGAAGAAGATTGAATCAACATAGAGTAAGAAAAAGCAAGAGAAATACCTAAATAGCTCAGAGAGAGAGAGAGAGAGAGAGATGGCTGACTTGTTTAGTTAATTATAAATTACAGTCAATATAAACAATTAAAACAGATTTTTTTCAAATATAACTCAATCCCAGAACTAAGGGTTATTTCAGCATGTATTCTGTGTTATTAAAGTATAAATTTAGTATAATCTATATAACAAAGTAAAGTGGATTTTTCTCATCTGCATTCAGACATAAAAGCTTCATAACCAAAACCTTCATATGCAATCTGTTCTGAAATCCAATTAGCCTCACACCTCATACATGTTTTCAGAAATTATGCATTCATTTCTTCTTCATTTCTTTCAATATTTATTATATTTTTTCTAAGTTCTACTCACTGTTGAAGTAAATATATTATATCACCTTATAATATTATGTGTATATACATGAATATTAATAATAATAATAATATATATATATATATATATATATATATATATGAGAGAGAGAGGGGATAAAATGCACGATATATCATAAAATGAAATGCTGTGAAGACAGGATGTGTGAAAAAGACAAAAGGAAAAAATTAAATACAGGAATAAATAATCAAAAAGTTACTTTGCAGATATTTTTGAATCACATTTATTTTTGGAAAGCGGGGTGGGGAGGTATTTTTGCCAATAACCTGCTACTAAAAAGTGTAGGAGGAGGAGGGCCAGCCACCCAAAACATAGGGAAATCTATTTTGTTTGATTCTGTTATATCCACATATTTTTCCCCATAATGCATAAAAAAGAACAGGGGACTTGTTGGCACATGTCCCCCATGCACAAAGAAAACAGGGTGCAGACGAACACACATGTCAAAAGGTCGGACAGGATGTTATCCAGACAAGATAGAACATGACAGGTTCAAAATCAGCCCACGCATTTTGCGGGGGCGGATGATTCAATCAATGAGATGCGGGAACGGGTGTTGCTATGCAGAGGAGAGGCCAGAGGACGGGGAAAAAAGCCGAAAAAGGAAAACACGGAGACTTGGTTCGCGGCACTGGTGGAGTCAAGACATGTCGGGATTTGCTGCTGGCGGGACAGACAAATAGTCGACAATATATACTTGCATAAAGGGACGGATTTTGGCAGTGATAGAGAATTGACATATCTAGATTTGAGGCTCAAAGAGCAGTCAATCGAAATAATATATATCCTCGCACAATGGCTGAATTTCAACAGTGGAGGACAGATGACGTTTCTAAGATTTGCTGCCGACCAAGCAGAAATCAAAATAAAATATCCTCGCATGCAAAATACAAAAAAAGGGGAGTCACAAGAAAAACCCCAATCCGGCAAAGTTGGCCACATAGATGAAGTCAACAAATTCCTTTCTGCATACGAGATTACATATATCTCGCCACCTAAAAACTATCCGCGAAAGACGGACATCAGAATCTAAAATTCTGTGACCATATCTTTCATATAGGCGAAAATCTACACTAAAAACAATCTGCAAGGACGAACTCGAAATCAAAAATTCTGTGAAAATATACTTCATATAGCCGTCAACTCCACACCAAAAACTATCCGCAAAAGACGAGACAGTTAGATTTCAAGAGCGGAATGGTGAAGTCATGTCAAGATTTTGTGCTGACCCAGCACTTAAAATTGAGAGATATATCCCCTATATACAAGGAAGAGTGAAATTCAATTGTTGTAGGCTGAGAAAATATACAGTGAGGTCTTGCCGCTGTCAATCGGACTTCTTGGGAAAAAGAAAACATCCAACAAAGTTTACGAGATTACCTAAGCTCGCCACATTAACAAAACTATCTGCGAAATGAGGCACGTTTGGATCTGAAATCCTATGATAATATCCTTCATCAGCCGACACTCAGCACTAAGAATATCCAATAAAGAATGGACTCCAAGATCTAAAATCCTGCGAAAATATCTTCCACTCAGCGTGTCAATTAACACACACACCAAAAAAAAGGCTCTATAAAAAGATATGTGCCCTATAAAATAACACAAAAAAACAAACAAATTACTTATTTTTAACTTTCATTATTTGCCAATTGTTATACATCCGGACTGATCAACCATTCTCGATCTTATCTAAACCAGCCCTCATATTAAAAAACTCCCCAGAGCGGAGCAGAACTTTTATTTGGTCTTTTTTTAAATTTAATAAACACTTGTTATGTTTGCATAATCTTGCCTTGCGTTAATTCTTACAAGTGTCCAATTTCTTATTTTATGTTTATAAACTGTGATTCAAATGTGCCCCGTTTTTTTTTCTCTACCATGATTACTTGCTGTTCTCTCTTTCATCATTTTAATGAAAAGTCGTTTTACTACCGCAAGTCTTAACATGTGACCTGCGGGCCCGATTGAAACCTAAAGGATAGGAGAGGCGTGGTGAGAGGAGCGGAGGTTTCCAACCTTACACGTAATTAACATTTGATGCTAATTTACACGTTGCCATGGGATCACGTTTATAACAATTTGAAACATGGATACAGTATTTATTTATCTTAATACTTACATTTTTAAAATTAAATTTATATCTACCCCGGGCAACGGCCGGCACGGGTCCTGCTAGTATATATATAATGTGAAGAGACTGCTATAGATAGATATGGTTCTATTGTGAAGTCCATTGTTGCCTAGTTGTAGACACTTTAAAATGTTACCCCAAGTTTGTCGTCTCCCATGAGAATTTACCATTCGGTGGGGGTCATAAACAAGGCTTGTCAGTTGCAGCATGAAAAGCATCTTTGGTATGTGAAACTCTCAATAACCAGGATTCTCTTTTGTGTCGTTCATCCCTCCCTTCCCCCCTCCATCCCTCCCTTCCCCCTCCATCACCCAAAACCTTGTGTGTTAGGTCACATCTGACAGAACAAAATAAAACACAAGTATGCATCACACAATGAGTAACTCATCCCGACTTTTTGCTGCAGACTTGTTTTCATAATATATAATAATCTTCTGTGAAAAGAATTGAGTTCTCTCGGTTACTAGTATTGTAAAATGTGTAAGCAAATGAATAAATTCATTTAAATGATATAATTTCTTCCCCTTTGAATAGCAAGTTCGTTAGCTCAAGTGGTAAGCCATTTAGCAGCAGTGGTCACGGTTAGTTGTAACCTGACACATCGGTTTACAGTCTCAGGTTGATAACGTTGCTACGTCTAACCACACTGATGAGTCATAAAACTACGGAACGCTGTCTATCATCATAATTAGTGTAAGGTCAGTTTTACATGCTAACATGTGTTGGGCAGCTTTTAGAAATTTACTTCCGAACTAACCTATCTCTGTCCAGGTCTTTATTTATCCCTCTTTCTCTCAAGTCTATTTTATCTCTTCCTTCCATGTTTTCCTGACACTTCTACCTCAACTGTTCTACATCTACTAACCCCAAAACTCTCATCTATTCTTTTAATGTGGCCATACAATCGGAGTCTCCTGTTCTGTACACATATCCCTACATTGTCCAAGTTTAATCTTCCTCTGAACTCATCAGATCTAAGCCTGTCTTTAAGACTCACATACCATTTCTCTCTATGCAACGCATATCTTCAACCATCACTGGCCAGGTTTCACTCCTATATTATCACACTGTGTACACATGCTTGATAGACTCTTCCCTTTGTCGACAAAGGTGGATGAACATATTTTATAATATATATACTAGCTGGACCTACCCAGCGTTGCAAGGGAGTCGTCAATTTCATTTTTTTTTTGGCGCATTAAGCTCTTATTATAAAAATATTTACATTTTTGGAAAAATAATTCAATGAAAGATTCTATGTAACAAAAAATCTATTAAAATAAAAACTCTCTCTCCCTCTCTCTCTCATTCTCTGTATTAAAAACAAATATTATTGTGAAACTGAAATCACTTTCCTCTCCCCCTCTCTATCTTTGCGTATCTTATGATATAAAACTGTTTTTATAAACAAAATAAAACTCTCTTGCTTTTTAAAATGTTTCATCTTTCTAATATCTTTTATCAAATATGATTGTACAACTGAAGTTAGGATTAATGATTATTTGTATTAAATGCGTATTGGTGACTCCAGAAAAAGTCTGAAAAGTGCTGAAAAATACCCCCCCCTCCGAATTCAGAAAGATTTTCACAAAAGAGTACACTCATTACCTCGAAATCCAACAAGGCTATTGATTAATGGTTATTTACATGTATTCAAGTGGTAGTGATCGCAGGGGGAGATAACTCATGCTTTAACTGTTATTTTCTATTGTTTTTTTATGATTGACATTATTTATTGAACAGAACAGAACGGCAAAAAACTAAAATCGAATAAATAATAAGAAGTTCAGAATAGTTAACAGTCGAGAACTTGTAAATAAAAAATAAAAACAAACGCAGTAGAATTAAATTCTCTACTGACCTGTATACTTTTAACATGTGAAAACTGTAAAAAAATTTATTTCATAATTTTATTTCAATGTTCATGTGTCCTATCGACAAAGAAAAACAACATGGCTGCTGAGGTAATGGCTTAACTTTGGTTAACTACATGCTGGAAAGATAGTAAAAAAAAATTACTCACCTAAGTCCGAGTGGCAAGCCCCACCCCAAACAAAACTCCTATAAAACTACACTTAATCGCCTAAGTTTAGCAAAATTAAGTGATAATCTTAGCCACCAGAATGGTCAGACATTGGGAATCTATGGGCCTACTGTTCAGGGGAGGCTGTAAATGCCCTTTTTGGGGGGTCAATAATGCATGCTTAGATCCTGTGTTTCAATATTAAATAACCCCCCAAAAGAGGTTGGTTTGCATAAAACAGAACTTTCTTTTTTGGAACATTCTCTTTTCTTTTTGTACCTACCACATTCCCCCCCCCTTTCAGTTTTTCTTTCATCCCCCCCCCCCACCCAATCCGGCTCCACTTTGTAAACAATTATGTCGACATCATCGAAACGCAATTAAAAATGATGGACAGTATTGCTCCCTTTCTCTCGTTTCCGAAAGCCGCCACAGCTCACCAGACTCTTTCAAAATAAGCTTCCAGGTTTTGGATGAAAGCCAATGGTCGTTTGAATATGTCTCCCACCAAATGGTCAGTTGTCTGACTAGACAATCAGGCTGGTCAGTGCTACAAGGTTCAGCCAATGGCAGTCGTTGTGCAGTGGTCTTTTTTAGCTTTTATTGTGTGTACAGAAAGAGATGTTTTATGAGCGCAAAAGTTTGGCAGCTCTTGTCAATAGGATCAAAGGATTTGAATCTAGGTAGGCCGGTAGTAGATTAGAAAATAAAAAGTAAGCAAGGTAGGTTATTAGATAGATCAAAAGGTAAGGTCGGCTGATACATTAATAGATAAATAAGAAGGTGCATAAACTAACACAGGTAGGTGTGTGTTTGTGTGAGTGAACCATAACACTAATACTAGGTACATGCAAAAATGGCCATTTTTTTTGTACGGATTATGATTATTAAAAAGCGGTTAGCATTCATTTTTTAATTTGTTTCCGTGCAAACTTTGATTGTGTTTGAAAGATAAAAGCCTAAACTTAATCTCTAAAAGGAAAATATGTATACTTACGTGTGGAAAAAAAAATTATAATGAAAAATGTTATCACAACGTATAAAAAAAAACAAAGAATCAGTGACCTTCGAACTTTGAAGAAATTACTTGTTAAAATCCCTTGAAAGATAAATATCAGTTTCCTGAAACTATTTCAAAGATAATTATTAAATTAAAGTCATAAGATAATATCTTAAAGATACTGAATTAAAACAAAAATTTCCTACTTTTTACTAAAAATTAGCTAAATTATCCCCCCAAAAAAGTCATAGTTTAGTAAAATCCAGCATTCAATCAATCAGTAAATAAAGTCGCTATCGCTATGCAGAATATATGAAGACAAAAATGTAATAATATTTCTGTTTATAAATTTTAACTGTATAAATAAATGTTTTTGTAATAGTTTATAGAAATTGAAAAATTATTATTGTTATAGTAGGGTTTAACCAAACAGAGTTATCTCCCTTACTACGAGACTAACGTTCGCTCTGTAACCTGAACGAGATGCGAATAAACGCGGATCAGCCATCTGGGATCCGAAACCTAAAACATGTGCTTTGCTTTGGTCATTATTCAATACCATAACATGGTGTCAGAAGATTTTAATAAAACCGAAAGTAGAATAATAGAGCATGAGGTAAGAAGTACACGCAGACGTCAGACCAAAAAATCGGAATTAAAACAAAGCAAAATGAACAGCAACGTGTTGATGCCAGAGCCATTCTCGTTCAACTAGCCAGGACAATGGTCAAAATGGAAAGGAGATTTACTCGCTATAGAACTATGTCCAGCCTCAAAGAGAAACCTGAAAGGGTCAAAGTGGATATATAGTATAGGTGACAAGGCCAAGGACGTCCTAGCCACATTCAAGTTATCACAGGAGGACTCGGAAAAGTTTGACGTAGTCAAACAGAAGTTTGACAAGCACAAATGTGATATATGAACGAGCCATGTTCAACAAGCGCTGTCAACAAGTAGGTGAGTCCATTGATGTCTTTGTTACGGACTTACACGTGTTAGCGAAGACATGCGACCTAAGGGGACTTGAAAATGAGTCATACAAGACAGAATCGTTGTGGGGTGCAGAGATGTACACTTATACGAGACCCTTATAATGATACCTGACCTTAATTTGGAAGGTGCAGTCAAAAGGGCGCGCCAGAAGGAAACCATGAAGTCCCAACAAAGATTATTACGGCCTTACTGAAAAAAATAGTCAAGCAACTAGAAGAGGACACTATCGTTCACACAGTCGACAGACATTACCAAAAGAAAAGAAACTATGACAAAAGAGGAGAGAACTCTTCTAGGAATCGCCAAAACTATGAACCAAAAGAGTATAGACAATAGCGTAAGCCAGAAACAGGATGTCACCGTTGCGGCAACAGAGAAAACCACCGGAGACGTACATGCCCCGCCACTCTAGCAGAATGCCACAACTGTAAAATAGTCGGCCATTACGCACAGTGTTGCAAGTTGAAGAAAGTCTACGAAGTACACTACGACAAGGACTACTCTTATAGCAGTGACGACAACATCACCCTGGGTCTATTGACGGTAGCTGAAATTAGACACAGCAAACGATGGAGAATTGATCTGGCACTAAATAACATGTCAGGGAAATTTAAAATCGACTCTGGAGCTGATGTCACCACAATCCCAGAACGTATTTATAGAAGAAAGCATTTACCAGCACTAGCCGCAGCAAGGGAGAAGCTACATGGTCCACGTCATAGCCCCCTACAAGTGACGCAGAAACTAAAGGCAACTATCCAAGGAAATGAAGGGCGATGGACAACACAACATATATATGTCATTCCCGACTTTGAGGAACCACTATTTGAAGTATTTGAAATAGTGACTGTATCCTCCTCTGCTGTACACTGCATCAGAGATACAGATGTACGACCGTTTGACCCAAGGAAGGAGATGAGAGACCTGTTTCAGGGCCTCGACACATTCGGGGAAAGCTACACCATACCCCTACGTGAGGCTGCTAAACCCTATTCCATCTCAACACCACGTCGCATACCCTTATCATTAATGAAGGAGGCACAAAGAGAACTCAAGAGAATGGAAGAGATAGGGATAATAAGCAGGATTGAAGAGCCCACAGAATGGGGCTGCCCGATAGTAGTGGTGCCAAAGCCAGCAAGATCTTTCAGAGGCGGATGTCAGCCATACTGGAACAGCAAGATGGGGCGATATGTATGCTGGACGATATACTGAGTAATCCTAAATCCACAAAAATGTGAGATATCTAAAACGTCACTAAAATTCTTAGGACATATCCTCAGCACTGACGGCATAAGGCTCGACCCATACATTTCTTTATTCAGCACTTCTGCAGATTAGGGACGGGCCGAAACTTATTTGTTTTCGTTTTAGAAGATCTTCAATAGTGTAAGGGGCCGACAACTCTCTTTTTTATTCACTACCCCCCTGCAGAGTCTTTTTGGACAAATTTCTGAATTGTACCTCGTTTAAAAAACAAAAACAAGAGAAAAACAAGAGAAAAATTAATTTTTTAAACTGTAAAAAAAAAAAAATGTGTTAAACCAAATACGATGACTGTTTTAATTGAATTTTTTAAACTGTTCGTTTTAAAATAAAAAAATATACTTTAGATTTTCACAAATTTTATTTTCTTCCAATAAATGTTTCATTAATATACTGTTGATTTTCACAAATTTTTATTTATTCGATAAATGTTCTATTAATTAATTGAATTTGCATTGCTTCTTATTTAAAAAAAAATCATATTTTACATTTTCGGAGAAATTGTGTACTTAAAAGTGAAACAAAAGTGAGTTGCCGGCCCCTTACACTATTGGGACTCTTCTAAAATGGAAACAAATAAATTTCGGCCTGTCCCTAATTTGCAGAAGTGCTCTTTATTCTTTTTAAAATTATAAAGAAATTTAATTAATTTAAGTACTTTTATTTTGTTGTAATAAAAACGATAATGCTTATTTAATTAAAATATTTGTGAATGTACGCAATTAAGATTTTATTTATTTTTATTTAAAAAGATTCATATTTAACTTGTTATTAGTTTTTAATTCAGTAATACTCTGAAATTATTGATGACGTTTGTTTTTCCATAGAATTTTAAATAAAACTATTGTAACATGTTGTTAAAAACATTTTTCTTATGAATTTTTTTTTACATGACGATAAAAAATTTCAGCAATTAGTTTACCAATGTTTTTCCTTAGAATTTTGAATAAAACTTTTTTAAATGTTGTTAAAAATTATTTTTACGTTACAAACTGCATCAATTTTATCATTTTTTTACATGATGATTAAAACTTTAGTTACTCGATTTAGTCTTAACGTGTTGTAATGATAAATAAATTAATTCTTTTAAAATACAACTAAATGTATTTTTAAAGTGTGAAAAAGTAAATTAAAGTCAATGAGTACACTGACAATTTATTCATTGAAAAATAAGTTAAAACAATTATTTATTAATAAATAAATATAATTCAATTTTGAAAGAAAATGATTATTTAATAAATTTACGGTAGTAAACATAATTCAATAATAATAAAACGAATGTCACTTAAGTTGTTGCCAACGACATAATTCTATTGATGAGTTCTTATTCGATTTTGGAACAAATCAGTTTGAAATGGCTAAAATTTTAATTTTTGTCAGTCAGCAGCACCAGATAATTATCGATTTTATCTTTATCTCAATTTAAAAAAAATAAGTGTTGAAGGTTATAGCATTCGTACAAATGAAGGAAATACATATTATTATAGATAAATTGTGTGTTACTCTAGCAGAGATAAATCAGTGTATAACATCAGAAGCAGCTGATTTGAAGTATTAGATAAAAAGTGAGAATTGTTTGTGGTCGCTTGACATTAGTCAACAACCATTGGACTAAAGCTGATTTTCATGCGACAGATGTAAATAGTTCATTGGTTAAATGGAAATACATTTTATTGTGATATAAAAATGTTCGTATTATTTGGATTGTTCGGACGACTGTTCTTATCTTCAGTGTTATTTTCACAATAATGTTTTTGTTTCCCAACAAACCAAAGTCGTTAGAATTCAAAATGTGTGATGTGTTTGTGAAACGGAAAGAGTGTTAAGTCGTTTCCATTTTCGTATTAATTAATTATCCGATTTGATATAATATTTCTGACTTTTTTCCGAGAAAAGAAAGCACTTTTGTTCTTGTTTTTGTTCCCCTACCCACGCCATCAAATAAATAAATAGTCTACTGAGAGAGAAGGGGACACTCAGATAGTGAAGTTGTCCCCTTGTTGAAATTCAAGATATTTCCTTTGTTCTCACAAGGTGGCTTCTGGTCTGTTAGATCCTCTTATTATTCTTGACCTTTCCCACCCTCTGCGGGGACGAGGGGGGTGACTGAAAGAGACTGATAGCTCATCAACCAACTCCATTTCCTCTGTAACAAGGAAAGTTTCTCTCTCTCTCACTCACACATACACACAGTAATCCAGGTAAGTAACACATTGAATCTTTACCGTGTTTAATAATAAATAGAGCCGTTTATTAGGTATAAACTTTTTATTCATTTAGACAAACATTATTTGGCTACACATTTGCAGACATGTTTCGATCAAAGCTATTAATTAGCAAGACCTCTTTTGGCCAAACTGTTCTTGGTGATCGTGGAAAATAAAATGAACAACATTTTTCAGAAACTAAACACGTGATCAATTAAAAAAAAATATCAATTAAAACGGCATAAAACATTATTTTTTTAAATATTCATTATTTTTTTTCTTTTTGAATTTCTGCTTTTCCTTTCCATAGATTTAAAATGTATACTTTTCTATTTTATTCATTTATTTGCAGTCTCTGAAAGAAGCTGGTCAGGCTTCCTGACCCATTTATCAAGCAAATCTAGACATGAGACCCACCCCATCACAGCCACATTCGAAATCATCAGTGTTCACTTACATACACAAACCCAGACAAAAATACCGAAGGCACCTTAACATTTCAAACAGATTAATTTAACCCTATCCCTAATCCTAACATTTCAAACAGATTAATTTAACCCTATCCCTAATCCTAACATTTCAAACAGATTAATTTCACCCTATCCCTAATCCTAACATTTCAAACAGATTAATTTCACCCTATCCCTAATCCTAACATTTCAAACAGATTAATTTAACCCTATCCCTAATCCTAACATTTCAAACAGATTAATTTAACCCTAACCCTAACATTTCAAACAGATTAATTTAACCCTATCCCTAACATTTCAAACAGATTAGTTTAACCCTAACCCTAATCCTAACATTTCAAACAGATTAATTTAACCCTATCCCTAATCCTAACATTTCAAACAGATTAATTTAACCCTATCCCTAATCCTAACATTTCAAACAGATTAATTTAACCCTATCCCTAATTCTAACATTTCCAACAGATTAATTTAACCCTAACCTTAACATTTCAAACAGATTAATTTAATTCTAACCCTAATCCTAACATTTCAAACAGATTAATTTAACCCTAACCCTAATCCTAACATTTCAAACAGATTAATTTAACCCTAACCCTAATCCTAACATTTCAAACAGATTAATTTAATCCTAACCCTAATCCTAACATTTCAAACAGATTAATTTAACCCTAACCCTAATCCTAACATTTCAAACAGATTAATTTAACCCTAACCATAACATTTCAAACAGATTAATTCAACCCTATCCCTAATCCTAACATTTCAAACAGATTAATTTAACCCTAACCCTAACATTTCAAACAGATTAATTTAACCCTAACATTTCAAACAGATTAGTTTAACCCTATCCCTAATCCTAACATTTCAAACAGATTAATTTAACCTTAACCGTAACATTTCAAACAGATTAATTTAACTATATCCCTAATTCTAACATTTACAACAGATTAATTTAACCCTAACCTTAACATTTCAAACAGATTAATTTAATCCTAACCCTAATCCTAACATTTCAAACAGATTAATTTAACCCTAACCCTAATCCTAACATTTCAAAGACATTAGTTTAACCCTAACCCTAATCCTAACATTTCAAACAGATTAATTTAACCCTAACCCTAATCCTAACATTTCAAACAGATTAATTTAATCCTAACCCTAATCCTAACATTTCAAACAGATTAATTTAACCCTAACCCTAATCCTAACATTTCAAACAGATTAATTTAACCCTAACCATAACATTTCAAACAGATTAATTCAACCCTATCCCTAATCCTAACATTTTAAACAGATTAATTTAACCCAATCCCTAATCCTAACATTTCAAACAGATTAATTTAACCCTATCCCTAATCCTAACATTTCAAACAGATTAATTTACCCTATCCCTAACCCTAACATTTCAAACAGATTAATTTAACCCTATCCCTAATCCTAACATTTCAAACAGATTAATATAACCCTATCTCTAATCCTAACATTTCAAACAGATTAATTTAAACCTAACCATAACATTTCAAACAGATTAGTTTAACCCTAACCCTAATCCTAACATTTCAAACAGATTAGTTTAACCCTAACCCTAATCCTAACATTTCAAACAGATTAATTTACCCTATCCCTAATCCTAACATTTCCAACAGATTAATTTAACCCTAACCCTAATCCTAACATTTCCAACAGATTAATTTAACCCTAACCCTAAAATTTCAAACAGATTAATTTAACCCTATCCCTAATCCTAACATTTACAACAGATTAATTTAACCCTAACCCTAACATTTCAAACAGATTAATTTAACCCTATCCCTAACATTTCAAACAGATTAATTTAACCCTAACCCTAACATTTCAAACAGATTAATTTAACCCTATCCCTAACATTTCAAACAGATTAATTTAACCCTATCCCTAACATTTCAAACAGATTAATTTAACCCTATCCCTAACATTTCAAACAGATTAATTTAACCCTATCCCTAACATTTCAAACAGATTAATTTAACCCTATCCCTAACATTTCAAACAGATTAATTTAACCCTATCCCTAACATTTCAAACAGATTAGTTTAACCCTAACCCTAATCCTAACATTTCAAACAGATTAATTTAACCCTATCCCTAACATTTCAAACAGATTAATTTAACCCTATCCCTAACATTTTAAACAGATTAGTTTAACCCTAACCCTAATCCTAACATTTCAAACAGATTAATTTAACCCTATCCCTAACATTTCAAACAGATTAATTTAACCCTATCACTAACATTTCAAACAGATTAATTTAACCCTATCCCTAACATTTCAAACAGATTAGTTTAACCCTAACCCTAATCCTAACATTTCAAACAGATTAATTTAACCCTATCCCTAACATTTCAAACAGATTAGTTTAACCCTAACCCTAAACCTAACATTTCAAACAGATTAATTTAACCCTATCCCTAACATTTCAAACAGATTAATTTAACCCTAAACCTAACATTTCAAACAGATTAATTTAACCCTATCCCTAACATTTCAAACAGATTAATTTAACCCTATCCCTAACATTTCAAACAGATTAATTTAACCCTAACCCTAATCCTAACATTTCAAACAGATTAATTTAACCCTAACCGTAACATTTCAAACAGATTAATTTAACCCTATCCCTAATCCTAACATTTCAAACAGATTAATTTAACCCTAACCCGTACATTTCAAACAGATTAATTTAACCCTAATCCTAACATTTCAAACAGATTAATTTAACCCTATCCCTAATCGTAACATTTCAAACAGATTAATGTAACCCTAACCCGTACATTTCAAACAGATTAATTTAACCCTAATCCTAACATTTCAAACAGATTAATTTAACCCTAACCCTAACCCTAACATTTCAAACAGATTAATTTAACCCTATTTCTAACATTTCAAACAGATTAATTTAACCCTATCCCTAACATTTCAAACAGATTAATTTAACCCTAACCCTAATCCTAACATTTCAAACAGATTAATTTAATCCTATCCCTAACATTTTAAACAAATTAGTTTAACCTATCCCTAATCCTAACATTTCAAACAGATTAATTTAACCCTAACCGTAACATTTTAAACAGATTAATTCAACCCTATCCCTAATCCTAATATTTCAAACAGATTAATTTAACCCTAACCCTAACATTTCAAACAGATTAATTTAACCCTATCCCTAACATTTCAAACAGATTAGTTTAACCCTATCCCTAATCCTAACATTTCAAACAGATTAATTTAACCCTATACCTAATCTTAACATTTCAAACAGATTAATTTACCCTATCCCTAATCCTAACATTTCAAACAGATTAATTTAACCCTATCCCTAATCCTAACATTTCAAACAGATTAATTTAACCTTAACCCTAAAATTTCAAATAGATTAATTTAACCCTAACCCTAACATTTCAAACAGATTAATTTAACCCTATCCCTAAATTTCAAACAGATTAATTTAACCTTAACCCTTATCCTAACATTTCAAACAGATTAATTTAACCCTATCCCTAACCCTAACATTTCAAGCAGATTAATTTTAATATTGGCTAAGACGGCTTTTGGCATTCATTGCAGATTGAATTCTATGATGTATGAATTTATACAAAAGTTGAATTGTTTCCAAGGAATTTTTGTTTGATCTTCAGCTGATCGTCTCCAGTTCTTGTAGTGATGATAGTGGAGCATATCGCCTGTTTGCTATTGTAAAATGCACCATAAATGTTCAATAATATTGAGATTGGGGGAATGGTTGACAAACAAAATGGTACTTTGCTAGAATGCTCCTCATGCCATTCAGTAACAACGTTAGCTGTGTGAATTGCTGCAATACCTTCCTGAAAGATTGAAGCAGTTCTGCAACCGTAAGATGAGTTTGAGTAGATAAAATGATTAAATAGTCTTAACTATTAATTCTGCCATGAGGAGAAACCCTTGGGCCGGCAGATTTCCAAGATATAAACCTCAAAGAAAGACTGAGAGATCTGTTACTTGAATGAATGTTAATTATCTTTTTCTGATGACATCTGGAAAAAAATGAAGCAATAATAAATCAAACCTCATAAAAATAAGCTTCTGACGATTTTATAGAAATTTCAAAATTATCATGCTAGGTGTTTCCATTATTTTGTCAACCAATTTGTATGCGTATGTATGTATTGTGTGCATATATGTGTATGCATGTATTTATGTGCGTGTATATATATATATATATATATATATATATATATATAAGTAGAGAACTAAAAGTGAACTTTTAGGAAAGGTAAAACCTATTGTGAAAAGTATACAGCTCAATATACCGGATAAAGCAGATAGATAGATAGAAGGATGAAAAGGAATTAGAAAAGCGACGGAGGCAGATCTTTTTTCAATTCAGTTGCTCAATGCAAAAAAGCAATTTATTTAATTAATTTTTTCCTTAAGCCAGGCTTTTCAAAGATCAAAATAGATACAATCCAGAGGGTAAATATTTTGGCCGAACCTGAAGACGGTGGTATCTGGAGTTTAACTTTGAAATCTCTCAATTTATTTCTCGTGCCTTCTAACAACCTACCTACAAACCTCTTTCTCAGCTGGACTTTTTGACACCGGATTTTTTTACAATCTTGCATTCGGACAGCTTTTTGCCTTGTTTTTTTTCCCCACAATCTTTGTTTTACTTTTTCAGATTTTGAATCTTGGCTTTTTGCCAACTTATCTATCCCAGCAATTTCCTCTGATGATAAGATTTTGATCTTTGAAAAGCCTGGCTTAAGGAAAAAATTAATTAAATAAATTGCTTTTTGTGGAATATACCTTGCATTGAGCAACTGAATTGAAAAAAAGATCTGCCTCCGTCGCTTTTCTAATTCCTTTTCATCCTTCTCTCTCTCTCTCTTTCTCTCTCTCTCTCTCTCTCTCTCTCTCTCTCTCTCTCTCTCTATATATATATATATATATATATATATATATATATATATATATATATATATATACTAGCAAAGACTACCCGTCGTCTGGACAGCAATTAATCTAGCTGTAGCCTTATCTACAGACAAACAAAGAAAAATGTTCTTTTCACATTTTCATAATTTGAAGTAAAACAACAAAAAAAGTATTTTAAAGCGTTTTGATTGTATTTTAATAATTTGTCCAAATCCAATCGCGTTACAGTTCCATTTGCAGGATGGCGTAAGTAAGCAGATGTCCCCAGAATTTGTTTTTCTAAACGAATAACTGTCCCAAATGCCTTAACAATTACTTTTCTACCAAATTGAAAGGAGAAAAGTACAAAAAAACAATTCATAGACGGTTGGCGAACGAATGTCAGTTTTCAGTCTTACGTAATTTATTTGATCGAACTTTTTAATTGAAATTTAAAAAATAAATGCTTTAAAATACGTTAGAACACAAAAAATATGCAGGTAGGTAGAAAAATAACTTTTCTTGACAATCGTCAAAAAAGAAAAGTCAATTGGTTAAATAAAAGAATTATATATTACTGAGAAATTTTAAATGCTTACTCTGTTTTACGCTTTTATTATTAAAGACAGAAAACCCCCAAAAAACAATGATTAAAAAAATATGAATATATTTTTTTTTGGTAATTTATAAAGCTTTTGTAAATTAAAAAACTGAGAGGAGGGGCTTCTTGATTCTGAAATTATGATATCATGATGAACGAACTACATGCACTGACCCCAGGGTGGAGTTAATGACTAAGAGGATGATCTCATGACAAACGAACCCCCCCCCCCCCCTAAAAAAGGAATTCATGCCTGGGAGCATGATATCATGACAACAGAATAGGGAGTACACTACCTCCATCTCCCAAAAAGGATAAGGTAATCCTAGGAGGAAGGTATCATTAGGAACGAACATATACTATACTGCCCTTGCCCCCAAAAAGAGGAGGTGATGCCTGGGAGGAATGTATCATGACAAATAAAAATATACTACACAAAATTAAATATTTATTTACTCCTCTCCAGGAGTTAGGCACAAGGACAGTTTTTATCTTACTCCCACAAGGTAAGATGTGACCCAAGGTTGGGTCGGGAAAGTGGGGTTTGAAAAGCCAGCGCCCAAGAAGGTGAGCACTCTGGCCATTAAAAATTGCCTGGGCAGCCCCGTCGGCATTCCCCGGTATAGAGTCGATGCTTAGGGCTCAACTGTACGACCAGTTGAGCAGCAAGATAAGTCAGACTACCAAGCACATCAAAATGCCGGTTTATAATAAGGCTAGAATGTTCCATTATGCTCAGAAGGGAAAGTCTTCTGAGATGGATGCCAGTTGAGGCCTTTATGCCGGTAAGTGTTAGTTTGATTCTATATCTCCCCCCCCCCCTCAGTACGCGAACGCAATGGTCTGTTACTACTATTACGTTAGGGCAGCCCATAATGAATATATGGCATTTGTCTAATGCCCAGGCGATTGCTGCTGCTTCGCCTTCAATGGGTGCATATCGACGCTCCACATCTGTGCAAAATCTGCTGCCTGCAAATACGATGTGCCAGCCCTCAGGACAACATACCGGTGCTTTCTCAGTGGAACATATACAGTGTTTTTGTAATAGCAGGAAACCCATACCTTCTTTACTCCAGTCTGAAGCAAGACAGGTTGCTCTGTTAATATCAAGTTGAGCAGCAAGATAAGTCAGACTGCCAAGCACATAAAATGCCGGTTTATAATAAGGCTAGAATGTTCCATTATGCTCAGAAGGGAAAGTCCATTCTCTGTGTTCTGATTGGCTGAGATTCACAAGTGGCCATTCTAGTGTATAAATGTTCATTTATTCGAATAAGTATTCTTCTATGAGAGAGATGCCGGTAAGGCAGTAAGCAATAAACTTACTCCTCCCCAAAGAGGGGAGGCAAAGCCTGGAAGGGTGGACGTCCTAGAACTGCACAGGACCGACTCATAGACCGGCGTAAATCAAGCCTCGAAGGCCAAGACAATACCAGTTTATGGGGTGCAGTATCCATCGGAACAGATACTACACTTTGATCTTAGCCAAAAGGCCAAGATAATTTTAATGTTAATATAATTACTTTAGGTGGAAAAATCTTTCGCATATTACTCATTTAGATGACATTAAACACAATGGCAAGTTTTGTTGTCCACGTGAAACGCCAAAATGAAAATTGGGCTGAAAAATATAGTCGCCATCTTTATTAACAAATAGAAATATGCTAATTAAGAACGATAAGTAAGTTCCTTTCATAATTTTCTAGTTAAAAAAACATGTTTATAAACTTGAATTATAGTGCTTCCTTAGCTAGCCTCTTTCTCGACTTGTTTAGATGGCAACTATATTTTTCCGACCTAATTTTTATTTCGCTGTTTCACGTGTACGGTGAAACTTGCCATAACAAAAACAACATGAAAAAAATTAAGTTGTGTTTTTTACTAAAACATGGTTTAAGTTAAAAAAAATTATATAAGTTGTTTAATTCCGAAACCTATTTCACTCTAAATAATTTACATGACTGAAATAGGAATTAACCTCAAATAAGAAAAGAAAATTTAACACGGCTGTTCTTTTTAATTAGTTATTCATTGTGGGGTATGTTTATTACAGAATTTATTAAGAAGTGAAAGAAAACTTTAAATTAAAAACTTACAATTTAAAGAGAAAATTCAATTTTATTGGTTTGCATTTCAAGTGAAAAAAGTTTTAATTTCAGACTATGTATATTTATCATTTTTCATGAAAAAATGTTGAGCTCTTACAGAGGAGGTGATTCCTGGGAGGACGGTCTTATGACAACGAACCGATACTACACTACCCACCCCCATTAAAAGATATTCTGATTAAATGGAGTTTTTTTTTTTCCTTTCATTTAATTAAAAATGCCTTGTCACAAAAACATTATTTTTTATGGTTCTTTGGCCTTCTGGCTAAGATCAAAGTGTAGTATCTGTTCTCCACATCTCAGCAACATTTGACGAAAGTTTCATGTAAATTATTTCCCTTGAAAATGAAATTCTAAAAGTTTTTAAAACTATATCCTTTTTTAATAAAATCTCTTTAAATAATTTTATTAAACGATTAAAATAATAATACTATAGATAAAACGATTGTGTGTATAAAAGAAAATTTGGCAATACAAATTAGAAATGTATATTAGAGAAAATTAATTTATTAGAAACTTAAAAATAAGTAAATATGCAAATAAGCAATATCAAGATTTGTTTGAGAGATGGAGATTCCTATATATACGGTATTTGAAAATATTCTTGTATCATTAGAATCAAATAAGCCTAGTTAGTTTTAATGTTAATATAGTTAGGATACGTGGGAAAAAAATTCGCATTTATTCATTTATATATATATATATATAAATGAAGTTCTTATAAAATATATATATTTAGGCATATACTCGTTATAATTTCTGAAATAATTCTAATTGCATGCTCGATGAAGTTGTATTACAAGATTGGAATGTAACTATAATGTATATATATATGAAGAGTTTGAAAAACAACACTAAGAAAAACAAAAATATAAGCACTTCAAATAGTAATAACCAAAATAGAGATGAAAAAGTTAGCAATGAAGAGAAGAGATGTAACTGCATCAATCGTACACTTTGTCCACTACAAAATAAATGCCTTACCAAAAGTATTGTTTACCAAGCCACAATATTTGCCAAAGAAAGACCGAATAACATGGGTATGACCTCCCTAGATTTAAAAACCAGATATTACGACCACAACAGCACATTTAAAAACAAAGAACGCCGAATTAAAACAGCACTAGCAAACCATTATTGGGAGCTCAAAGAAAACGGACGCTCACCAATAATTGAATGGAATATAATACGACAGGCCAGTACATGTAGAAATTTATACGACCCGTGTAGATTATGTCAGAATGAGAAATTTCAAATCCTAAACTTTAAAGATCCCCAAAACCTATTAAACTGTAGAAGTGAAATAGCAAACAACTGCCTGCACAGAATAAAATTAACCTTGGGTTAACAATACATAATAAATAAACAAATAAATAAATTAAAAAACTGAACTAAACTAAAACCTAAACTTAAAACCTAAAATAGAAATACAAGCAAGCACATGTTAAAATAAGGCCACCCATTATATTGACACAACAAAGAAACATGGATGAGTCATTCTATAGAAAACAGAACAATAGAATAGGAAATAAAATAAATAAACCGAACCTTTGTTTGTGAAGCCCAATGATTGACTAAGAGAACAACAAAGAATCTGATTGGTTAACTAGCTAGACGTGTCTATAAAAACACCCGGCAAAACTAACTCCATGCATTTTAGCCTGACGATTCCCTCTGGGGATGAAACGCGGAAGCCTCTGTGTAGCTTAATTGCCATAAATATATTTTCATAACTAACTACCTAGCTCTACTCATGTATCGAGCACTGTTGAAGTAAATACTGAAAATTGATACATAAAAAATTATATCCCCTCATAACATTTTATGTAGATACATGAAATAATAATAATAATAATAATATATATATATATATATATATATATATATATATATATTTAAATATTTTTTGTGGTACAAAACTTTATTATTGCTAAATAAAGACTATATTTATTTTTAAACATAATGAAATTAAAAGATAAGAGAATGAAAGGGCAAGCTGACTGGTTTCGAACCTCACTCAACAGAGCTAGACCGAGGTTAAGATTAAAAGAGAAAAAAAATGCTATGGGTATTATATCGAGGGAAAGGGGGCCAAAAAACTACATCAAATAGAAACTACATTAAGTCCGAGAAGATTTTCTTTTCGTTTATAAAGAGAAAGGATCTTATGGCGAATAAGTCAACACTGAAATTTGAGGCACAGGAACGGTTATTTATGAGATGTTCGGCGATGGAAGAACCATATGTATTATGCAAAACATCAGTTAGTAAGTAATTTGCATGACGAATTTTTGTGGACATGTGTTGTTTGACCTGGATGTCCAATCTTTGTGATGTCTGGCCAACATAGTGCGAACTGCAACTACATTTAGATAAATAAATAATAGAATTATTATGGTTGTGGGGGGAGAACATCTTTTTGAATCGACAACAAAATGGTGGAAAAAACAACACGTGTATTCGCGGCAAAATAACATTTTTGTACAAACAAAGAGATTTGTTTGGCGAATCCATCACTTATGTAATCTAGCCATGGTAGGTGAAGGTAAAAAGGACATCTATCGACAGAAGCTTTTTTAGATTTATACAAAACTAGAAATGTTATTTTTGATAGTGGATTCAACAATGTCTAATGGATAGCCATTGTTACAGAGGGTCTTGATAATAAACTTTATTTCATCATCCAGTTTGGTCTAAGAACAAATCATTAAGGCCCTATGAGTAAGGGTCTTAATTAAATTAAACTTTTTGTTTTGTAGGACAAAATGAGTCCCAACGTGTGTAGAGACCAGTGAAAGTTGGTTTCCAGTATACTCTAGTTAAAAAATCGGAGGAAGCTTTACTAACACATCCAGAAATGGAAGTGAAAAATTTTCTTCCTCATCTAAAGTAAACTTAAGAATTGGACGGATATTGTTGAGGGACGTGAAAAAAACGTGCGCTTCTGTCTTATTGTTGAACAAACAAAATGTGTCGTCAACATAGCAGAAATAAAGTCTGGTCTCTCAGAACCAGATAGCAGACCTTCTTCATGAAAACCAACAAAGATGTTGGCCAATGCTTATATATACCAGATGTAGGCCAATGCTTATATATACAAGATTTTGATGGTGGGAGGTACTTCATTTTATAATTGTAATTAGTAGAATGATCCTCCATCTCTGTAGTCTGTTTTCAGTCTGCTTTGGTAAACCCTTTTTTAATCCATAAAGTGTTAGCTTATGGTCGGTTTGCAACACAAAATGTCTTCTATGAACGAAACTATGAAATTTGGTGAGAGCAAAAATAATGCTCAATGCTTCCTTCTCGATTTGTGTGTAACCATTTTCTGCAGGTACGAGACGCATGGGCAATAGGTTTTAACGATTTGTCTTCCATTTTGTGTAATATGCAAGCTCCAATGCCGTACGAGCTAACATCAGTAGTTTTTTTTTACTTCTACCGCAGTTTCTTGGGAGTCAATCCCTGTGTCTTCAAGGGGTCAGCATATTTTGGGATAAGTCTAGATAATCCGTCAGCATGACTGAATTTTGATGATGGAAGATACTCCATTTTATAATTGTAATTAGTAGAATGGTTCTCCATCTCTGTAGTCTGTTTGCAGTCTGCTTTGGTAAACCCTTTTTTGACCCTTATGGTCGATTTGCAACACAAAATGTCTTCCATGAACGAATCGATAAAATTTGGTGACTGCAAAAATAATACCTGATGCTTCCTTCTCGATTTGTGAATCACATTTTCTGCAGGTAGTAATGTAGGAGACGCGTGGCTATAGGTTTTAGCAATCCGTCTTCCATTTTGTGTAATATGCAAGCTCCAATGCGAGTTAGCATCACTAGTTACAATGATCTCTAAATTCTGATGTGAGGATATTTTTTCTTTCTTCAAATGCCTCCTGGCATTCTGTCGTCCAGACCCAATCTTTTTCTTTTTTTAATAGCTCATTAAGAGGTGGTCGCAAATTGTGCATGTTTCGAATAAACACATTATAATAATTTGCTAAACAAATAAAACTTTGGAGTGGCGATACTTTTTATCCACTCGCTCGCTCTGGATTTGGTCTTCTACCATCTATAAATTATACCAAGATATTTTATTTTTTAGATGAAAAAAAATCGCATTTTCCCTCCTTCAATTTAAATCTATAGTCCTCGACTCTTTCAAATATTTTGTATACATGCAAGTTGTGTTGTTCGGTGCTGTCACTGATTACTAGAATATCATCTAGGTAAGCTGTCGGCTAAGCAATGTTTCCATTACTTGTTGATAAATGGCTGGTGCAAATTTGTGTTTAGTGAATATCTCTTCTAAACTAGGCAGAAGACAGTAGTGCATGGTTCAATCATGTGGATAAATCTGCACAAACACGGATCTCTTTACTTGTTTTTACATAGACTGTAGGCGAATCACTGTACTCTACTTTCGATGATATTTCATATATTTAATTTCTCGTCAATTTGGTTTAATGATGTGAATGAAACATTTCTTTTCTTTTTAAAAACTGGTTGAGTGTTTGGTTTTAATTCAAACTTGGATATCATTTTTTTACATCTAGCCAGTCCACCTGAAAAAAACTAATCTGTTATTCATAGAGATTTGGTATCTGTCTGCCTGAAGCCGAAACTATCAATAGTATAGTTTAAATGCTCAATTCAGTAAACTGTACTATTTCACATTAATGTACTATTTTTCAATGATCAATGTTCTGTTGTCATCCTCCCAGGCATTACTATCTCTTTTTTTTTGGGGGGGGGGAAGAGATAGTGTAGTATCTGTTCTTTTGTCATGAGATGATCCTCTCAGGTAGTATGTTTGTTCATCATATATATATATATATATATATATATATATATATATATGACGAACGAACATATACTACACTACTATATATATATATATATATATATATATATATATATAGTAGTGTAGTATATGTTTGTTCATCATGTATATATATATATATATATATATATATATATATATATATATATATATATACTAGCAAAAATATGCGACCAGAGGGTAAATATTTTTGCTAGTATGTATAATTTATAATTTAAAATGATTGTATTTTGTTTTTATATTTCCCCTTCTAAAGAGTTTACGAATTTGGATTAATGCTGGTGTTGGTGTTGTTGCTATAATCGTAATAAGAATCTACAATGAATTCATAGATGAAAAACAAAATGACTCCTATGCAAATGAGAGAGAAAGCTCCTCCATATTGAATTGAAAAACTTAATGAGGTTGAATGTTCTTGTTCACACCAGACAGGCAGCCAAGGGAATGGGGAGGCCTGGGATATTTGGCTGTGACCCCTGGGGGAATACAGGGTGGTTGGGTGTGGTGGGTTTGTCTTGCCTGAGAAAAACATCAGACATGTTGTGGGTCGAGCATGAGGTAATTGGAGTTGCCAGAACATTGCAGAGGAGGAGAGGCAGGCAGGGTTAATAAGATTCACATAAAATTCTAACAGACCAAACTTGATATTTAATTCTTAAAAAGAATCTTTTTGCCGTGTGTGTGTGTGGGGGGGGGGGTCTGGTTGTAGTCATTTAATACTTCTAGACTGCAATTCTGCTTAACTGGGACAAATAAACATCTTTATAAATAATTAGAAGTAAGTTTAATATAATAATCTGTTTCAATATCTATATATATAAATAGATATTAATTTTCCTGTAATACTAAGTGTTGTAATCTAATATATGAAGTTATCTTGTCGCACTTTCAAAGTCATACACAAATAACAATGTCAGCGAAATCTGCATGAGCAGTGTCTAGGTTACTCCCTCACAATCAACCAGGCCAGAAGAAATTCATTTTCCCCAAAGACTGTTACACTCATGAACTAAAACGGGGTGTAGAATCAAAGTGACAGTTACTGTCATAAGTACTCTATAATAGAGTATCCACTCATGCACTAGCAGCCAATCAGAACCCAGAGAATAGACTTGCACATCTAAACGTAATGGAACATCCCAGCCTTCTTATAAATCAGCTTTGTGGGCTTATGTCTCAGTTTATTAAGTTGAGCTCAAGTGATCAACCAGCTGAGCATTGACTACTAAATTCAATATCAATATTTGATTATGACTAGCCAATTGGTCTTCATCTTCTTTCTACCATGTTCTTTGCAAGAAAATAATGTGTGGTTCAATTAGGGTTGCTACTCTCTCCCTCTTATTTCATATCACTATATCGGGTTTAACAGCTCCGTTATACTATGTATCTAGCTGTAGGAATTGCATAGTACTAGTAGATAGTTTATGACTTATTTCCAACACTTCTTTCTGGTATATGTTCCGATGGCTTGCTGCGACACTGGATAATCAACTTTTAACATATAGTCCAGTGAAGATATTTACAACCTCCATTCTTTCGCATTGTATAATAGCCATCCCCCAGCAGAACTTTACAATTGGATGTCATGGTGCTAACACTCCACTTCTAGGGGGAAGAACCTGCACTTGTTGTTGCTGACACCACTCATCTTCTATACATATATATATATATATGGGAAATGAAAAGGAAAAAATAAAAAGGATGTTTTTTTTTATATATTCATCAACGTTTCGTCTTTATTTGTAAGACTTCCTCAGGATGATAATTTTAAGAAAAATGTCATGCAAGTACATGAAAATATTGGGTTGACATGATGGGTTGATGAGAAAAAGTAGTAGCCACTACTGGGTGCGCAGGACCGAGGTCCGGGCTTAGTGAAGTCAGTAGCATGGAATGAAATTAATGAGGATGGTTCTGAGTGAAAAAGTGGAGGGGTGGGGGTGAACGGAAATAGTGTTTTTGCGGTGTACTTTGAATGCTAGTTTGTTGTTGGACTTTATTATAAGAGTGTCTAAAAATGGTATCAAGCTGTTTATCTCAGTTTCATGTGTGAATTTTATGGAGGGTTCTACTGTGTTAAGTTTGTCTTTGAGGTTATTAATTTGTATGTCTTTGGGGAGGAAAATAAGAATATCGTCAATGTATCTGAAGTATTCGATGTTAGGGGGTAGTCTGTATTTGAAATGCCCGGATTCTAAGAATTCTAAGAAGAGGCAGGCCAATAGACCGCTTAGAGGGTTGCCCATAGGGAGTCCAAATTTTTGTTTGTAGAATTCGTCGTTGAATTGGAAATATGTTACGTCAGTGATTAGTCTAATTATTTCTACTACTAGTGGAAATTCCAGTGTTTTCTACATCAATCTGTATAATTTATTGTTAATAATATTATCCGGTGGCTAGAAATATGCACATATTTTACTCACCAAAATTTTGCGTGACGGGATGGAAGTATATATATTTATTTATATTACTCAGTTGCCGGGGCAAAAGCTGTCTCTTCAGCAGTCACCATCGGTCGCGACTCCCCTCTAACTCGCCCCCTCCCTTCCCTCTCCCTAACCCCCTGTTGTCAGGGGCAAAAGTAAATACTAAATCTTCTTAAATAGGAGTGTCAGATCGTGACACACAAAATAAATAACACACACTCTATCGTATTAATATATGAATAATAATAATAATAATAAGAAGAAGAAGAAGAAGAAATTTTAAATATTAAAAAAAAAAAAAATAAATAAATATCGTAAGCCTGAAACCGGCCCATTTGGTAAGCGTTTCCGCTAATGGAACGGTATACCAGAGTGAAATAAGGCCTTTAAACCACCCGTGCCGTCACCAGTTGGCCGCTCCTGGGCTGGTTAGTTACGTGATCCTGTTGGTACAAAAGTTGCTGCTCCGAAGAAGGCCGCGGTTGTCGAAGAGGCCTCTCATAAGGTAACATCCACCCCCACGTTGTGTTTGTTTAGATAAGTGGGTGACCGTTGAGGTGGGAATCAGCGACTCGGGATCCCTGTGAAATGAAAGGTCATTCATGCAGAACTGTTGAAGGAAAGAAGTCAAGTCCGCTGTGGTTTTCTTAGAAAATAATTATTCTTAATAATGAATAATGAAATAAAATATACACTTGTTGAGTCACTAGGCCAGTGGCCAGATAATGTTGAGTTCACTCTAGAATGTAATTGGACCGATGGACAATTTATCCCTCTATCAGTGGCGTGCTGTTCTAAGCTCTGGCGAGGACACACGTATCCCGATAGGTGTGATATCTTTCACGAATAGAGAAGGGTTCTTATGTCCGTTTCTCTCATTGATTAATTCACGGTCTGCTTGGTGTAACTCTGGCTAGTCCTCACCGACTGCTTATCGCCGACTGGCTTGTCTTCTCCCAGTGCTTATCGCCGACTATCCAGTCCTCACTGACTGCTTATCGCCGACTGGCCAGTCCTCACCCGATGCTTATCGCCGACTCTCTATCACCGACTCTATCACCGACTCACTATCTCTCTCAACTTCAACTCCTTTATATGGAAATCGCTTGTGAATCTAACAACAAAGTTCAACTTCGATAATGTTATTTGAGACATAAGATGTTTATAGATCACTCTGACAATATAAATCAAACTTGAAAATTGTTTATCCTTATCCAAATTATAAGTATATTGCATTTCTACTGTTTTCCCATTCGAAACAACAATGTTCAATTCTGATAATGCCATCTGAGATTGAAGATGTTTTGAGGTCACTGATCATATAAATTGATATATAAACTTGTTTATCTTCAGTGGAGAAATGTTATTTATCAAGCTAGTTCTCATTTGTTTATTTGAGGTCCAATGTTGGTTAATGTTTATGGATACATAAGAGGTCTATAGGTCACTCTGACAATACAAATTGATATATGAACTTGTTTATCTTCAGTGGAGAATTGTTATTTATCAAGCTAGTTCTCATTTGTTTATTTGAGGTCCAATGTTGGTTAATGTTTATGGATACATAAGAGGTCTATAGGTCACTCTGACAATATAAATTGATACTCTTATTTCGAACCAGAAATTATATTATATTAGAATGCGCCGATCTTCGTAGGGCCAATTAATATTGTCACAGAGTTCTATCGTCGGTTGAGTCATAGCAAAGACTAAAAAAAACTTTGCTGAAACTCTCAGTATTATAAGGTCAGGATCAAGAACAATGAAGCAATCCTGGGAAAAGAGTGGCGCCCTCCCCTACATCTCGGGTTAGTCGCTAATGTAAAGAGATCCTCTACTGTAATAGGACACTTTAGCCTTTTATAAAGTCTGAAATTAGCGACCACCTCACCTAAAATAAGCGAACGCCATTTTTGATTGACGAATTTGACAAAATAACTAAATAAATATTTGAAATAAAAAAAAATTAATTACTCAGATGTTAACAATACAATATCATTGCCCTTGTCTTATTTTTACGTCTCTATTTGGTACTTTGTTACATTGGTACCCAGGCTAACTTTGATTCTGACCCTAACTTTAACCCTAACCCCCAATGACCCTGAACTTTATAGCTAACCCTAACGACGGGGTCAAAGTTAGCACGGGTCCCAATGTAACAAAGCACCCTCTATTTGTTAGTAAGTTACGCTTGCTTTATTATGAGCACCCCCCCCCCGTATAAGAGTGTAATAATTTAAAAAAATAATAATTTGCATTCAAATAACGCGTGTACGATGGACACTACTAAAAAGGGTTGATATACCGTAAAAACTGGCAAGCTTACCGAAAGAAAACGAAACTGTACTTGTTATTTTTTTTTTCCAATTAGATTTTTTTTCTTATTCTGCTTTCGTCTCTTTCGTTTTTGTTACATATTTTTTTTTACTTTTTGCAATTTATTTATTTATTTTTCTTGCGTTTTCACTTTTCAATTACGTTTATTCTCTCTATTTTCTCTCTCTATCCCTCTCTTACGAACACACACACTCTCTCTTTCTTTTGTACACGCTCTCTGTGTTTCACTGAAAAAATCCAAACATTGCTTAATGTGAGTTAAAAAAAAACAACAAAAAAATAATACTGGCTGTCTCTCCAACCAAAAGAAAGGAAAGAAATGGTTTTAACATTTAAAGTTATCGTCTGCCAGCATTCGCATTGGCACATCTCGTAGTATCCACTGTATTCCAAACATTAGTTTTATTCGAAAATATTCTAAATATATTTCAAGAACAGATATTGGATTTTTTTATATATGTAGAAGTATTTGAAGCACAGAAATTCATAGAAGTTACCTTTATTTTTGATAATGTTGCATTGAAAAAGTATTTCACAGTTCTGTCTGTCTCTCTCTCTCTCGTCGTTCAAATGTTTCACCGAACAAAAAGTGCATAAACTGTTTAGTTTACTAAATAAATAATGACTCTCACAACTCCTCCTCCTTCCACGCTGAAGCGACAGTAGTGAGCGGGGTCAGTTAATGGTTTAATTAAGTTATTTTACGACTTTATTTAGTTAGCTCAGTGGTAACGTCCTCGCATTTCAGCTTGATCTTGCGGTTTCCATTTCCAGTCTCTCCGTCCAATTTATTTGTTGTTTATATTTATTGAATTTCTTTAGGAGCGTGACACACGTACGTACGTACACCTTAGTGTATTAATATATAGATTGTAACTCATTTAGTATATCCATTATTATTGTAACTCATTTAGCATATCCATTATTATTGTAACTCATTTAGCGTTTCCATTATTATTGTAACTCATTTAGCATATCCATTATTATTGTAACTCATTTAGCATATCCATTATTATTGTAACTCATTTAGCATATCCATTATTATTGTAACTCATTTAGCATATCCATTATTATTGTAACTCATTTAGCATATCCATTATTATTGTAACTCATTTAGCGTTTCCATTATTATTGTAACTCATTTAGCATATCCATTATTATTGTAACTCATTTAGCATATCCATTATTATTGTAACTCATTTAGCATATCCATTATTATTGTAACTCATTTAGCATATCCATTATTATTGTAACTCATTTAGCATATCCATTATTATTGTAACTCATTTAGCATATCCATTATTATTGTAACTCATTTAGCATATCCATTATTATTGTAACTCATTTAGCGTTTCCATTATTATTGTAACTCATTTAGCATATCCATTATTATTGTAACTCATTTAGCATATCCATTATTATTGTAACTCATTTAGCATATCCATTATTATTGTAACTCATTTAGCATATCCATTATTATTGTAACTCATTTAGCATATCCATTATTATTGTAACTCATTTAGCATATCCATTATTATTGTAACTCATTTAGCATATCCATTATTATTGTAACTCATTTAGCGTTTCCATTATTATTGTAACTCATTTAGCATATCCATTATTATTGTAACTCATTTAGCATATCCATTATTATTGTAACTCATTTAGCGTTTCCATTATTATTGTAACTCATTTAGCGTTTCCATTATTATTGTAACTCATTTAACATATCCATTATTATTGTAACTCATTTAGCGTTTCCATTATTATTGTAACTCATTTAGCGTTTCCATTATCATTGTAACTCATTTAGCGTTTCCATTATTATTGTAACTCATTTAGCATATCCATTATTATTGTAACTCATTTAGCATATCCATTATTATTGTAACTCATTTAGCGTTTCCATTATTATCGTAACTCATTTAGCGTTTCCATTATTATTGTAACTCATTTAACATATCCATTATTATTGTAACTCATTTAGCATATCCATTATTATTGTAACTCATTTAGCGTTTCCATTATTATTGTAACTCATTTAGCGTTTCCATTATTATTGTAACTCATTTAGCATATCCATTATTATTGTAACTCATTTAGCATATCCATTATTATTGTAACTCATTTAGCATATCCATTATTATTGTAACTCATTTAGCGTTTCCATTATTATTGTAACTCATTTAGCGTTTCCATTATTATTGTAACTCATTTAGCATATCCATTATTATTGTAACTCATTTAGCATATCCATTATTATTGTAACTCATTTAGCATATCCATTATTATTGTAACTCATTTAGCATATCCATTATTATTGTAACTCATTTAGCATATCCATTATTATTGTAACTCATTTAGCATATCCATTATTATAGTAACTCATTTAGCATATCCATTATTATTGTAACTCATTTAGCATATCCATTATTATTGTAACTCATTTAGCATATCCATTATTATTGTAACTCATTTAGCATATCCATTATTATTGTAACTCATTTAGCATATCCATTATTATTGTAACTCATTTAACATATCCATGATTATTGTAACTCATTTAGCATATCCATTATTATTGTAACTCATTTAGCATATCCATTATTATTGTAACTCATTTAGCATATCCATTATTATTGTAACTCATTTAGCATATCCATTATTATAGTAACTCATTTAGCATATCCATTATTATTGTAACTCATTTAGCATATCCATTATTATTGTAACTCATTTAGCATATCCATTATTATTGTAACTCATTTAGCATATCCATTATTATTGTAACTCATTTAGCATATCCATTATTATTGTAACTCATTTAGCATATCCATTATTATTGTAACTCATTTAGCATATCCATTATTATTGTAACTCATTTAGCATATCCATTATTATAGTAACTCATTTAGCATATCCATTATTATTGTAACTCATTTAGCATATCCATTATTATTGTAACTCATTTAGCATATCCATTATTATTGTAACTCATTTAGCATATCCATTATTATTGTAACTCATTTAGCATATCCATTATTATTGTAACTCATTTAGCATATCCATTATTATTGTAACTCATTTAGCATATCCATTATTATTGTAACTCATTTAGCATATCCATTATTATAGTAACTCATTTAGCATATCCATTATTATTGTAACTCATTTAGCATATCCATTATTATTGTAACTCATTTAGCATATCCATTATTATTGTAACTCATTTAGCATATCCATTATTATTGTAACTCATTTAGCATATCCATTATTATTGTAACTCATTTAACATATCCATGATTATTGTAACTCATTTAAAGTGTTGGGGGAAATGGTAAGTCGGTTTTGATTTTCTTTAGATGTGTGTGGTGTAAGTTTAGGCATTTTTTAACTGGGACATTTGTGTATAGCGCTGTTACGTCTAAGCTATGTATGTTTTTCTTTTCTACGTTAATGTTTTTTATTTTGTTAAGAAGGTCGTCTGAGTTTTTGATGTGGGAGGGGCTGATGGTGCCCATTAGTGGGGTGAGAATGTTAGCTATGGCATGTGCGATTTTGTGTGTGCTACTACCTATGCATTATACTATGGGGCGCATAGGGATGCCCGGTTTGTGGGGTTTGGGGAGCCCGTATAGTGTAGGAATGATGGGGTTATGTCAATTTTTTGTTGTTCTTAATTAGGTGTTTGAAAGATTTCTTGAAACACCTATATATACATACATACATATGCATGCATATATATATATATATATATATATATATATATATATATATATATATGTGTGTGTGTGTGTGTGTGAAAAAAATGACAAACGGAAAACAAGTTACAGTGCAGGAGAAAAACAAAAACATGAGATTTTTTGACCGGTTTCGTTTGTGGCGAACGTCTTCAGAAAATGAAGATATGGAAATAATTTTATTTTGAAGGCTCACACATGGGATGAGGGAAGGATGATCTGATTGGACCATATGAGAAGACATTAAGTTATGTTGGGATATGATAAGAAGGTGACACATTCTTCTGTTTATATTTTTTATTTATTTACTCTCTTTCACTATCACACCTAATGAGTTAGTATGGAGAAGGCGGTGGGGGAGGGGGAAAGGCGGCAGAGAAGCTGGCTACAGTGAACAAAAGAGGTGGGCAAGAAATTGATACACTGGATGTTAGAACCCAAAGATTAATAAGAGAGAAACAGGGATAGGTCTGCTAATTTGTCACACATTAGGTTTTTAAAGAGCAATTCGTAAAAATGAAAAGCCGTGATGGACAAAATGTGTGAAAAATGAAACAAACCGGAAAAACAGGTTAAAGAGTAGGAGAAAAAAAATAGATTTCAAAAATAAAAATAAGAGTTAAGGTAGAGATAGATTTATTAAAATGATTTGATTATCAATGAGAGCTTGCTATTATCACAAAAATATATAAATATACACACACACATGCACATGTGTATATATATACATATACACACATATGTATATATATATATATATATATATATCTATACATACATATACACACATACACATTTTCTAATATATATATATATTATTTTTTATTTTTTACTATCTTTATGACTATTGTTAGGATTATTGGGTTTACTATTGCGATTGTTGCTGTTGGTATAACTACTATTATTACTATTTTTACATGATCAGCATTATTGCAACCACTGACTTATATTACCATATTGGCAAACATTATTTTGCTACCTACATCTTTATCTTTATTACTAATCTTATTATTATTATTTACTATTATTATGATTATTATTACCTTCTAGCATTTCTAATATTTCTTAATTCTCCCCAACTATTACTTTTTTTTATAAATTCTTAATTATTATTGACCGCTATTATTGTTGTTGTCGTCGTTATTATTGTTGTTATTATTATTATTATTATTAATAATTAATAATGGCGCCATTTTTTAGTGTTTTTTAGTATTTTAAATTAAATTAAATTATTATTGTTATTATCATTCATTATCATTATACTTTTTTCATTTCTATTATTATCGGTGTTTATTATTATTATTATTATTATTATTATTATTATTATTATTATTATTATTATTATTATTACTAATAATTCTGTTAGACTTAACTAACTTATTAATAAATTAATTTATTAATGTTAAGCTGATAAACTCCAGACAAAATATAAAAATTGTATAAATTTAGAATTAGCGCTACATTTGATTAACAAACCCTTACACCCCCCCCCCCATCTACACGTCCATAACGCCAATCACGGCTGATCTGGGGTTTCGCACGCACGCATACACACTTACACACAATATTACAGTAAACTTAAAATTATGCAAGTCCGCTCAAATTCAAAATAAATGTCGTTTTTTTTTACACCTAAATCTTGCATGTCTAAACCCCCTACCGGAAAATTAAAAAAATGGCAAACACTGCTCAGTAATTGTGCAGTTCATTTTTCAGCATATCTGAGTCAAACTTCAGGTGTCTTTGGTTCCGATACTTCATTTCCCTGTCAGAGGGGCTTAGAATTCGACGACTGCAACCCCATGTAGAGGGGTAAGCCCCCTTCGAATATGGAGCCACCTGTTGGCTGTGGGTGGTGACCCATGATGCGGTAGGATGGGATCCTGGTGGATAGGCATTCGTCGACTTCGGCCCTTACTTTGGCTAGACGGAAGGTCGGAGAGGTCCGATCCGATCAATCGGATGGTCATGTCATACCCTAGTATCTATAAGTTTATCACCAACCAATCTGATTCTGTAAAAATCAAAATCTTATTTCTCACTTTTATTTTATTTTTCCCCCAAATAGATACTAGAAGGCAGAGCTCAGGGTCAATCATGTTGAGAGCAAAGAAGATTATCAGTGCCAAAGAGTAATGTTTTCAAAGAGGTAATGTTTTCAAAGAGTAACGTTTCCTGAGAAGTACTGTTTTTTTTGGAATGATGTTTTCTGAAAGTAATGCTGCCCCTTCTCAGTGAGGTTCTCTTCTAAGAGTAAGGTTTCTGCGTTCACTGAAATTTCCTGCTGAGAGCAATGTATTCTGGTTATCTAAGAGCGATATATTCTAGGAATATAAATAATTACCCTTCTTATGGAATTATATTTGACAACTATATTTCAAATAACATAAAACTAGTGGTATTGGTTTGTGGCTTGTAGCATTCTCGGAGTCTTTTCAACTTGGGTGCGGTTATTCTCAAAGAGTAATGTCTTCAAAGAGTAATGTCTTTAAAGAGTAATGTCTTCTAGGAATAAAAATAATTACCCTACTTAGAGAATTATATT
Source organism: Sepiola atlantica (assembly GCA_963556195.1). NCBI lineage: Eukaryota > Metazoa > Mollusca > Cephalopoda > Sepiida > Sepiolidae > Sepiola > Sepiola atlantica. The sequence continues at coordinate 41,434,445 of OY744549.1, forward strand.
TGACAACTTTATTCGGCATTAGATAACCCATAGATTGTTGATATGCTGTAAAACAAACCAAATCCAATACTTCACGATTCATAGGAGACATTGGACAGATGAGGTCACTTGTAGGAATGAGTCCCACGAGGCCACTACATCTCCCTAGCTATCATTCGAAGCAACGCCATGCACATTATAACGTCATTTCGCAACATCTAATTCTTGATAAAGAAAACAAAATAACTTCTTGGCCTTTTGGTCGGGATCAAAGTGTAGTATCTGTTCCGATGGATACTGCACCCCATAGACTGGTATTGTCTTGGCCTTCGGGGCTTGATTTACGCCGGTCTATGGGCTTGTCCTGTGCAGTTCTAGGAGGTCCACCCTCCCAGGCTTTGCCTCCCCTCTTTGGGGAGGAGTAAGTTTATTGCTTACTGTCTGAGGCGCCCCTACCGGGGAATGCCGACAGGGCTTCCCAGGCAATTTTTTAAGGTAATAGGTACTCTTCCTCTAGAGTGCTGACTTATCAAACCCCAACTTTCTGACCTTTTGTCACACTTTATTTTGTGGGGAGCAGATAAATACCAACTTTGCCCTTGTATTCAGACAAGTACACAAGGGAAGTAACTTTGTATATTATAAATATCAGACTTGCTTATAATGGACGGAATAAAAACAAACCTAAACATATGCATGCATAAAATTTAACTTGTATTGTTTTCATAAACGTCAACATTTTCACAGCAGTTAATCAGAACAGGCGGAACACCCACAAACGTAGACACAGCACTCACACAAGTAGGTAAAAGTGACGGGCAGTCTACCCTACTGTTTAATCCATAACCAGAGAGATGATATATGGGTTCATACCTTTCCCAAAGGTATTAGTGACAATGATGCAGCAGCCCCGATAGACAGTAATCCTACCATGTTTCATGTTCTTAGATCGTTTTCATCAAGAAAACCCCACTATTACAAGTTCATGATCCCCTTGATAGGGATAATTTTTGTCAAGTTTCAGGTTCCTAGGTCTAAAACTTGGTAGGGATAATTTTTGTCAAGTTTCAGGTTCGTAGGTCTAAAACTTGGTATGGATAATTTTGTCAAGTTTCAGGTTCCTAGGTCTAAAACTTGGTAGGGATAATTTTTGTCAAGTTTCAGGTTCCTAGGTCTAAAACTTGGTAGGGATAATTTTTGTCAAGATTCAGGTTCCTAGGTGTAAAACTTGGTAGGGATAATTTTTGTCAAGTTTCAGGTTCCTAGGTCTAAAACTTGGTAGGGATAATTTTTGTCAAGTTTCAGGTTCCTAGGTCTAAAACTTGGTAGGTATAATTTTTGTCAAGTTTCAGGTTCCTAGGTGTAAAACTTGGTATGGATAATTTTGTCAAGTTTCAGGTTCCTAGGTCTAAAACTTGGTAGGGATAATTTTTGTCAAGATTCAGGTTCCTAGGTGTAAAACTTGGTATGGATAATTTTGTCAAGTTTCAGGTTCCTAGGTGTAAAACTTGGTAGGGATAATTTTTGTCAAGATTCAGGTTCCTAGGTGTAAAACTTGGTATGGATAATTTTGTCAAGTTTCAGGTTCCTAGGTCTAAAACTTGGTAGGGATAATTTTTGTCAAGTTTCAGGTTCCTAGGTGTAAAACTTGGTAGGTATAATTTTTGTCAAGTTTCAGGTTCCTAGGTCTAAAACTTGGTAGGGATAATTTTTGTCAAGTTTCAGGTTCCTAGGTGTAAAACTTGGTAGGTATAATTTTTGTCAAGTTTCAGGTTCCTAGGTCTGAAACTTGGTAGCGGACAAAAATCACTTTATCATGTAAGAATAAATAAAAACAACCTCAACAGTGTTTTACATGTCAGAATTTTGAGCGTGGAATTAACCTCTAATCCATTGGATTAGCTGCATGGATTATCTGCATACCAACACCACCAAAACAGTGGAAACATTTTTCGATGAACCAGACAATCATAATCATTTTTATTTATTTTTCGAGATCACTTAGTACAGACACTAAAATACTTATCGGCACAGATTTTGAACTCAGCATTTCAAGTTACTTGTATTAATTAACAACTATATTCATTCTCCAGGCATATTTAATACATTGCGAATACATATAAAAAGATTATATTTTATTTATTGAATTTAATGTTGTCCCCATCAAATTTATACGCTAAGCTGTTGCTCGTATGTCTGAAAATAAACCAATAAAATTAGAAATTCATCTGTGGCTCCTCACAATAAAAAACGACTTTCTATTGTTATCCGAATCTAACATACAAAGTTATCCTGCCGAATTTTCAAAGTCACACCCGAATAACATTTACTCTGACAAATCAGACTTTACTTCTGACTAGCCAATTTTCATTTTTTATTATAATGGAGAAGCAAGTAAAAACAAACTTATGTCATACCTTGCCCTCGTGGGGAGGTAAATAAATACCAATCAGCCTTTTGGTGGGATGCAAATTGTTAGAAATGTAGATCTGGTCCCAGGAGGCCTTCCTCCCAGGCAGTATCTTCCTCATTGACCATGTTCATTGACACCCACCTGATGCACCTTATTTGTGAGGGAATGCCGAGAGGATTGAGGCTAATTTTTTAATTGGCCCTTAATTTTTTAATCGGCCCTTAATTTTTTATTTGGCCCTTAAACAACTTTCTGTCTTATCTTTCTGTTGTGAGGAGACACGGGTAAATCTAAATCCCTTTTGGTTTTGTACAAATTACAAAAACTGAAATCCAGCCCCAGAAAGCCTTTATTCAAGGAAGTACATCACATCCTTCTACAAAAAGGGGAAGAGAATTGCCCGTTGCGTTAAGTGCCCTCACTTGTGAAAGAAAAGCCGAAGAGACTGTGGTAACTATTTGATCTCGGCTTAAGTAGTGCTGCTAAAGCACTAGGTCTATTTGTTGGGTTGTTTTGGGTTATCACATATCAACACTTTTCAGGAATTTTGGTAAAGGTATTTATGCTCCAAGTTCTAAGAACTCTGCCAAAGAGATGGTTTTTGACAGAGTTTGTTTGTTTGTCAATATGTTTGTTTGTTTGTTAGTGACCAATTGTCACCAGACTTTGTCAAAATATAATCGCTTAACCCATGTACTAAACTTGGTCAAAATATCATCGCTTAACCCATCATAACTAAACTTGGTCAAAATATCATCGCTTAACCCATCATAACTAAACTTGGTCAAAATATCGCTTAACCCATCATAACTGAACTTGGTCATAATATCATCGCTTAACCCATCATAACTAAACTTGGTCAAAATATCATCGCTTAACCCATCATAACTAAACTTGGTCAAAATATCATCGCTTGACCCATCAACTAAACTTGGTCAAAATATCATCGCTTAAACCATCGTAACTGAACTTGGTCAAAATATCATCGCTTAAACAATCATAACTGAACTTGGTCAAAATATCATCGCTTAAACAATCATAACTAAACTTGGTCAAAATATCATCGCTTAAACCATCATAACTAAACTTGGTCAAAATATCATAGCTTAACCCATCATAACTGAACTTGGTCAAAATATCATCGCTTAACCCATCATAACTAAACTTGGTCAAAATATCATCGCTTAAACCATCATAACCGAACTTGGTCAAAATATCATCGCTTAAACCATCATAACCGAACTTGGTCAAAATATCATCGCTTAAACCATCATAACTGAACTTGGTCAAAATATCATCGCTTAACCCATCATAACTAAACTTAGTCAAAATATTATCGCTTAAACCATCATAACTAAACTTGGTCAAAATATCATCGCTTAACTTATCATAACTAAACTTGGTCAAAATATCATCGCTTAACTTATCATAACTGAACTTGGTCAAAATATCATCGCTTAACTCATCATAACTAAACTTGGTCAAAATATCATCGCTTAACCTATCATAACTAAACTTGGTCAAAATATCATCGCTTAACTTATCATAACTAAACTTGGTCAAAATATCATCGCTTAACCCATCATAACTAAACTTGGTCAAAATATCATCGCTTAACTTATCATAACTAAACTTGGTCAAAATATCATCGCTTAACTTATCATAACTAAACTTGGTCAAAATATCATCGCTTAACCCATCATAACTAAACTTGGTCAAAATATCATCGCTTAACCCATCATAACTAAACTTGGTCAAAATATCATCGCTTAACCCATCATAACTAAACTTGGTCAAAATATCATCGCTTAACCCATCATAACTAAACTTGGTCAAAATATCATCGCTAAACTCATCATAACTAAACTTGGTCAAAATATCATCACTTAACCCATCATAACTGAACTTGGTCAAAATATCATCGCTTAACCCATCATAACTAAACTTGGTCAAAATATTATCGCTTAACCCATCATAACTGAACTTGGTCAAAATATTGGTCATGGTCTATCTTAGAACTGATTTAATTTGGAAATATCTAGGTCAAACATCAAGGTCATGGTGAAAGTCACACTTTTGGCGATAATGGTTGTGTTCATCGTAGAGAATCGCTACTGTACTCATAGTAGAGCCAACAAAGTCCTGCGTCTTCTATGACCTTGAAAAGTTCGGTCACGAGTTTAAATTTTGACGGAATTTCAACTTTTTCAAATTTGATATATGAATTCGATTCTCTTTGATAACAATAACCACCATGAAAAAAATCAGCCTGATCAGATCAATGGTGTTTGAGTTATCAACGTTTTCATGACTTCTGGAATAGTTCATTCAATATGGAGAAGTAAGGCCGAGATAAAACTTGTTTCAACTATTTAATAAATTCTGTTTTGTATCCGAATAGTTTGTAGATTAATTTGTTTTGTGAGCGAACAATTTTGTAAATAGTCTGTAAATGATGGGACCCAAACAGATACTACCACTTTGGCCCAGAATGGTCCTGGCAAGAATGGGACCTAAAGGGTGAGTTTACACTTCCCAAAGCTCCCCAATTGGGGCCTCACCACTGGATGCACTTTAAGGTTATACCCAATGAAAAATCGCTTTCTTTTTAAATGACCCACTTTATTTTTTAACTTCTTCCCATGTGAATGATTTCTGAAGAAAACGTTTCATTTTGAATCAAAGTTTAGTTAAAGTGAAACCTCTCAGATGAAACTGACAAAAGAAGGGAAAAAAGCGTCACCTTTCATTATCGAACCAAGGCCATACCTATAACAGGCCGAGAGATCTAACATTTGGGGTCTTTTACTAGAGGCAAGATGATTTCCAGTCAGTCAGCAGAAATTATTGTAACTGTTTACACTACACTCTTATTGCACCATTCTGAAAGGGAATTCGAACCGATCAGATTATTTTCAGCTGAGGTTCCATATTATATCATAAATTACAATTGGATTATAAGTTTGTGAATATATTGTAAAAAATCAAAATTGAATTTTAATGAGAACTTTTTCACCATTATCAATTAAAAAAACATTAACAATAATTCAAAGCCAAATTTTCTAGTTAGCTTTTGTAGACGTTTCATGTCATAATCTTTAAGGTATTCTTTTCATATTGACAGCCTTGAAATACCACTTTTTCCTTTGTTGGTTATAAAATTTATATATATATTTATAAAATCGGGGGACTTATGTTTTAAGGCATGTCCGTCCGTTCGTCCGTCCGGATTTTTCTCCGCAACTATCCATTGAATTTCTCTGAAATTTTGCATGAAGTTGTAACTTTGCTCAGGTTAGAAAGTGACATTCTCCGATTTTTGAAAAAACATCTGGTTAGCCTCCCAGGGGGTCAGAAGGCCCCGAAATGGCAAAAAATGACATTTTTTGCCCCATAACTTTTCATCCATCCATTCAATTTCTCTGAAACTTGGTCAAAATGTGGAGGCAACTGTTCCTAATAGAAAATAAGTATCACTGACCTTGGAAAAAATCTGTTTCGCGCCCTCAGGGGGTTAAAAGCCCCCAAAATGGCAAAAAATTACCCTTTTCTCCCATAACGTTTGATCCATCCATTCAATTTTTCTGAAACTTGGCCAAAATGTAGAGGCAATTGTTCTGGATATAAAATGAGCATCCTTGACCTCAGAAAAATTCTGGTTCGCGCCTCCAGGGGGTCAAAGGGGGGTAAAAAATGCGCCAAATTGCCCAAATTTATTGCATTTTACACTCGCCACATCGAGTCACATACAGAGGGGTACCACGCACACGCAGCTTGTTTTATTTAAAATGTGTTGTTGAAAGACTATAATTTGTTGAAGAAAAATTGTTTCGTCTGATTTGTTTAAAATCTCAATTTCACTTCTGTTTTATATTTTCATAGAAAGTATATATAGAAAGTATATACTGTTTTTTGAAAATAAAAGCTTTAAAAACAGATTTACATTAGAAGCTAAAAAGATAGCTGCTGACTGACAGTAAAAGGACCTTAAATGTTAGATCTCTCGGCCTGTTAAGTATCTCAAAACGAAATTTTACTTTCATTATATCTAAAAACGATTAATGTGGCCACATAAACAATGATACCAAATTTATTTTGATAGCACGATTAGTCACCGAATTATGACTGTTCAAAATTTGTTGGAAATTAGATCATTTGCTGTCTTGTGTGTTATTGGTTCAGACGCCAATTTCCAGTGTATAACTAAAAATGCAGGCTTCGAACAAGTGAAAAATCCTTAGAAATTGTAGTAACAAAGATAATTGATGCCTGTCTCCCCCTTGGAGTAATAATGGAATGTTCTACATTCGTGTATATTAAGAGTGAATGTTAAAACACTATTTGTCTAGCTAAGCAACAAATGGTTAAATAAAGCTTATCCTTAAGTTATATTCGGCGTCCAGTTTTTATTACAATTTATTTAACCATTCGTTATGGAACGTTACTTGAAACCCGATCGTCTAGACCTTGATACGGCCGACTCGGAATCTACTGACAAATGGCGGCATTGGAGAAAAATGTTCGAAGGATTCCTTACAGCTCTACAGTTATCTTCAAACGCGGCTTTAACAGGTACTGAGAAATATACCCTTCTTTTACATCATGTCTCTACTGCTATTTATAGAAATTTATCTGAATGTGAAAATTATGAAACTGCGGTGGACATTTTAGAAGCCATGTTTGTAAAGAAAAAAAATACTATTTTTGCTAGACATTTACTTGCTACCCGGCGTCAACAACCAGAAGAAAGCCTTGAACAATACCTTCAGATTCTAAAGACGTTAAGTCGCGAGTGTGAATTTACAGCCTTAACTGCGAACCAAGCGAGAGATGTTTTTATCAGGGACGCATTTATTAATGGAATACAGTCCAACCAAATAAGACAAAGACTACTAGAGAATAAAAACCTAGACTTACCAACAGCTTATGAACAAGCTCTAACGTTGGACATGGCACAGAAGCAGTCTGTCTTCTATTTACAACCCAATATCTGAGACAGATACTCAATCTTCAGACACCAAGCGACCGAAGCGCCGTAGAAAACGAGAGCGATTTGGAGCAAGATATTTTAGCCCTAAACCAGCAACACAAGACAGTCCCGAAACGTCGTCAGGTCCCGAGGAGCCTAGATTAGAAATGGATGTCGGGCACGAACAACCAAGACGCCCTCAAAGAACCCGCAGGAGGCCAGGTCGATGGGATGATTTTGTTCCCTACGAATAAGAAGATAGATGGGGGAGAATGTAGTAACAAAGATAATTGATGCCTGTCTCCCCCTTGGAGTAATAATGGAATGTTCTACATTCGTGTATATTAAGAGTGAATGTTAAAACACTATTTGTCTAGCTAAGCAACAAATGGTTAAATAAAGCTTATCCTTAAGTTATATTCGGCGTCCAGTTTTTATTACAGAAATGTATTTTCATTTTGTGGTAAATAAAAATTAATTACAATGAAAGTATTAATTATGAGATCAAACCAACGTAAACATTGGGCAAAATCCCATTCCCTCTTGAAAAAAGGTGTAAAATGACACAGAAGGGTAACTTTGACTGTTCATGTAAGATTTATTTCAACAGCTAACACATTGAATCTTCATATGATTCATAGAGATCAAGCTAGATTTTTTAGTAATACATCACTAAAAAACTCAGTTTTGTGACCATGTAAAAACAGATGGAAACATAATTTGATAATAGGGCAAAATTTGAATCCACTAAACTTCAACTTTAATTTTTTGTGAAAGACATCTTAAACCCTATATTAATATGTCACCATATTGATGAACGGCCATTTTGTTTAAGATGAGACTGTGTTTATACGCATAGAGACAAACAATATCGTGCACATTGATTAAAAAAACACCAACATTAAAAAAAAATCGCCCATCACTGAAAATAATAACCTAACCTGGAAAAAACAAACTATTAATGACACAAGAGAAAGAATTGTACATTTATAAATGAGAAAATATTAAATTTTGTTTATATCCAAATTTTATCAAAATAACCCTCCAAAATAAATGAGTTATTCCAAGTTGAAATTGAAGAGAATTTATCCATTTTCGCACACTAAACTGGCTGGTTTGTGATACCTAGTTATATGTATGGCCTTGTTTCAGCGCTATAACATTCTCGAAGCTGTGTGTGTGTGTGTGTGTGTGTGTGTGTGTGTGTGTGTGTGTGTGTGTGAATAATGCAACAAGCGAGAGAAACTATGAGATATCATGTTATCAGTCCATTTTGTGAAATAATTATTTTCTCAAGATATTTCATACATTTCTAAAAAAAAAAATGAGATATCTCTTTTTTTTTTTAATCTAATCATTGTTCATATGTGGCTGCATTTTTTGTTTTTACTGAACATGTTTATTCAAGTGGTGACTTGTATCAAATTAAAGAACCGTTTTATGCCAATCTATTATTAATTAGTCCCCATCAATCTTGATCATAATGTCAATGATGATTATCTCTATAGTCGGATATCTGTTACACAGGTTCTTTGTAACTCACGGTAACTTTGTTTACTTCTTCTAGTGTGTAATTGTTGATGACCATTATACAAGGTGGTTCACTGTTATTAACGATTGAATAATTAGAATATTTGATATTCTATTTCATCAAGTTTAGCAGCACGTGGGTAGAGAAATTAAATTAATTCTCAACACATGTGGGGGCTGCTAAGATTTGCCATATTTTGGTGCTATTAAAATCAAAATGTGTCGGAAAGTGAGAAACAGTTAAAAAGCGGGAGAAAGACATTACATTTATTAGTTGAATTAATAAGAAAGACATTACATTTATTAGTTGAATTAATAAGAAAGACATTACATTTATTAGTTGAATTAATAAGAAAGACATTTCATTTATTAGTTGAATTAATAAGAAAGACATTACATTTATTAGTTGAATTAATAAGAAAGACATTACATTTATTAGTTGAATTAATAAGAAAGACATTACATTTATTAGTTGAATTAATAAGAAAGACATTACATTTATTAGTTGAATTAATAAGAAAGACATTACATTTATTAGTTGAATTAATAAGAAAGACATTACATTTATTAGTTGAATTAATAAGAAAGACATTACATTTATTAGTTGAATTAATAAGAAAGACATTTCATTTATTAGTTGAATTAATAAGAAAGACATTACATTTATTAGTTGAATTAATAAGAAAGACATTACATTTATTAGTTGAATTAATAAGAAAGACATTACATTTATTAGTTGAATTAATAAGAAAGACATTACATTTATTAGTTGAATTAATAAGAAAGACATTACATTTATTAGTTGAATTAATAAGAAAGACATTACATTTATTAGTTGAATTAATAAGAAAGACATTACATTTATTAGTTGAATTAATAAGAAAGACATTACATTTATTAGTTGAATTAATAAGAAAGACATTACATTTATTAGTTGAATTAATAAGAAAGACATTACATTTATTAGTTGAATTAATAAGAAAGACATTACATTTATTAGTTGAATTAATAAGAAAGACATTACATTTATTAGTTGAATTAATAAGAAAGACATTACATTTATTAGTTTAGTTAATAAGAAAGACATTACATTTATTAGTTTAGTTAATAAGAAAGACATTTCATTTATTAATATGTTGTTTACGACAAACTATAAAAACAGTAAATGAAAAGATGGAAAAAAAAAGATCAAAATGTAAAAGGAATAACTGATTTTTTTACCTTTGAATTAAAATAGGAATTATTTAAAATTGTCTCTATTGTAATAATCTTCCTTTCAGAAATAATTCTTTTAGGAAAGAAACTGGAGCGAATTACACTTTTTTTAGTGTAAATAATATGTGACAAGGATAAAAAGGGAGAATCAAATATCGATTTGTCAGATCCATTTCTATTTAGCTAAAACATGGAAAATCTCACAGGATAACTTTATATATTAGATATATATATAGTAACTAGAAGAATACATGTCCCAAGACGGGTAAAATTAATTTTCAGAACAGTTTTACATTAATTTTATGCTCCCTTACAAAGATTAAAATGAAGATATAAAGCTACTAAACCTTATGTCTAGAATCTTTATTTCAATTGTTAGCAAAATCCATTACATGATTTTGATTCTAGAAAATGTCTAAAATTTTAGGCTTAAGGGGTCTTAAGAATAAATTAAAATTTAGGGAATCTTGCTTAATTGGTGTCTAATGATCATGGATCAAATTCAATGCCAATCCGAAATATTTGAATTTCAAATAGTAGGTTGTGTCCATATTATGCCCACTAAAATCACTTTAAAATATTCCAAATATTAAATTTAAATTTGAGAAATATTTATTAATTGATGCCTAATACCTATTGATAAAATTTAACAAAAATCGGAGGTATTTGAATTTTCATAAAATACTTCAACCTCTCCTTGCATAAAACTAAATTAAACTAAATATATCCCACATTACCCACCATTACACGTATCAGCTTTGTTTCAAAATTCATAATGATCGGTTGATTAGCTTACAAGTGAATCCTGTACATACAAATATATAAAGATATACTCATACTTAACTTTATGTAGCGATAGAGATCACTAGTAGCAGTATTTGAGGTGGTGATATTTTAGACTTCTTTTGGTTAAATTTCTTTTAAGTTAATTTTGGTTAGCTGTATTTAATTATTGTGGCCTTGTGTCATACATGCAGAAAACCAAGTTTCCGTAATCGTTACAGAAACATTACAGTTCACAAATTATATTTGGGTTAAAATTTGCTAATTTTAAAGTCTCGTTCCACCATATTTCCCAGAAAAATTGCTATCTTTTCACTCAATTCTCGTTTCTGATTTAATTATATAAGAATCGAATAAATCGTTGATATCCAATCTCTGGTTTACCTCCCTCTTGTAAAGCATTCACAGCAACAACTCGTCTAGCTACAACCACTGTAAACAATTTATCTTTCTTTTCATTGGGTACTTAAAACTTAACGGAACTTCCAATAAATTCTCATCTGTGGAAAACAATATCACGGTGCTGCTTCCCAGCTGACTACAACATGGTTGTTTTCAAGTTCAACCGTAACAAATACTTATCAAGCTCTCCACTTAAAGAATCAAATTCTGCCCATTTTACCCATTGTTTGCAATCCTCTCAACATGTTGTTCACCATTCAACTAACAAACTCTTATTGACATTTGAATTTTTATATATAATTCAAAATATTTTCCTTTCTCATGATATTTTACAAAAATTTTAGATCTGATACTTCAGGGGGGGGGGGGGGGTAATGCATACAATAAAAATTTGCCTCCAGATCTCTACATACAGTCTACACGTGGGTCTAAATGAAGCCACTAGACATACATGAAGGAGTATTAAGCATATTGAAGATTTTCCAATATTTTTGATTGAGAAATGCACCGTATAACTTGTGATTAACAGTTTAAGATTATGTCAACCGTCAGATTTAGCGGCAGAGCACTTAGTCCCGAGACTAATCTCTAAGTATATACACAAACGAATATAGAATAATCTGTATTACGATTATTTGTATTTTATAGACGCATTTATTAGTTTGTGTTGTCAAGCTGAGATTCGAGATTGTAGGGTTTGGACCGAAGTGTTTAAATCACCCCAGTATTAGCATTTTGGATTGGTTTTGCATGTCTGTTTTATGGCATTTCAACCCTTTTTGAGTTATTTAATGCAAAAACACAATATGTATTATGAAATGAAAAAGAAAATGACTCAGCCAATTTTTCTTATTTTCTTTGATATCATTTATGATCTAAGCCGACGTTACATTAATAGTGTATACAGCGGTTAATAAATTAACAAATTTATCTTGTTACAAAATCAAATTAAACCATAATGTATTTTGGTGCTTCATCAAAAACTTGGTATTGGTGGAATTTTGGATGCCTTATACGCTCGGCATTTCAGGTGATTTGGCCATGTATGGCGTGCCACCTCTTGCCCCAACTTGATGCTGAAGCTACCTTCTGCTACCTGAGCGACATGTTGAATGCTGGTAGTGGCTGTGAACGTCCTATCACTGCTTGCTTGGGGAAGGTTAAGGAAGCTGTTGTCAACCCTTATGTCTAGGCATATTTCATTCAAGATTTGGGGAAAAGTCTTTTCAACCTGTGTTCGCTAGGCCATCTTACATGGCAGTGAGACATGGTCCCAAACACTTTTGATCTCCAGTGACTTCAGCGTGATGATCAGTTAGATGTGCGACAGCAAACTGGAGGAAAAGGATCCCTTCAACTGTGTTTCATCAGAAACTCAGTATTGGTGGGATTTTGAATGCCTTACGTGCTCAGCATCTCAGGTGATTTGGCCATGTACAGCGTGCCACGTCTTGCCTCAACTCCATAACACAGCTGGACACCTAGGATCTAGGGTGCATGATAGGCCAAGGAAGTACATAAGAAGCTATTTGACTGCATGCAGCATGACTGGTATGAACCCTTTGGATCAGACCACATGGAGAGCAGGTGTGAAACGTTGCTCCTCGTGTTGCCCAACCCAGAGTCTGGGACACTTGCAGCACCTTAATTACCAAAACATGATGATGATGATGATGACGACGTTGCTCCTCGTGTTGCCCAACCCAGAGTCTGGGACACTTGCAGCACCTTAAATACCAAAACATGATGATGATGACGATATCGAAAATATCTATTTATTTAAAAAAAAATAGTTTTCATTTCTATTTTTCATTGGAGGTTTTACAATAATATTGTGGAGTCTGCTTTCTTGCTAGACATCCATAAACAGCAAATAAAACTTACTTTTTTTTTTACTAATAACTTGAAAATTGATATTTCTAAAAAGTAAAAAATTCCAATAAATACATTATTATTGGTTTCAGGGGTGGGAGCAGGAGTTTCTTGGTTTCCTCATTTTTCCTGGGCAGCACAAGGACATCTATATATATAAAATAGAGTTAGTTTTTCTCTTCCAAATCAGTTACAGTAGGCAAGAAAACTAATGCATCAAACACATCGAAAATTAACACTACCTGCAGGTAGGAGAGTTAGTTTTATGGGATAAATAATAGGAATTAATTTTATATGTTCAAAATATGTGTAAGTTGCTGGAAACACGGTTTCAAACAACTTACACATATTTTGAACATATAAACTTAATTCCTATTATTTATCCCATACGACTAACTCTCCTACCTGCATGCTTCAAAGAGAGGGTAGTACACTAATTCCTCTCTATGAATTATTAACTCTTACACTCCTCAAACACCGTTTTGCGATTATTTAATGAGGAAAAGCGATTCAGCTTCACCGCTTAAGTATTTGTAAAACATCCAATCAGCACACAGCTTACATAGGCATAAGACACATTTCATCCCAACCGTGTCGTGCATTACCCGAAGTGAGTCAGTTACAGACATCCCTTAAAAACTTTCTCCAATAAATGAATCGTTTTATTACTAACATTCAATACACACTTCACAACATAATACATATTATGTGCTTTCAAATTAAATCCATCAACAAAATGCACAACAATTTCTTTTCACATTTAGGACGCTGAAACCGTACATAAACAATTTACACCAAAATAATACTTCGATAAACGAACGATTTATTACCCATTCACCAGTAAGTACTTTTTTCTTTTTACAACCATGATCGATTGTAGCATATCATAAAATATTACTGCTTCAATGTTTTCCCCGTAATTTTCCTTTTTTTAAGAGAAAAGCCCTATTCCTATTTTTAATATTCCTTCCTTAACACTGTGTACGAATGAGGAGGACTTTTTCTTTTTTACTGTCCCTATTTACTTTCTTCCCCACGAGGGCAGAGTTAGACACAAAATCGGTTACAAATGTAGGGAAAATCCAGCTCAATAAATACGGTCACTGGATTTAGACAGAAATGAAAATTGCATCAGTCTACATCGACAGAATAGATGAAGCGTCGAACACAATAACTTTAAAAAAACATTTATTTTAGTTCAGGCAGAAATACATTTTCATTTACATTTTCTTCAAAATAAAGTGGCCCAAAATGTGCGCTTATCGAACAAAACTCAAGAAAAACAGTGCTTCTACATTTTTTGAACCAGAAAAAAAAACAGATCAAAAGAAAACAACCAGTGATTCTACAGAATTTGAACCGGCGCCATGAGATAACCGACTTTGGTTGAACTAAACCATAGGTTATGCTTAGTTTATGGTTAGTGTAATACAAAACACCGAAATTAAAACTCAAACACACAAATATTGTAGACATCTTCAGGAAACTGAGGCATTTTCTATTTTTGTTCCAGATGTGACCTATTTGCGTTCTTTCGGCTGTTTAATTCATTCTTTTATATTACTCCCGGGCAGCGCCAGGCAACGGGTACCGCTAGTTATTTATAAAATTATTACTTAAACAAATAATAATATAAATATTTTTTACAAGAATATACAGCTAGGTTTTCATAAAAAATCTTAAAAGAACCATCACTGCAAGGTTGAAGTGCTTTATAGGTCATTTCGATGGACTGATGCAAGAGTGAAAAGTAATTAAACATAACTTGTTATCCAACTGACTCACATCCGCATGGAAAACACAATTCATGCTAAAAAATGACAGAATTCTGCCATTACAACAAAGATAGTCATGTGCTCTGGATTTGTAAGAGATCTATAGAATACTGAAACTCTGATCTTGCTAGCTTGTTTGCGCATTGAATGTTTTAGATGGTGGGAGACGAGAAGTGGATGGGAGTAGTAGTAGCAACAGCAATGTAAGATGTAAATGAATAAATGTTGTAAATTCATCAACTCGTAAACGATTGGCTGTCTGGTAAGTCACCATGGCAACAAGAGTTTTGATTGGATGACATGAATATAGTTTTATTCAGTAGCAATAGAATATGGGAGAATGGTGGAAGAGAGTAGTAGTAGTAGTAGCAGTAGCAGTGATAGAGGAGCGTAAAATGGAAGACGTAAATAAATAATTCTCTCTACAAGACTAAAACTTGCTTGTCTGTTTGCACATTGAATGTTTTAGATGATTGACTCAGACGAGAAGTGGTGAAAAGGGGAGAAGGAAGAAGTGGTAGTAAGAGAATATAAGAGAGAACAAGAAGTAGCAGGAGCAGCATGAAGGAGAGTAATATAAATAAGTAAGTATTGTTTACATACAAAAGACAATATTATTTTCCAAGTGACTTTAATCATAAAAGTTGTTTCAATATAGATGTGTATAATTAGTTATTCTTTTCTGGAGGAAGGTAATTTATCTCTATTTATATAAAGCTAGGTATTTATTTATATATTGGTATGTGCAGGATTCACTCCTAAACTGATTAACCGATCATTATGAATTTTGAAATACAGCTGTTGGGCGTAAGGGTCATAATATCGGCTACATTTAGATTAATTTAGTTTTATGCAAAGGGAGTTAAAATGAGGTGGGATCCTTTCGTGAAAATTCAGATACCTCCAATTTTTGTGAAATTTTAACAATAGGAGACATTAATGAAAAATAAAATTATTTACCTCCTCTTTAGGGGAGGTTAGACACAAAGTCATGTGTGGTTTTGAGAAGTCAGTGCACTAGGATAAGTGCTTTCTGACTTCTTTTTTTTTTAGCTTTTTTTTAGTATTCTAAAGGGTCTTTAGGTGGCATAATATTGAACAAAATCTCCCATTTGAAAATTGAAATATTAAAAATTTTCATTGAATTTGATCCAGTTATTAGACACCAATTAAGCAAAATTACCTGAATTTCAATTTATTCTTAAGACCCCTTTAAGCTTAAGCTTTACATTTTAGACATGTTCTAGAATCAAAATCATGTAATGGATTTTTATCAAAATTGGAATAAGAATTTTAGACATGGCTTAGTAGCATTATGTCTTAATTTTAATCAAAACTGTTTTGTTCAAGAAATTAATTTTACCCATCCTAGGACGGGTATTTTTCCAATGCAGTATATATACAAGCGAACATAAACATCAGTAGCAGACGACTTGGAGTATTGCTTTTGTTTTTTTCAAGTAAACAAGGCAGCAACTGTTTTTTTTTTTTCCAAGTGAATTTATTTATAAAAGTTGTCAGTAAGTTGTGAACCAGTTTTGTAGACGTAACGGGAGTTTAGTTTTGTTTCGCAATGTTTACAAAATTGGATTGATTTTTTTTTTGCTTCACGTGTCAGTATGAATCGGGCTATATTTTAATCTAATGGGATTTCTTTTTGTAATCTAAATTGTGATCTGAATAAAGATGCCAATGGATCTGTCATATAGTGACTTGCAGATCATTTTTCACTGGATTTTCTTCAGTGAAAAACAAAAAATGTAGAGACGGATCGCATAGCGGAAGTGGGATGGCAGCGTGGATCGATAGAAAGGTTTGCATAAGAGTGCGTAAGAAAATTGAGTGAAACAATTCACACCTTGCCAAGTTAAATATCGATAACCGATTTATGCCCCTCCTCCCGCATCTTCAGATTCTTTTTTTTAGGGGGCGAGGATTGCAACCTCCTGATAAGTGAGTTGATCTTACAGGCTGCTCTGGTAACAGTGCTTGGATGTCTTGCTACCAGCCAAGGTTACAAGATTCTGACACAAATTAACATGGAAATACAAGATCCGTGCTTATGAATCTATATTTTAACAAATAACTGCTACTCTTCCTCTCGCATCATATATGTACATGTATATGTGTATCAATAGATACATATATGAAAGAAAGATAGAAAAAAAGAAATATAGATATGAGAAAACAGATTGATAGAAAGTTGTTTCAATATAGATATGTATAAATATTCCTTTGTGCATAACATTCAAGAAGGTAATTCATTTGTTATTCTATGCGTATAAAAATATATATGAACGAAAGAGACATGGAAAACAAAGGGGAAAAAATAATAAATATAGATATGATAGAAAGAAAGAAAAGAAAGAAAGAAAAGAACACATTAAAAATCTATAGATTGATAGATACAGATCATGGCCATCCCTACTACAGGCCAGGCAATCGTGCAACTGGGGTCTTTTACTGGGGGCCATGTGAATTTTCTTAAATATTCAATATAGAAGTTGCAAACAAAGGTAAAATTCCTCTGTGAGATTAGTTTGATGTTTTTATGTGTTTTACATACCAAATAAGAACCACAATGAGCTAATTGATAAATTTTACAATTGACAAATTCCTATAAATCAAGAGACAGGTAATTTTGAATAAACAAAGGCAAATGCATATTTCAATGAAGAATTTTTATTTCAATGTTGGATTTTTTTAGAGATTTTGTACTTATGTCAAAAGATCATTACTTGTATATTGTGGTTAAAAAGAAAAAAAGGATCCCCACCAGTTGATGATATAGTTTGCAACTTCTATATCGAATATTTAAGAAAATTCACATGGCCCCCAGTAAAAGACCCCAATTGCACGATTGCCTGGCCTGTAGTAGGGATGGCCATGATACAGATATATTAAAAACAGAAATATTAATGAATATAATGAATAGTAATGAAATGATTGTGTAGAGTGCTCGGCAGGTGCACTACAACTGATTATGAGTGCATCATGTAATGCATAGGATGGTGTACAATTGTCAGAGAAATGAACATTGTATGAAGAGGGGACATCAGTAGTTTTGTTGGATTTCGGGAAATTAGGAGAAATGGTAAAGAAAGTTCTACTCAAATAGCTTCTTTCCTCGTGCTGCTGGCCTCTGGAACTCCCTCCCTGCCCCCTGTTTCCCCGACAGTACTCACATGCAGAAATTTAAAACTAATGTAAACAGACACCTCGCTGCTCAGATCCCAATTTAAGCTGAACCACCAATCCTTTCCCCCCCTTTTCCTTTTTTCTCAGTAGCCCCTTACGTTTACAGTGGCATCCTGCCTTGTTTGGGGTGAACCATGTAAAAAAAAAAAAAAAAAAAAAAAAAAAAAATTCAAGTTAGTGATTTCGAGGAGTCAGACGGTTCATCGACTTTGTTACTCTGTGCCTGTAGTAGAATTGTAGATCCTAATTTAGTGGGGTTATATAGGGACGATGGACAAATTATAGTTCCCAATAGTAGCGGCCTTTTAGCATCTAGCATCCAGAAAAAAAATTAAATAGAGCATTTAAATATTTAGGACTAAAAATAGAGATAACCCCTAACTGTAATGAAGTCAACTATTTAGATATAACATTAAACTTAAAAGAGGGAATATTTAAACCTTTTATTAAAGATAATCAGACTCCAATTTACATTACCACTAGATCTAACCACCCTAAGTGCATTATTAAACAAATACTTAAAACTATTAATACTAGAATTAACAAATAAAGACATTTTTTAGGCAAATAAGCATATTTATAATAGAGCATTAAAGATTAGTGGTTACACTAAAGAACTAGAATATATCGAGAATAAAAATAAAAATAAATCCAGGAATAGAGGCCGCAAAATAATATGGTTTAATCCACCATACTGCCATCTACCAAACATTAATATAGGCAAGTATTTCTTAAATTTAATAGATAAGCATTTTAACACAAATAATCCTTTAAGTAAGATATTTAATAGAAAAACGGTCAAAATTAGCTATTCCTGTACAAAGAACATGGATAGTATAATCAATGCACATAACGATAAAATATTAAATAAACCTGATAATACTAATGTAAAAGAAAATAATTGTAATTGCCGAGTAAAAAGTAAATGGCCACTAGATGGTAATTGTAAAGTGAAGTGCGTTGTTTACAAGGCAACTATTTTTCCGGAAGAAAATACCATGGATAAGAAAATTTACATTGGTATATCTGCGAGGGACTGGAAACAGCAATTTTATAAGCATACACACTCTTTTGTGAACCCAGAACTTATGAATATAACGGAGTTGGCTAAACAGTGCTGGTCACTGAGAAACAAAAATCTTACATCGGTTGTTTCTTGGTCAATTTTGTGTAATTCCAGTATCCCTAGAAGATTTAGACAGGGATGTAATTTGTGCTTGGAAGGAAATATACGGATTCTTAGATATAAATACAGCAATCTTTTAAACAGTAGAGATGAATTGATGACCAAATGTAGACATAAATTTAAATTTAAAATTACCAGTAACTCTTAATTATAGTTTTAGAGCAACCCTGAATTGTGAATCTACCTAAATTTTGGTCCGTTCGTGTGTATCTCAGGTTGGAATTAATTTACTTTTTTTATTCTTATTAATATTTGTTTTGGGTTAGAATGGTTATTCTTAACTATTTTTGAATTACGATACCGTTTCCCTAAAGCCCCTCCTACTCCTTCTTTCTCTATCTTCTTATTTTATTTTTATTTTTAATTTTAATTTTTTATTAAATTTTAATTTTTAATTTTTTTTTATTGTTATTGAACATTTTCCCTACCTATTTGACTTTATCTTATTCTATCTTATATTATTTTTAATTTGAATATGTAAGATTATCATTTGAACATTATCACTATTAATATTATTACTAATATCATTATTACCTATTATTAACTATTTTAAAGTATTATTTTTATATTATATATTATTAGTATTATCATTATTAACACTATGATTAATATTGCGATTATTATTATTATTATTATTATTATTATTATTATTATTATTATTATTATTTATTATTATTATTATTATTATTATTATTAATACCAATATGAATACCATTGCTATTATTATGATTACCTTGATTATTTTGTGTTTAGTTTTATCACTATTGCTATTGTTATTACTATTAGTTGTATTATAATTATTATTATTTAAATTATTAATATTAGATTTGTTATTATTATTAATATTATTATTATTAATATTATTATTATTATTATTATTATTATTAATATTATTATTTTATTATCTGATTCTGACATCAATATTACTTTATCGCCTAAATTCTTCACTAGATTAACCCATGTTGTCTCAAATTGATATAAATACATTAATCCGTTAGTTAGGTCTTTCTTTATTCTTCTAGGCTTCTGTCTTTCTCACCTGATTTTCTTTCTTTTTTCTTTCTCAGATTGTTTTATTTTTACTTTCCTTTTTCTTTTGTTTCCGATCCGTTGTTGTTTTATTATCTGCTTTTAATTTTTTGTCCCTCTTATTTTTTATTTTGTTTTTATATTTTTATATTTTATTTTTTATTTGATTTTATTTCTTTTTTTTGTATTGTTGTTTGTATTGTTCTCCCCAGCCTCAGCTTAGCTTGATTCTTTTCGGCTGGTTTGTTTCCCTTCTTTTCCTTTCTCGTCCTGTAACATCTAGTCTGGCTGTCTGGTTTCGGTGGTCTCGCGACTCGGGGGGGGGGGGGGCTTCGTGTCAACATACTCATGACAAATATGATTTTGAGAGTATCATCGATGTATCTTAATAAGTTTTTAATTTTATTTTTCATTCCAACTGGAGATACATATTATCTGACCTCTTTATATTTCCCTCCCCTTCTTTTTCGATGATTTTAACTTAAGTATGTTGCTTACCCTCCTTTTTTTTATCCCCCCTCTCTCTGCCTATGATATTTCTTTTTTGGCTGGTGAATATCTTTTTTTTTCCATCATTTCCAATATGTAACTGTCTCGTTAGCATTCTGAAGAGACTAAAAAGTCGAAATAAATTATAAATGCTGACAGTTGCAATGTGTATGTGAATTTTTTCTTTCTATATATATATATATGTATATATATATATATTTTTTTATATATGTTGATATTTTTTATATTTATAATATAAAACTAAAAATAAGAATACATTAATCACCTAAATAATAGTGTAATGGATTCGTCCAAACACTTTAAAATGCAGCAACATTTTTGTAAGTAACGGATGAATTTTATTAGACAGACGAACAACACAGGTAAGGAAGACTTTTTAAATTTTTTTTTTTTTTTTAATAACTAATATAAGTTAGCAAAACATTTATATGAACAAACTTAGATTTAGTATACGGAACGTTTATGTTTTTATCTTTTAAGGGAAGTAGGGTCTGATCAACTCTGCTGGGAAGCCATGAAATTAAATACTGTCTTGTTTTTAAATTCCCGAAACAGTTTTTCATGGTAAACAACTGATGATCCAATGTTAGAAGCAAACTAAAAAAATTAAAAAAACAAAAAACTTTTAGTCCCAAGTCGTTCAGTGGAAAATCACTCATGTAAGTCAATTTATTTTTTACAGTTATTATATTATAACTGTAAAAAATAAATTGACTTACATGAGTGATTTTCCACTGAACGACTTGGGACTAAAAGTTTTTATTTAAAAAAAAATTTTTTTATATAGTTTTAATGGTTGAGAAACTTCCGAGACTATATATATATATATATATATATATATATATATATATATATATATATATAAGTAGTCATACTACACATGCAAAATATGAAAATACTAGAATTGTCCACATGATGAAATGGATAAAGGCGTTTTGATATCACTCAGTTCTAAATGACAGTCCTCGGGAGGTTGATGGTTCAATCCTCACTACACTGACTAAGAATGATATTCAAAAAATACTTAACACTTCTATCCGGTCATGGCTGACGGAACAAGAATAATCTCCCCCACCTTTGATTATATAAAGGGTTCAGTTCGAAATTCTGTACCGATTACTGAGTTCAACATAAAGATTCCCGAATTTGAAAAGATGCAGCTGAAGAAGGTCGGAGATTACATCGGCCGAAACGTTGATGAGAATTATTTAAATTTTATTCTTAGTTATTATCGGCCGTACTGAGGATTGAACCTTCAACCTCCAGAAGACTATCGCTTAGAACTGATTGTGAATGAATGCCTTTAATAAAAAAGTAGTAATTAAATATAATTGTTGCTGATTATTTTTGTATTGTGTCGGCTGATGTTTCCTAGGTAATTAAATCTGATGAAAAGCATCACCAAAAATGAAGAATACACATAAAAAAGGCCAAAGAACGCATCGGCCGAAATGTAGTAGAAATATAAGTATCAACACTAATGAGAACACTAGTCTGAATGAAAACAACGTAAATGATGACTCTTCTTCATCCCAAAATTTGAGATAAAATTGTATCTTTTGTTGCATGTTTTTTGTTTTCTTCTTTGCGTATCAAGTTATTTTCTAATTGATGCAATGTATTATCATTATGTCTACAGTGTTCTTGGCCTTTTGGCTAAGATCAAAGTGTAGTATCTGTTCCGATGGATACTGCACCCCATAGACTGGTATTTTCTTGGCCTCCGGGCCTTGATTTACGCCGGTCTATGGCTCTCTCCTGTGCAGTCTTAGGAGGTACACCCTCCCAGGCTTCGCCTCCCCTCTTTGAGGAGGAGTAGGTTTATTGCTTACTACCTGAGGCGCCCCTACCGGGGAATGCCGACGGGGCTGCCCAGGCAATTTTTAAACCCCACTTTCCCGACCCGACCTTGGGTCACATCTTACTTGTGGGAGTAAGATAAAAACTGGCCTTGTGCCTAACTCCTGGAGAGGAGTAAATCAATACAGTGTTGCGAAGGAGTATTTGTGTCTTTCACTGTCATGAACCGAGGAAAAAACAAACCGGATATATCTCTCACATATAAAGTTAATCTTTTTGGATTTTGAAAGTCAGACCCAAATAGCATTTAAGTTGATAAACCAAACTTTGCTTCTGACTAGCCAATTTCATTTGTTATTGTTGTATCGTGTTATTGGCAATATAATTACATACTTAGCTACAATTTATTTTTTAAAATTACTTAGTCCAACCCAGCCGACTGCTAAAATGAATCATTTTTAAATGATCACCTAAAAATCACAATCAGCAAGGGGGGTAACTCATTTTAAATTGAATAATGTAATAGGAATTATCTATCTTAAAATGTGCGAACAAATAAAAATGAAAAACTACAATGATTTCACTGTATCCCGAGCAACGCCAGGTACGCGCAGCTAGTTGTTAATAGTAGCAATAAATGGAGTGGAGAGTATGTGGGGGATGCTAACGCATTCTATTCCTCTTAAATATTGAAGAAAAACGAGCAAGAAAACGTCAACATTCAACACAAATGAAGAGCAAATAAAATATCCAATACTCAAACATTTACATTAACAACAACAATTTATTTTGCATTTTTACACATAAAAATTATATTCCATATTTGACGAAAGTCTTTTAGTGTCTTTTGGATAAATGTCTATTTGACGGCTTGAAAGAAATAGTGTCTTTTTGTTATTTAAAGCAATGTCTCTTTAAATAAGTTTTGTAAGAAGAAAGACGCACGTGTGTGCGTGTGTACGTGTGTAATTGAAAAGAGAGAAAGAAAGTGCCAGCAGTCAGAAAAGGGGAGAAGGAATGATTTGACGCGACAGGTAGTCGTCGCATCGTCTTGCGACTGGCCGATGGAGCGAAACAATTCTCCCTGCTGTGTCTGAAGAAATTCTGGAGGCAAGAGACCGGATCCGTCGCAAACGACGTTTATATATGTCCTAATCAGCAGGGGCAGTGACCGGAAACATATGATCCCTATTTTGGCGTTTTCTGCGGGGTGTTGAAAACGCCTGTCGACTACTGTTGAAAGGTGAATTCCATAAGTATACCTTCACTATGGCTGAACAATAAAAATTAAAATTAAAAAATTTGAGAAATTAAATTGAATAAAAAAAATTAAAAAACAAAAAGAAACATTTCTTATTCATATTCTCGGAGGTAACAATGGAGAAGTGAATACTCACACCGACTGATCACTCAACATGCCAATAACCACACCAGAATCAAGCAGTTCAAAGAATCGTAATGTTTTTTAAAATTTATTTTCTTATTTATATATTCTTCCAGCTGCTATGATGGCGAAAGTATTTTCATAAAGAATTACCAACGGAACATGTTGCAATAGCCATATATATATATATTTAAATTCCCGAAACAGTTTTTCATGGTAAACAACTGATGATCCCTTAAAATAGTGTTAGAAATAAACTAATATAATAACTGTAAAAAATAAATTGACTTACATGAGTGATTTTCCACTGGAAGACTTGGGACTATAATTTTTTTTTTTTTTTTTTTTTTTTTAATATAGTTTTAATGGTTGAGAAACTTCCGAGACTATATATATATATATATATATATATATATTATTCTTAAAAAATATATTTATTTATTTAAATAAAATGAGACATTCTGTGTCGATTTCATCTTTCGATCAATTTTCTAAGATTTAGGAAAATTTAGGAGAGTAGAAAGTGGACCTTGGATTTACTTTCGGCAGCCTTTTGTCCTTTAGTCCTCACATTCCATGAGCGATGTTTCTGACCAAGGGGGAAGAATTGCTGTTTTCTATCCAGCTAACACTTATCGTTGGCTAGTTTTTGCCCTTGAAGTATTTTTTTTTTAGTCTTTACATCAAATGGCTTTATGCCTTGTCTCGAGCGATTTCCATAAAAAAAAAAAAAAGACTTACTCGGTTTTGTTTGGGTGTCAAATAGGTTGAACATATAAATTTATTTATATATATATAACTTTTATATCGACCCTGCCCACACATACACACTTTTGTCACTACCCCCCCCCCCCCCCCGAAAAAATTTTCATAAACAGATTCAAAATTTAAGGCAGTAAAATAAAGTCATTTTGAGCCCTTCTGGGAGAATCTCGTCCTTCCTTTCCTTTTTTGTCTTTTTCTTTTCTTTTTCTTTCCCCTGTCAATTAGCTTTCCTTATTCATTTATAATGTTATCTCCTTTTTTTTTTTTTTTTATGTTATCTCTGATGTGAGAATATTTTCTCTTGGCCTTTGCATATTAGTTCCCAGATGGATTGGAAAGTCATTGAACAATTGTCTGTCTAGACAGTGTTACGTCATACTACTACTACTACTACTACTACTACTACTACTACTACTACTACTACTAAAACTTAACATTTTACCAACTGAGCGCATGCATTTAATATTTTTCTCTATTGTGCGATTGTCTTTAATCATCTTATAACAGGCGATCGACTCCAGCAATTATTTAAAGCCAAAGCTTGTTTTATGCCTCCCTGCACTGAGGCCACCATCAATGCATGCATCCAGATTTATTGTTATCCTCCTTGCACTGAGGACCGTTGCCAATGTGTGTGTCTGTCTGAACTTGTTGCTGAAAATCAAAGGTCGTCAAACATAGTTTTCTTAGGAGAAGTAGGTTTATTGAAACATTTTGAATTTGACCTTTCGTTGTCGCATGAGTGGTGCTGTGGTTCATACCCAGGACCCTTACCTGGAGTAGACCACTACTTTAGCAGTTTATGTTTTTCTTGACTCTTTGCTAAACTTGTATTTGTTGGCAAGAATTGATTTTTGATCATTTTGTTAGGGAGTAAAATGTTGTGGTTAGTGTGGAAAATTGACCTACATATTTGTTACTATTATTATTTTGTTGGGTGAAGAAGAAGAAAAGAAGAAGAAGAAATAAGAAGGGGAATATCAAACATAACGATGAAGAGAAGAAGAAGAAGAAATAAGAAGGGGAATATCAAGCATAACGATGAAGAAGAAGAAGAAGAAGAAGAAATAAGAAGGGGAATATCAAGCACAACGATGAAGAGAAGAAGAAGAAGAAGAAGAGGGAGAAAGAAGAGAAAAAAGTTGGTAGTAGCAGTAAAAAAAAATACAAACTGTAATAATATACCACTCCCAAAACAGTATATATATGTATGTATGTATTTCTATGTAATTATTTTTATAGGTGATTGCAGCGTTAGATGTTATTTGCTTACTTATTATTTCAATTGTTTCACTTCCTCAACTTATAGGACGTATTTTTTTTACGTTAATATATATAATTTTATTTAATACGCACATAAAAGTAATCCTTGGACACGTGTTTCTGTCTCACAGCCGTCATCAGCATGGCTAACTTACACAGAGATCGAACCCTCGATGTTGATGTCTATAGTCCAGCGTTCTACCACTGTACCAAGACGCTCTGTGTAGAAATATGTGCGATTTTTATCACCCAAATATACGATGTATTTCAGAAGAATAATATATATATATATATATATATATATATATATATATATATATATATATATATGATTATTTTTATTTATACAGACATGTACAAAATCTGCGATACTGGCATGTTGATGTTATCGATCAACAGCTGTTATAAACTGAGATTTCATCATGCAGAGTTAGAATCCGATCTTTACCTATTTGGGAAGAATGAAATGGGGAAGAAAAAAAAACAAAAGGAAATTTAAAATTTTGGAAAGTCACGTGGTTAGATTTGAGACCGTTGAGAATCAAATATGAAATGAAATGGAGTAAAATGAAATATTAGATAGAATATAAAAATATAAATTATAAATTCATTGAGGATAGAGAAAAAGAAGGAGAGAAGGAAGTGGGTGGGAGAGAGGGGGAGAATTAAAAAGAAAAAGGGTGAAGGGAAGGGGAAGTCAAAAAACACACACAGCTTATAAGCCCGGTTGAAATTCTTTGGATTCCTATCCTGTGGATGTTTACCTTGCCTGGATTATATATATATATATAATATGAATATTATAACTGTCCTGTTTTTAAATCTCCGAAACAGTTACATGGTAAACAGCTGATGATCCCCGTGTTAATATTAGACGCTTAAGGTCTCCTGTTTTTGTTTCACTCTTAGATAATTACCCCCCCCTTTTTTTTTAAAACTTATATTTTTTAATTTATTAATTTTCCAATGAATGTATGTTAAGTCTGCAATATCTTGGATTTAGTTAGTTTGTCTGGGGATTTAAACTGCATTTTACATTTTTTTAATGACTCAGGGCTTCTTTAGACTATATATATATATATATATATATATATATAAGTTATGAGGTTGAAAAAGACTAGATATACATTCGGATTGTACACATTATAAGTTATTTCGACCGTAACTAGGTCTCCTCGGATGTGTTTCCAACCACAATTCAAACCTAAATGAAAGAATTTTAACACCTTTATATATCTGACAATAATTTTAAAATAAAGTAAAAATAAAGAATAAAATAAAAAATAAAAAGAATTTCAACGATATTCTATTTCCTGATTGGTCTCTATAATATAGAAGGGATGGGAAGGGGTGATTATGTTAATTAATAAATTAGGGTGGTGGCATTAACTGAGTATAAAAATATGTAAAATCAAAGTACAAAAAATAGGTTTCTTATCTTTACAAGAAGTCAATCCTCGATTTAAAAGGTGGATTATAACTGATCATGATTAAAACCTAAATGTGTCCGTTTAAAAGAATAAGAATTTTAAAAATTATGTTACAATGCGAAAGTTTGGATTAAGTCTCAGATTGCGAATGTTATGCATTTAAAAATTAAATTTATTACGTTTTAAAAATTTAAATACGGAAATTACGATTAAAATAGGTACTACAATTGCACACGATTAATTAAAAGTTTGGCAAAGTTAATATAGGTTTTATTATTGAGAAATTGCACACGATTAAAAAATGTTTTATTATATGACGATAAATTAAAAGTATGTCGAAGTTAATATAGGTTTTATTATTGAGAAATTGCACACGATTAAAAAATGTTTTATTATGTAGCGATAAATTAAAAGTATGGCGAAGTTAATATAGGTTTTATTATTGAAAAATTGAACACGATTAAAAAATGTTTTATATGACGATAAATTAAAAGTATGGCGAAGTTAATATAGGTTTTATTATTGAGAAATTGCACACAATTAAAAAATGTTTTATTATATGACGATAAATTAAAAGTATGGCGAAGTTAATATAGGTTTTATTATTGAGAAATTGCACACGATTAAAAAATGTTTTATTATGTGACGATAAATTAAAAGTATGGCGAAGTTAATATAGGTTTTATTATTGAAAAATTGAACACGATTAAAAAATGTTTTATATGACGATAAATTAAAAGTATGGCGAAGTTAATATAGGTTTTATTATTGAGAAATTGCACACAATTAAAAAATGTTTTATTATATGACGATAAATTAAAAGTATGGCGAAGTTAATATAGGTTTTATTATTGAGAAATTGCACACGATTAAAAAATGTTTTATTATATGACGATAAATTAAAAGTATGGCGAAGTTAATATAGGTTTTATTATTGAGAAATTGCACACGATTAAAAAATGTTTTATTATATGACGATAAATTAAAAGTATGGCGAAGTTAATATAGGTTTTATTATTGAGAAATTGCACACGATTAAAAAATGTTTTATTATATGACGATAAATTAAAAGTATGGCGAAGTTAATATGGGTTTTATTATTGAGAAATTGCACACGATTAAAAAATGTTTTATATGACGATAAATTAAAAGTATGGCGAAGTTAATATAGGTTTTATTATTGAGAAATTGCACACGATTTAAAAATGTTTTATATGACGATAAATTAAAAGTATGGCGAAGTTAATATAGGTTTTATTATTGAGAAATTGCACACGATTAAAAAATGTTTTATTATATGACGATAAATTAAAAGTATGGCGAAGTTAATATAGGTTTTATTATTGAGAAATTGCACACGATTAAAAAATGTTTTATTATATGACGATAAATTAAAAGTATGGCGAAGTTAATATAGGTTTTATTATTGAGAAATTGCACACGATTAAAAAATGTTTTATTATATGACGATAAATTAAAAGTATGGCGAAGTTAATATAGGTTTTATTATTGAGAAATTGCACACGATTAAAAAATGTTTTATATGACGATAAATTAAAAGTATGGCGAAGTTAATATAGGTTTTATTATTGAGAAATTGCACACGATTAAAAAATGTTTTATTATATGACGATAAATTAAAAGTATGGCGAAGTTAATATAGGTTTTATTATTGAGAAATTGCACACGATTAAAAAATGTTTTATTATATGACGATAAATTAAAAGTATGGCGAAGTTAATATAGGTTTTATTATTGAGAAATTGCACACGATTAAAAAATGTTTTATTATATGACGATAAATTAAAAGTATGTCGAAGTTTATATAGGTTTTATTATTGAAAAATTGCACACGATTAAAAAATGTTTTATTATATGACGATTAATTAAAAGTATGGCGAAGTTAATATAGGTTTTATTATTGAGAAATTGCACACGATTAAAAAATGTTTTATTATATGACGATAAATTAAAAGTATGGCGAAGTTAATATAGGTTTTATTATTGAGAAATTGCACACGATTAAAAAATGTTTTATTATATGACGATAAATTAAAAGTATGGCGAAGTTAATATAGGTTTTATTATTGAGAAATTGCACACGATTAAAAAAATGTTTTATTATATGACGATAAATTAAAAGTATGGCGAAGTTAATATAGGTTTTATTATTGAGAAATTGCACACGATTAAAAAAATGTTTTATTATATGACGATAAATTAAAAGTATGGCGAAGTTAATATAGGTTTTATTATTGAGAAATTGCACACGATTAAAAAAATGTTTTATTATATGACGATTAATTAAAAGTATGGCGAAGTTAATATAGGTTTTATTATTGAGAAATTGCACACGATTAAAAAATGTTTTATTATATGACGATAAATTCAAAGTATGGCGAAGTTAATATAGGTTTTATTATTGAGAAATTGCACACGATTAAAAAAATGTTTTATTATATGACGATTAATTAAAAGTATGGCGAAGTTAATATAGGTTTTATTATTGAGAAATTGCACACGATTAAAAAATGTTTTATTATATGACGATAAATTAAAAGTATGGCGAAGTTAATATAGGTTTTATTATTGAAAAATTGCACACGATTAAAAAATGTTTTATTATATGACGATTAATTAAAAGTATGGCGAAGTTAATATAGGTTTTATTATTGAAAAATTGCACACGATTAAAAAATGTTTTATTATATGACGATAAATTAAAAGTATGGCGAAGTTAATATAGGTTTTATTATTGAAAAATTGCACACGATTAAAAAATGTTTTATTATATGACGATTAATTAAAAGTTTGGCGAAGTTAATATAGGCTTTATTATTGAGAAATTGCACACGATTAAAAAATGTTTTATTATATGACGATAAATTAAAAGTATGGCGAAGTTAATATAGGTTTTATTATTGAGAAATTGCACACGATTAAAAAAATGTTTTATTATATGACGATAAATTAAAAGTATGGCGAAGTTAATATAGGTTTTATTATTGAAAAATTGCACACGATTAAAAAATGTTTTATTATATGACGATAAATTAGAAGTATGGCGAAGTTAATATATGGTTTTATTATTGAGAAATTGCACACGATTAAAAAATGTTTTATTATATGACGATAAATTAAAAGTATTGCGAAGTTAATATAGGTTTTATTATTGAGAAATTGCACACGATTAAAAAATGTTTTATTATATGACGATAAATTAAAAGTATGGCGAAGTTAATATAGGTTTTATTAATGAGAAATTACACACGATTAAAAAAATGTTTTATTATATGACGATAAATTAAAAGTATGGCGAAGTTAATATAGGTTTTATTATTGAGAAATTGCACACGATTAAAAAATGTTTTATTATATGACGATAAATTAAAAGTATGGCGAAGTTAATATAGGTTTTATTATTGAAAAATGGCACACGATTAAAACATGTTTTATTATATGACGATAAATTAAAAGTATGGCGCAGTTAATATAGGTTTTATTATTGAAAAATTGCACACGATTAAAAAATGTTTTATTATATGACGATAAATTAAAAGTATGGCGAAGTTAATATAGGTTTTATTATTGAGAAATTGCACACGATTAAAAATGTTTTATTATATGACGATAAATTAAAAGTATGGCGAAGTTAATATAGGTTTTATTATTGAGAAATTGCACACGATTAAAAAAATGTTTTATTATATGACGATAAATTAAAAGTATGGCGAAGTTAATATAGGTTTTATTATTGAGAAATTGCACACGATTAAAAAATGTTTTATTATATGACGATAAATTAAAAGTATGGCGAAGTTAATATAGTTTTTATTATTGAGAAATTGCACACGATTAAAAAATGTTTTATTATATGACGATAAATTAAAAGTATGGCGAAGTTAATATAGGTTTTATTATTGAGAAATTGCACACGATTAAAAAATGTTTTATTATATGACGATGAATTAAAAGTATGGCGAAGTTAATATAGGTTTTATTATTGAGAAATTGCACACGATTAAAAAATGTTTTATTATATGACGATAAATTAAAAGTATGGCGAAGTTAATATAGGTTTTATTATTGAGAAATTGCACACGATTAAAAAATGTTTTATTATATGACGATAAATTAAAAGTATGTCGAAGTTAATATAGGTTTTATTATTGAAAAATTGCACACGATTAAAAAATGTTTTATTATATGACGATTAATTAAAAGTATGGCGAAGTTAATATAGGTTTTATTATTGAGAAATTGCACACGATTAAAAAATGTTTTATTATATGACGATAAATTAAAAGTATGGCGAAGTTAATATAGGTTTTATTATTGAAAAATTGCACACGATTAAAAAATGTTTTATTATATGACGATTAATTAAAAGTATGGCGAAGTTAATATAGGTTTTATTATTGAAAAATTGCACACGATTAAAAAATGTTTTATTATATGACGATAAATTAAAAGTATGGCGAAGTTAATATAGGTTTTATTATTGAAAAATTGCACACGATTAAAAAATGTTTTATTATATGACGATTAATTAAAAGTTTGGCGAAGTTAATATAGGCTTTATTATTGAGAAATTGCACACGATTAAAAAATGTTTTATTATATGACGATAAATTAAAAGTATGGCGAAGTTAATATAGGTTTTATTATTGAGAAATTGCACACGATTAAAAAAATGTTTTATTATATGACGATAAATTAAAAGTATGGCGAAGTTAATATAGGTTTTATTATTGAGAAATTGCACACGATTAAAAAAATGTTTTATTATATGACGATAAATTAAAAGTATGGCGAAGTTAATATAGGTTTTATTATTGAGAAATTGCACACGATTAAAAAATGTTTTATTATATGACGATAAATTAAAAGTATGGCGAAGTTAATATAGGTTTTATTATTGAAAAATTGCACACGATTAAAAAATGTTTTATTATATGACGATTAATTAAAAGTATGGCGAAGTTAATATAGGTTTTATTATTGAGAAATTGCACACGATTAAAAAATGTTTTATTATATGACGATAAATTAAAAGTATGGCGAAGTTAATATAGGTTTTATTATTGAAAAATTGCACACGATTAAAAAATGTTTTATTATATGACGATTAATTAAAAGTATGGCGAAGTTAATATAGGTTTTATTATTGAAAAATTGCACACGATTAAAAAATGTTTTATTATATGACGATAAATTAAAAGTATGGCGAAGTTAATATAGGTTTTATTATTGAGAAATTGCACACGATTAAAAAATGTTTTATTATATGACGATGAATTAAAAGTATGGCGAAGTTAATATAGGTTTTATTATTGAGAAATTCCACACGATTAAAAAATGTTTTATTATATGACGATAAATTAAAAGTATGGCGAAGTTAATATAGGTTTTATTATTGAGAAATTGCACACGATTAAAAAATGTTTTATTATATGACGATAAATTAAAAGTATGTCGAAGTTAATATAGGTTTATTATTGAAAAATTGCACACGATTAAAAAATGTTTTATTATATGACGATTAATTAAAAGTATGGCGAAGTTAATATAGGTTTTATTATTGAGAAATTGCACACGATTAAAAAATGTTTTATTATATGACGATAAATTAAAAGTATGGCGAAGTTAATATAGGTTTTATTATTGAAAAATTGCACACGATTAAAAAATGTTTTATTATATGACGATTAATTAAAAGTATGGCGAAGTTAATATAGGTTTTATTATTGAAAAATTGCACACGATTAAAAAATGTTTTATTATATGACGATAAATTAAAAGTATGGCGAAGTTAATATAGGTTTTATTATTGAGAAATTGCACACGATTAAAAAAATGTTTTATTATATGACGATAAATTAAAAGTATGGCGAAGTTAATATAGGTTTTATTATTGAGAAATTGCACACGATTAAAAAATGTTTTATTATATGACGATAAATTAAAAGTATGGCGAAGTTAATATAGGTTTTATTATTGAAAAATTGCACACGATTAAAAAATGTTTTATTATATGACGATAAATTAAAAGTATGGCGAAGTTAATATAGGTTTTATTATTGAAAAATTGCACACGATTAAAAAATGTTTTATTATATGACGATAAATTAAAAGTATGGCGAAGTTAATATAGGTTTTATTATTGAAAAATTGCACACGATTAAAAAATGTTTTATTATATGACGATTAATTAAAAGTTTGGCGAAGTTAATATAGGCTTTATTATTGAGAAATTGCACACGATTAAAAAATGTTTTATTATATGACGATAAATTAAAAGTATGGCGAAGTTAATATAGGTTTTATTATTGAGAAATTGCACACGATTAAAAAAATGTTTTATTATATGACGATAAATTAAAAGTATGGCGAAGTTAATATAGGTTTTATTATTGAGAAATTGCACACGATTAAAAAAATGTTTTATTATATGACGATAAATTAAAAGTATGGCGAAGTTAATATAAGTTTTATTATTGAGAAATTGCACACGATTAAAAAATGTTTTATTATATGACGATAAATTAAAAGTATGGCGAAGTTAATATAGGTTTTATTATTGAAAAATTGCACACGATTAAAAAATGTTTTATTATATGACGATTAATTAAAAATTTGGTGAAGTTAATATAGGCTTTATTATTGAGAAATTGCACACGATTAAAAAATGTTTTATTATATGACGATAAATTAAAAGTATGGCGAAGTTAATATAGGTTTTATTATTGAAAAATTGCACACGATTAAAAAAATGTTTTATTATAATAAAACATTTTTTTAATCGTGTGCAATTTTATTTATCGTCATATATGACGATAAATTAGAAGTATGGCGAAGTTAATATAGGTTTTATTATTGAGAAATTGCACACGATTAAAAAAATGTTTTATTATATGACGATAAATTAAAAGTATGGCGAAGTTAATATAGGTTTTATTATTGAGAAATTGCACACGATTAAAAAAATGTTTTATTATATGACGATAAATTAAAAGTATGGCGAAGTTAATATAGGTTTTATTATTGAGAAATTGCACACGATTAAAAAATGTTTTATTATATGACGATAAATTAAAAGTATGGCGAAGTTAATATAGGTTTTATTATTGAAAAATGGCACACGATTAAAAAAATGTTTTATTATATGACGATAAATTAAAAGTATGGCGAAGTTAATATAGGTTTTATTATTGAAAAATTGCACACGATTAAAAAATGTTTTATTATATGACGATAAATTAAAAGTATGGCGAAGTTAATATAGGTTTTATTATTGAGAAATTGCACACGATTAAAAAATGTTTTATTATATGACGATAAATTAAAAGTATGGCGAAGTTAATATAGGTTTTATTATTGAGAAATTGCACACGATTAAAAAATGTTTTATATGACGATAAATTAAAAGTATGGCGAAGTTAATATAGGTTTTATTATTGAGAAATTGCACACGATTAAAAACTGTTTTATTATATGACGATAAATTAAAAGTATGGCGAAGTTAATATAGGTTTTATTATTGAGAAATTGCACACGATTAAAAAATGTTTTATTATATGACGATTAATTAAAAGTATGGCGAA
Source organism: Sepiola atlantica (assembly GCA_963556195.1). Lineage (NCBI taxonomy): Eukaryota > Metazoa > Mollusca > Cephalopoda > Sepiida > Sepiolidae > Sepiola > Sepiola atlantica. The sequence continues at coordinate 41,469,552 of OY744549.1, forward strand.
GTTAATATAGGTTTTATTATTGAGAAATTGCACACGATTAAAAAATGTTTTATTATATGACGATAAATTAAAAGTATGGCGAAGTTAATATAGGTTTTATTATTGAAAAATTGCACACGGTTAAAAAATGTTTTATTATATGACGATTAATTAAAAGTATGGCGAAGTTAATATAGGTTTTATTATTGAAAAATTGCACACGATTAAAAAATGTTTTATTATATGACGATAAATTAAAAGTATGGCGAAGTTAATATAGGTTTTATTATTGAAAAATTGCACACGATTAAAAAATGTGTTATTATATGACGATTAATTAAAAGTTTGGCGAAGTTAATATAGGCTTTATTATTGAGAAATTGCACACGATTAAAAAATGTTTTATTATATGACGATAAATTAAAAGTATGGCGAAGTTAATATAGGTTTTATTATTGAAAAATTGCACACGATTAAAAAATGTTTTATTATATGACGATTAATTAAAAATTTGGTGAAGTTAATATAGGCTTTATTATTGAGAAATTGCACACGATTAAAAAATGTTTTATTATATGACGATAAATTAAAAGTATGGCGAAGTTAATATAGGTTTTATTATTGAAAAATTGCACACGATTAAAAAAATGTTTTATTATATGACGATAAATTAAAAGTATGGCGAAGTTAATATAGGTTTTATTATTGAGAAATTGCACACGATTAAAAAATGTTTTATTATATGACGATAAATTAAAAGTATGGCGAAGTTAATATAGGTTTTATTATTGAAAAATGGCACACGATTAAAAAATGTTTTATTATATGACGATAAATTAAAAGTATGGCGAAGTTAATATAGGTTTTATTATTGAAAAATTGCACACGATTAAAAAATGTTTTATTATATGACGATAAATTAAAAGTATGGCGAAGTTAATATAGGTTTTATTATTGAGAAATTGCACACGATTAAAAAATGTTTTATTATATGACGATAAATTAAAAGTATGGCGAAGTTAATATAGGTTTTATTATTGAGAAATTGCACACGATTAAAAAATGTTTTATATGACGATAAATTAAAAGTATGGCGAAGTTAATATAGGTTTTATTATTGAGAAATTGCACACGATTAAAAACTGTTTTATTATATGACGATAAATTAAAAGTATGGCGAAGTTAATATAGGTTTTATTATTGAGAAATTGCACACGATTAAAAAATGTTTTATTATATGACGATTATTTAAAAGTATGGCGAAGTTAATATAGGTTTTATTATTGAGAAATTGCACACGATTAAAAAATGTTTTATTATATGACGATAAATTAAAAGTATGGCGAAGTTAATATAGGTTTTATTATTGAAAAATTGCACACGATTAAAAAATGTTTTATTATATGACGATTAATTAAAAGTATGGCGAAGTTAATATAGGTTTTATTATTGAAAAATTGCACACGATTAAAAAATGTTTTATTATATGACGATAAATTAAAAGTATGGCGAAGTTAATATAGGTTTTATTATTGAAAAATTGCACACGATTAAAAAATGTTTTATTATATGACGATTAATTAAAAGTTTGGCGAAGTTAATATAGGCTTTATTATTGAGAAATTGCACACGATTAAAAAATGTTTTATTATATGACGATAAATTAAAAGTATGGCGAAGTTAATATAGGTTTTATTATTGAGAAATTGCACACGATTAAAAAAATGTTTTATTATATGACGATAAATTAAAAGTATGGCGAAGTTAATATAGGTTTTATTATTGAGAAATAGCACACGATTAAAAAATGTTTTATTATATGACGATAAATTAAAAGTATGGCGAAGTTAATATAGGTTTTATTATTGAAAAATTGCACACGATTAAAAAATGTTTTATTATATGACGATTAATTAAAAGTATGGCGAAGTTAATATAGGTTTTATTATTGAAAAATTGCACACGATTAAAAAATGTTTTATTATATGACGATAAATTAAAAGTATGGCGAAGTTAATATAGGTTTTATTATTGAGAAATTGCACACGATTAAAAAAATGTTTTATTATATGACGATAAATTAAAAGTATGGCGAAGTTAATATAGGTTTTATTATTGAGAAATTGCACACGATTAAAAAAATGTTTTATTATATGACGATAAATTAAAAGTATGGCGAAGTTAATATAGGTTTTATTATTGAGAAATTGCACACGATTAAAAAATGTTTTATTATATGACGATAAATTAAAAGTATGGCGAAGTTAATATAGGTTTTATTATTGAGAAATTGCACACGATTAAAAAAATGTTTTATTATATGACGATAAATTAAAAGTATGGCGAAGTTAATATAGGTTTTATTATTGAGAAATTGCACACGATTAAAAAATGTTTTATTATATGACGATAAATTAAAAGTATGGCGAAGTTAATATAGGTTTTATTATTGAAAAATGGAACACGATTAAAAAATGTTTTATTATATGACGATAAATTAAAAGTATGGCGAAGTTAATATAGGTTTTATTATTGAAAAATTGCACACGATTAAAAAATGTTTTATTATATGACGATAAATTAAAAGTATGGCGAAGTTAATATAGGTTTTATTATTGAGAAATTGCACACGATTAAAAAATGTTTTATATGACGATAAATTAAAAGTATGGCGAAGTTAATATAGGTTTTATTATTGAGAAATTGCACACGATTAAAAACTGTTTTATTATATGACGATAAATTAAAAGTATGGCGAAGTTAATATAGGTTTTATTATTGAGAAATTGCACACGATTAAAAAAATGTTTTATTATATGACGATAAATTAAAAGTATGGCGAAGTTAATATAGGTTTTATTATTGAGAAATTGCACACGATTAAAAAATGTTTTATTATATGACGATAAATTAAAAGTATGGCGAAGTTAATATAGGTTTTATTATTGAGAAATTGCACACGATTAAAAAATGTTTTATTATATGACGATAAATTAAAAGTATGGCGAAGTTAATATAGGTTTTATTATTGAAAAATGGCACACGATTAAAAAATGTTTTATTATATGACGATAAATTAAAAGTATGGCGAAGTTAATATAGGTTTTAATATTGAAAAATTGCACACGATTAAAAAATGTTTTATTATATGACGATAAATTAAAAGTATGGCGAAGTTAATATAGGTTTTATTATTGAGAAATTGCACACGATTAAAAAATGTTTTATTATATGACGATAAATTAAAAGTATGGCGAAGTTAATATAGGTTTTATTATTGAGAAATTGCACACGATTAAAAAATGTTTTATATGACGATAAATTAAAAGTATGGCGAAGTTAATATAGGTTTTATTATTGAGAAATTGCACACGATTAAAAACTGTTTTATTATATGACGATAAATTAAAAGTATGGCGAAGTTAATATAGGTTTTATTATTGAGAAATTGCACACGATTAAAAAATGTTTTATTATATGACGATTATTTAAAAGTATGGCGAAGTTAATATAGGTTTTATTATTGAGAAATTGCACACGATTAAAAAATGTTTTATTATATGACGATAAATTAAAAGTATGGCGAAGTTAATATAGGTTTTATTATTGAAAAATTGCACACGATTAAAAAATGTTTTATTATATGACGATTAATTAAAAGTATGGCGAAGTTAATATAGGTTTTATTATTGAAAAATTGCACACGATTAAAAAATGTTTTATATGACGATAAATTAAAAGTATGGCGAAGTTAATATAGGTTTTATTATTGAGAAATTGCACACGATTAAAAACTGTTTTATTATATGACGATAAATTAAAAGTATGGCGAAGTTAATATAGGTTTTATTATTGAGAAATTGCACACGATTAAAAAATGTTTTATTATATGACGATTATTTAAAAGTATGGCGAAGTTAATATAGGTTTTATTATTGAGAAATTGCACACGATTAAAAAATGTTTTATTATATGACGATAAATTAAAAGTATGGCGAAGTTAATATAGGTTTTATTATTGAAAAATTGCACACGATTAAAAAATGTTTTATTATATGACGATTAATTAAAAGTATGGCGAAGTTAATATAGGTTTTATTATTGAAAAATTGCACACGATTAAAAAATGTTTTATTATATGACGATAAATTAAAAGTATGGCGAAGTTAATATAGGTTTTATTATTGAAAAATTGCACACGATTAAAAAATGTTTTATTATATGACGATTAATTAAAAGTTTGGCGAAGTTAATATAGGCTTTATTATTGAGAAATTGCACACGATTAAAAAATGTTTTATTATATGACGATAAATTAAAAGTATGGCGAAGTTAATATAGGTTTTATTATTGAGAAATTGCACACGATTAAAAAAATGTTTTATTATATGACGATAAATTAAAAGTATGGCGAAGTTAATATAGGTTTTATTATTGAGAAATAGCACACGATTAAAAAATGTTTTATTATATGACGATAAATTAAAAGTATGGCGAAGTTAATATAGGTTTTATTATTGAAAAATTGCACACGATTAAAAAATGTTTTATTATATGACGATTAATTAAAAGTATGGCGAAGTTAATATAGGTTTTATTATTGAAAAATTGCACACGATTAAAAAATGTTTTATTATATGACGATAAATTAAAAGTATGGCGAAGTTAATATAGGTTTTATTATTGAGAAATTGCACACGATTAAAAAAATGTTTTATTATATGACGATAAATTAAAAGTATGGCGAAGTTAATATAGGTTTTATTATTGAGAAATTGCACACGATTAAAAAAATGTTTTATTATATGACGATAAATTAAAAGTATGGCGAAGTTAATATAGGTTTTATTATTGAGAAATTGCACACGATTAAAAAATGTTTTATTATATGACGATAAATTAAAAGTATGGCGAAGTTAATATAGGTTTTATTATTGAGAAATTGCACACGATTAAAAAAATGTTTTATTATATGACGATAAATTAAAAGTATGGCGAAGTTAATATAGGTTTTATTATTGAGAAATTGCACACGATTAAAAAATGTTTTATTATATGACGATAAATTAAAAGTATGGCGAAGTTAATATAGGTTTTATTATTGAAAAATGGAACACGATTAAAAAATGTTTTATTATATGACGATAAATTAAAAGTATGGCGAAGTTAATATAGGTTTTATTATTGAAAAATTGCACACGATTAAAAAATGTTTTATTATATGACGATAAATTAAAAGTATGGCGAAGTTAATATAGGTTTTATTATTGAGAAATTGCACACGATTAAAAAATGTTTTATATGACGATAAATTAAAAGTATGGCGAAGTTAATATAGGTTTTATTATTGAGAAATTGCACACGATTAAAAACTGTTTTATTATATGACGATAAATTAAAAGTATGGCGAAGTTAATATAGGTTTTATTATTGAGAAATTGCACACGATTAAAAAAATGTTTTATTATATGACGATAAATTAAAAGTATGGCGAAGTTAATATAGGTTTTATTATTGAGAAATTGCACACGATTAAAAAATGTTTTATTATATGACGATAAATTAAAAGTATGGCGAAGTTAATATAGGTTTTATTATTGAGAAATTGCACACGATTAAAAAATGTTTTATTATATGACGATAAATTAAAAGTATGGCGAAGTTAATATAGGTTTTATTATTGAAAAATGGCACACGATTAAAAAATGTTTTATTATATGACGATAAATTAAAAGTATGGCGAAGTTAATATAGGTTTTATTATTGAAAAATTGCACACGATTAAAAAATGTTTTATTATATGACGATAAATTAAAAGTATGGCGAAGTTAATATAGGTTTTATTATTGAGAAATTGCACACGATTAAAAAATGTTTTATTATATGACGATAAATTAAAAGTATGGCGAAGTTAATATAGGTTTTATTATTGAGAAATTGCACACGATTAAAAAATGTTTTATATGACGATAAATTAAAAGTATGGCGAAGTTAATATAGGTTTTATTATTGAGAAATTGCACACGATTAAAAACTGTTTTATTATATGACGATAAATTAAAAGTATGGCGAAGTTAATATAGGTTTTATTATTGAGAAATTGCACACGATTAAAAAATGTTTTATTATATGACGATTATTTAAAAGTATGGCGAAGTTAATATAGGTTTTATTATTGAGAAATTGCACACGATTAAAAAATGTTTTATTATATGACGATAAATTAAAAGTATGGCGAAGTTAATATAGGTTTTATTATTGAAAAATTGCACACGATTAAAAAATGTTTTATTATATGACGATTAATTAAAAGTATGGCGAAGTTAATATAGGTTTTATTATTGAAAAATTGCACACGATTAAAAAATGTTTTATTATATGACGATAAATTAAAAGTATGGCGAAGTTAATATAGGTTTTATTATTGAAAAATTGCACACGATTAAAAAATGTTTTATTATATGACGATTAATTAAAAGTTTGGCGAAGTTAATATAGGCTTTATTATTGAGAAATTGCACACGATTAAAAAATGTTTTATTATATGACGATAAATTAAAAGTATGGCGAAGTTAATATAGGTTTTATTATTGAGAAATTGCACACGATTAAAAAAATGTTTTATTATATGACGATAAATTAAAAGTATGGCGAAGTTAATATAGGTTTTATTATTGAGAAATAGCACACGATTAAAAAATGTTTTATTATATGACGATAAATTAAAAGTATGGCGAAGTTAATATAGGTTTTATTATTGAAAAATTGCACACGATTAAAAAATGTTTTATTATATGACGATTAATTAAAAGTATGGCGAAGTTAATATAGGTTTTATTATTGAAAAATTGCACACGATTAAAAAATGTTTTATTATATGACGATAAATTAAAAGTATGGCGAAGTTAATATAGGTTTTATTATTGAGAAATTGCACACGATTAAAAAAATGTTTTATTATATGACGATAAATTAAAAGTATGGCGAAGTTAATATAGGTTTTATTATTGAGAAATTGCACACGATTAAAAAAATGTTTTATTATATGACGATAAATTAAAAGTATGGCGAAGTTAATATAGGTTTTATTATTGAGAAATTGCACACGATTAAAAAATGTTTTATTATATGACGATAAATTAAAAGTATGGCGAAGTTAATATAGGTTTTATTATTGAGAAATTGCACACGATTAAAAAAATGTTTTATTATATGACGATAAATTAAAAGTATGGCGAAGTTAATATAGGTTTTATTATTGAGAAATTGCACACGATTAAAAAATGTTTTATTATATGACGATAAATTAAAAGTATGGCGAAGTTAATATAGGTTTTATTATTGAAAAATGGCACACGATTAAAAAATGTTTTATTATATGACGATAAATTAAAAGTATGGCGAAGTTAATATAGGTTTTATTATTGAAAAATTGCACACGATTAAAAAATGTTTTATTATATGACGATAAATTAAAAGTATGGCGAAGTTAATATAGGTTTTATTATTGAGAAATTGCACACGATTAAAAAATGTTTTATATGACGATAAATTAAAAGTATGGCGAAGTTAATATAGGTTTTATTATTGAGAAATTGCACACGATTAAAAACTGTTTTATTATATGACGATAAATTAAAAGTATGGCGAAGTTAATATAGGTTTTATTATTGAGAAATTGCACACGATTAAAAAAATGTTTTATTATATGACGATAAATTAAAAGTATGGCGAAGTTAATATAGGTTTTATTATTGAGAAATTGCACACGATTAAAAAATGTTTTATTATATGACGATAAATTAAAAGTATGGCGAAGTTAATATAGGTTTTATTATTGAGAAATTGCACACGATTAAAAAATGTTTTATTATATGACGATAAATTAAAAGTATGGCTAAGTTTATATAGGTTTTATTATTGAGAAATTGCACACAATTAAAAAATGTTTTATTATATGACGATAAATTAAAAGTATGGCGAAGTTAATATAGGTTTTATTATTGAGAAATTGCACACGATTAAAAAATGTTTTATTATATGACGATAAATTAAAAGTATGGCGAAGTTAATATAGGTTTTATTATTGAGAAATTGCACACGATTAAAAAAATGTTTTATTATATGACGATAAATTAAAAGTATGGCGAAGTTAATATAGGTTTTATTATTGAGAAATTGCACACGATTAAAAAATGTTTTATTATATGACGATAAATTAAAAGTATGGCGAAGTTAATATAGGTTTTATTATTGAGAAATTGCACACGATTAAAAAATGTTTTATTATATGACGATAAATTAAAAGTATGGCTAAGTTTATATAGGTTTTATTATTGAGAAATTGCACACAATTAAAAAATGTTTTATTATATGACGATAAATTAAAAGTATGGCGAAGTTAATATAGGTTTTATTATTGAGAAATTGCACACGATTAAAAAATGTTTTATTATATGACGATAAATTAAAAGTATGGCGAAGTTAATATAGGTTTTATTATTGAGAAATTGCACACGATTAAAAAAATGTTTTATTATATGACGATAAATTAAAAGTATGGCGAAGTTAATATAGGTTTTATTATTGAAAAATTGCACACGATTAAAAAATGTTTTATTATATGACGATAAATTAAAAGTATGGCGAAGTTAATATAGGTTTTATTATTGAGAAATTGCACACGATTAAAAAATGTTTTATTATATGACGATAAATTAAAAGTATGGCGAAGTTAATATAGGTTTTATTTACAAAAAAAAAAAATTTACAGGTTAGTTATTTATGACGATGTCTACATTTTGCCAATAATTCGTCCCTTTTATTTAAGATATTGTTGTCTGCATATTTTAGGATTCTAATTTTTCTTCCAGACATAGATTGCATCTATGTCTGAAACCCCTATTATATATATATATATATATATATATATATATATATATATATATATATATATGAAGTTAAGTATGTTTTTTTTATTACTTATAATCACCCAAAACAAGGGGGCACATTGCCACTGAGTCGTAAGAGGCTACTAAGAATTAGAGGCCAGATTTATGGGGGCATCCTAAGTGGGAAGTTATGCAGCAAGATGTTTGTTCACATTACATTTCAATTTCTGCATCTTGATACAGTCAGGGAAACAGGGAGCATGGAGGGAATTCCAAAGGCAAACAGTTTAAGGAAATAAGCTATTAGAGTAGAAAGCTTTCCGGCATCTGGGGACCTCTACCATGAAGGGGTGGAGTTTTGCTGATTGTCAGGTTGGTCGGGATATTTATGTTGAAGAGGCACCAGTGAAGCAAGTTCGTCGGAGCACATTCCATTGAAGTACTTGTAAAGCACGCACTGGGACACAACATTGCAGTGATAGGACAAGGGCTGAAGCTTGGCAGACAGTATGGGACCTATTTGATTAGAGGATCATTTTTGGACCCTGTCTACGAGGGAGAGACTAGGGTTTGGTCTACTAGCCCAGATGTGACAACAATACGCTATGCATGGGCGAATGGTGGCTTTGTAGAGATATAGGATACTAGTAGGTGAGAGAAGTTTTCTAGTCCAGTAAAGGGAATCCACCTTCTTTGCGGAAGACTTGGCAGTATCTTCTATGTATTTGTTCCAATTTATGTTACTCGAATAGATGAGCAATTTGAAATCCTAAACTTTAAAGACCCCTAAAACCTATTAAACTGTAAAAGTGAAATAGCAAACTGCCTACACAGAATAACATTCACCTTAAGTTAACAATACATAATAAATAAATAAATAAACAAATAAATAAAAAACTAAATTTAAACCTAAAATAGAAATACAAGCGAGCATGTGTTAAAATATGGTCACTCATTATTTCGACACAACAAAGAAACAGGGATGAGTCATCCTATAGAAAACAGAACAATAGAATAGGAAATAGGAAGTAAAATCAACCGAACCTTTGTTTGTGAGAAGCCCAACGATTAGCTAAGAAAATAACAAAGAATCTGATTGGTTAACTAGCTAAACTAAACACCATGTGTATATATATAAACATACGGCAACGCAAACTCCATGCATTTTAGCCTGATTATTCCCTACAGTAATGAAATGTGGAAGCCTCGGTGTAGCTTAATTGCCATAAATATATTTTAATAACTTATTACCTAGCTCTACTCACGTATTGAGCACTGTTGAAGTAAATACCGAAAATTGATACATAAAAGATTATATCTCCTTATAACATTTTATGTGGATACATGGAATAATAATAATAATATATATATATATACAGGGTGGGCAAAAATAAGGGTCCTATTTTTAAAAATTCATAACTTTTTTATTTATTGATTTTTTATTTTTTTATTTTTTTAGAATAAGTAAAGGACCCCTTCCGAAGCAAGCATGAGCCGTATTAGCCCTAAGGAACGTACCCTCATTTAGAAAACATTATTTTTGCTTAAAAAACTCAAAACCATGTAAAAAACAATACTTTAGTTTTTGTAAGTTTTAAGAAGTGTTTTTCGGCTAAAATTTGTTTTGTTTATTTCAAAAAATCTCGGAAGGGTCAGTCTACACACACATAAAGTTTGGTGAGTTTAACTTTTATTTTGTGGAAGTTATTCAAATTCAAGTTATTCAAATTTAAAGATAGGACCCTTATTTTGGCCCACCCTGTATATATATATATATATATATATATATATATATATATATATGGTGTGTTGCATCAAAATCCGACACATGTCAAAAAGAAAACGAAATAAGCAATAAAAATAAAAGTTGTATATGCAGAGACCCGACAATTTATTTAGCAACAGTTAGTTACATACTACATTATTTTTTAACATAATAGTGATGACCATCTCAAGGTGGGCGTAAAATGAGTCACATGCTTTAGCAACCATGTCCTTGTCTATAGCGGCGAACAATCCACAATGGTAGCCTTCAGAGAGTCAACCATGTTGTGGGTGTGCTTGTTGGTCTTGATTACGCCCCAGAAGAAATAATCCAGCCGGGTTGCGGTCAGGTGAGGAGGGCGGCTAAAAGTATGACGAGTGAGGAACATTGTTGAGCAGCAATACCTTGGTCGTCTTGGCCTTGTATGCAGGAGTGAAGTCCTGCTGGAAGACATAGGGACGTTTGACGGCGATATTGTTCATCCAGGGCTTCAGCATGCTCCTCATCACATCCTGGTATCTCGTTTACTTTTGGTCAAGTGTCGGATTTTGCTGCAAATACTTACATGGTGTGAACATAAAATGTGCAGTTTTCGTATATGCTCTAACTCAAACAGAATAGGCTTTTTTTTAAATTAAATAGGAAAAAAAAAGTTTTTAATTTATTAAAACCACGCTTAAACATCCGTAGGAACCTGCTGATTCTAAACATTCCAATTCGTTTTGCTCGAAGATCAATTATTAACAGACACACATACAGACAGCTTTTCTTTATATAAGGGTGGCAATAGGAAAAAAACATCTAAAAACGAAAAAATGTGCTTATTTACTCCTGATTCTAACCCGTGGTCGGCATGACGTGGCTTTTGCTGGAAACACCTCAAAACCATCACAGTTTGAGGGAACTTGGTCTTTATGATGTGAAAGACTTTAGGCTTGTTGTCTTGTGTGTGTGCAACTGGTCGTGGCAGAAGTTATTCTCATCGCAGAAGAACTAAAGCATCCCCAGCTCGACTGGATGTTTGATCTTGTTGAAGAATTTCTTTGCTTTTGTAAGGCAGTGAGTAGTTGGTGCTTGTGACTCTTGTATGAAAAGTTGCAAAGATCTCCATTCAGCGCTTTCTTCATAGTTGCCAATATGACACCCATCTCTCGTGCCAAGGTCCATATTGCCTGGAACTTGCCACACCTTTCTTAGCAGCTTCTTGACGAATTCCGTTGTGCATGCACTGTCAGAACGTTTACTATGATCCTTCCTGCTAGCCAATGATTCCACATCTCCCTCACAATTCTCCAGCTCACATCTCACATCTCACCGCCTTCCGTGCAGCACTGAGCTGCAACAAAGATTTACGAATTTTTGAATCTGGCATGAATCACCATAAATCATCATGAATCATCATGAATCACCATGAATCACCATGAATCATCATGAATCATCATGAATCATCATGAATCACCATGAATCATCATGAATCACCATGAATCACCATGAATCATCATGAATCACCATGAATCATCATGAATCACCATGAATGATCATGAATCATGATGAATCACCATGAATCATGATGAATCACTATGAATCATAATGAATCATAATGAATCACCATGAATCACCATGAATCATCATGAATCACCATGAATTATCATGAATCATCATGATTCATGATGAATCACCATGATTCATGATGAATCACCATGAATCATCATGAATCATAATGAATCATCATGAATCACCATGAATCATCATGAATCATCATGATGCAGGTCACTTTCTTCCAATATTCGGGTGCTTTCCAGTCGTTCATGTCCTCCAGCTCTCAAACTCAACATATGTTACACTTTACTGCTATTAAATATTTCAAATGGTTCTGAAATGAAAGAATATCAAAAAGTTATCAAATTAAACACGAACACCATGCATATATGCACAGACATGAAAGAAGTAAATAGACACCTCATGAAAATAATTCCTAGATGTTTAAAGATTCCTGCTTCCTTTGTCAATGGCCAGCACTCGAAGCCGTACAATGCAGCAGTAAAAGTTTGAAATATCAATATTTTATACGAATTGACATTTTGTCGTGTTTCAGATTAGAATATCTCTATCATATATCACCTTTTAAGCATGACACTGTCTAAAAGAAGTACTAGAATTTTCAGAGTTTCAGTGGAGCCATATTCCATGTCAAATCTCTGCAAACCTCGGGATTCCACTTTTCATTGTTCACCAAGTGATCGTCCAATTCACTGGAGAAAGGAAATAATCAATTATCTCTCCTAGGTCGATCAAGACTTTCTTCCTTATTAATGATAATAAGGGTATTTATTTACTTCTTTCATGTCATATAATATATGTGTCTTTCATGTCTACTGTTTATAGTATTTTGTGGACAGAGTACAAATCCATACTAGAAAAGAAAAAGCTGGTAGGAGTTTTTAAAATAAATGCACGTGTTTCTACGTGATTATTCAGTTCATCATAAACTGACAAATGGGGAAAAAATAATATATTTATGTGTCTCTAAATGTCCAACTAAATGCCGGACAGAGACTAAGAAATAAAGCGGTGAGTTACAGATTTTTGTATTTTATTGTTTTTCTTTTTATTTTGTCCTGGGCCGATTGTACACACTCCGATGTGAGTCCTCTGTTTTTTAACACAATTCCGTTTTTTTTTTTTTTTGTGATTAGAAAAAATAGAATTTTGCTTATCTTTTAAATTCAGAAAAAGGGGAATTCCACTTAAATCTGCTTTTTTAAAAAAAAAAAAAAAAGAAGAAAATACTGATTTCTACTAAATATCCTCTTTTTTCGTCATTTGGTTCGATTTTATTTCTCTTTCTCTTTTCCTGTTTCTTCTCTCTTCTTCATCTCTCCGTCTCATCTCATCTTGCTTTGCTTCATTTCTCTTTCTCCTTTCTTTGAAAATGGTCATTTTGCCATACTTCAAACGACTCATGATGCTGATATAAGACTTTTTTTTTATAAAAGAATGACTTCCTGTCTCTTTCCCCCCATTTCCCTTGCTATTTTAATCGATAAAGGCTTTGTTTTATTTTGTTTATTTCTTGGAGCAAAAATATTTTTAATGTTTTAAACTTTGGGAAAGGTTAGGAAATTAGAGGGACCGTACCCCTTCCCCCTCTCAGATTTTTGAGGCAACTGTTATCCCTGATGTATACATATTTGGTGTTTTAATCTGCTTTCTAATAATGAAATACTTATTTCAAATCGGCTAAAATTGTCATGTTTTTCTTTTTCTTTTATATCTTTTTTCTTTCTTTTCCTCGTTTCCTTCCCTTGGCCCACATAAGTGGACACCATTTCGGGTGGCGAGTGTTGCCACCCTAATTACTTTTACTTGACGCTACTCTACTCAATAAATTCTGTTGACATTTTAATGATTTTTTTTTTTTTGACAAAGTTCTTTCTCTTTTCTTTGTTGCCGCCCCTACTTCACCGAGCATGTTTGAAGCTATGACACCAGCCAGACTAAACCTGGTCCAATTAGAGAGGGCAGAAAACTGAAAAATAACATTCTTGCCTGATTGTGCACACACAAACTGATAAGCAAAAACAAGTTTTCACATTCTCTCCCGTAGAGGTGGGTCACAATTGACGCTAAATTGCAGATTTGGCGGAACCTATCTCACAACCTTCCTGACTGGAAGAGCCTGGGGACAACGTTTAGTTTTTTTGTCTCCTTAATTAAAATGTTCTTAAGAGAAACTTATATAAAAATGTTTTTAACAGTAACAACATTTTAAAAACGTTTCTGCGCATTTTGCCCAAATTTAAATTCTGTCAGACTTTTCTCCCGTTCAAAAACGTTATGATGTTAAACTTGAAAACTTGTGTTCCTTAAAAAATACTAGCAAAAATATGCTCCCTCTATTTGCATATTTTTGCTAGTATATATAACAAACGAATATGTACTACACTGCTCCTCAAAGGGGAAGGTAATGCATGGGAGGATGGTATCATGATGATCGAACATATACTACTCCTCCCTAAAGGAAGAGGCAATGCCTTGGAGACTAGTCTCATGGCAACAGAGCAGATACTACACTAAGCCACCAAAAGATGAGGTAATTCCTGGGAGGACAGTATCATGACGATAGAACATATACTACACTACTCTCATTCTAAAGGAGGAGGTAATGCCTGGGAGGATGGTCTCAAGACAATAAATGCTACACTATCCCCCCTCCCCAAAGGAGTAGGTAATGCCGCCTTGGAGAATGATATCATAAAAATAGAACATATCTCCCCCCTCTCCAAAAAATAAGAAGGTAATACCTGAGAGGATGGTATGGAGACAACAAAACAGGTACTATATATAGAATTCGGTACTTAGAGCTCAACTATGTGATCAGTTGACGAACAAAATAAGTAAAGTGCCAAGCATATCAAAAACGGCGGTTTATATTAAGGCTAGAATGTTCCATTATGCTCAGAAAGGGCAAGTCCATTCTCTGAGTTCTTATTGGCTGAGATTCATAAATGAACATTCTAGTGTATAAATATTCCTTCATTAAAAAAAGAGTGTTTCTATCTACAAATTATGTTTAGTGTTATACTAACACTGAAATTATGGTTAGCGTTATACAAACACACAAATTATGGTTAGCGTTATACAAACACTCAAATTATGGTTAGCGTTATACAAACACTCAAATTATAGTAAGTGTTGTACAAACACAAATTATGCTTTGTATTATACAAACACTCAAATTATGGTTAGCGTTATACATACACTCAAATTATGGTTAGCGTTATACAAACACTCAAATTATGGTTAGCGTTATACAAACACACAAATTATGGTTAGCGTTATACAATCACTCAAATTATGGTTAGCGTTATACAAACACTCAAATTATAGTAAGTGTTGTACAAACACAAATTATGCTTTGTATTATACAAACACTCAAATTATGGTTAGCGTTATACAAACACACAAATTATTGTTAGCGTTATACAAACACTCAAATTATGGTTAGCGTTATACAAACACTCAAATTATGGTTAGCGTTATACAAACACTCAAATTATGGTTAGCGTTATACAAACACTCAAATTATGGTTAGCGTTATACAAACACACAAATTATGGTTAGCGTTATACAAACACTCAAATTATGGTTAGCGTTATACATACACTCAAATTATGGTTAGCGTTATACAAACACTCAAATTATGGTTAGCGTTATACAAACGCACAAATTATCGTTAGCGTTATACAAACACTCAAATTATGGTTAGCGTTATACAAAGACGCAAATTATGGTTAGCGTTATACAAACGCACAAATTATGGTTAGCGTTATACAAACACAAATTATGTTTAGCGTTATACAAAGACGCAAATTATGGTTAGCGTTATACAAACGCACAAATTATGGTTAGCGTTATACAAACACACAAATTATTGTTAGCGTTATACAAACACTCAAATTATGGTTAGCGTTATACAAACACTCAAATTATGGTTAGCGTTATACAAACACTCAAATTATGGTTAGCGTTATACAAACACTCAAATTATGGTTAGCGTTATACAAACACTCAAATTATGGTTAGAGTTATACAAACACTCAAATTATGTTTAGCGTTATACAAACACTCAAATTATGTTTAGCGTTATACAAACACTCAAATTATGGTTAGCGTTATACAAACACACAAATTATGGTTAGTGTTATACAAACACTCAAATTATGGTTAGCGTTATACAAACACGCAAATTATGGTTAGCGTTATACAAACACTCAAATTATGGTTAGCGTTATACAAACACTCAAATTATGGTTAGCGTTATACAAACACTCAAATTATGGTTAGCGTTATACAAAGACGCAAATTATGGTTAGCGTTATACAAACGCACAAATTATGGTTAGCGTTATACAAACACGCAAATTATGGTTAGCGTTATACAAACACTCAAATTATGGTTAGCGTTATACAAACACTCAAATTATGGTTAGCGTTATACAAACACTCAAATTATGGTTAGCGTTATACAAACACGCAAATTATGGTTAGCGTTATACAAACACTCAAATTATGGTTAGCGTTATACAAACACTCAAATTATGGTTAGCGTTATACACACACTCAAATTATGGTTAGCGTTATACAAACGCACAAATTATCGTTAGCGTTATACAAAGACGCAAATTATGGTTAGCGTTATACAAACGCACAAATTATGGTTAGCGTTATACAAACACTCAAATTATGGTTAGCGTTATACAAACACTCAAATTATGGTTAGCGTTATACAAACACACAAATTATTGTTAGCGTTATACAAACACTCAAATTATGGTTAGCGTTATACAAACACTCAAATTATGGTTAGCGTTATACAAACACTCAAATTATGGTTAGCGTTATACAAACACTCAAATTATGGTTAGCGTTATACAAACACTCAAATTATGGTTAGCGTTATACAAAGACGCAAATTATGGTTAGCGTTATACAAACGCACAAATTATGGTTAGCGTTATACAAACACGCAAATTATGGTTAGCGTTATACAAACACTCAAATTATGGTTAGCGTTATACAAACACTCAAATTATGGTTAGCGTTATACAAACACGCAAATTATGGTTAGCGTTATACAAACACACAAATTATGGTTAGCGTTATACAAACACGCAAATTATGGTTAGCGTTATACAAACACTCAAATTATGGTTAGCGTTATACAAACACGCAAATTATGGTTAGCGTTATACAAACACTCAAATTATGGTTAGCGTTATACACACACTCAAATTATGGTTAGCGTTATACAAACGCACAAATTATCGTTAGCGTTATACAAACACTCAAATTATGGTTAGCGTTATACAAAGACGCAAATTATGGTTAGCGTTATACAAACGCACAAATTATGGTTAGCGTTATACAAACACGCAAATTATGGTTAGCGTTATACAAACACTCAAATTATGGTTAGCGTTATACAAACACTCAAATTATGGTTAGCGTTATACAAACACTCAAATTATGGTTAGCGTTATACAAACACACAAATTATTGTTAGCGTTATACAAACACTCAAATTATGGTTAGCGTTATACAAACACTCAAATTATGGTTAGCGTTATACAAACACTCAAATTATGGTTAGCGTTATACAAACACTCAAATTATGGTTAGCGTTATACAAACACACAAATTATGGTTAGCGTTATACAAACACTCAAATTATGGTTAGCGTTATACATACACTCAAATTATGGTTAGCGTTATACAAACACTCAAATTATGGTTAGCGTTATACAAACGCACAAATTATCGTTAGCGTTATACAAACACTCAAATTATGGTTAGCGTTATACAAAGACGCAAATTATGGTTAGCGTTATACAAACGCACAAATTATGGTTAGCGTTATACAAACACACAAATTATGTTTAGCGTTATACAAAGACGCAAATTATGGTTAGCGTTATACAAACGCACAAATTATGGTTAGCGTTATACAAACACACAAATTATTGTTAGCGTTATACAAACACTCAAATTATGGTTAGCGTTATACAAACACTCAAATTATGGTTAGCGTTATACAAACACTCAAATTATGGTTAGCGTTATACAAACACTCAAATTATGGTTAGCGTTATACAAACACTCAAATTATGGTTAGAGTTATACAAACACTCAAATTATGTTTAGCGTTATACAAACACTCAAATTATGTTTAGCGTTATACAAACACTCAAATTATGGTTAGCGTTATACAAACACACAAATTATGGTTAGTGTTATACAAACACTCAAATTATGGTTAGCGTTATACAAACACGCAAATTATGGTTAGCGTTATACAAACACTCAAATTATGGTTAGCGTTATACAAACACTCAAATTATGGTTAGCGTTATACAAACACTCAAATTATGGTTAGCGTTATACAAAGACGCAAATTATGGTTAGCGTTATACAAACGCACAAATTATGGTTAGCGTTATACAAACACGCAAATTATGGTTAGCGTTATACAAACACTCAAATTATGGTTAGCGTTATACAAACACTCAAATTATGGTTAGCGTTATACAAACACTCAAATTATGGTTAGCGTTATACAAACACACAAATTATGGTTAGCGTTATACAAACACTCAAATTATGGTTAGCGTTATACAAACACACAAATTATGGTTAGCGTTATACAAACACTCAAATTATGGTTAGCGTTATACAAACACTCAAATTATGGTTAGCGTTATACAAACACTCAAATTATGGTTAGCGTTATACAAACACACAAATTATGGTTAGCGTTATACAAAAACACAAATTATGGTTAGCGTTATACAAACACTCAAATTATGGTTAGCGTTATACAAACACTCAAATTATGGTTAGTGTTATACAAACACTCAAATTATGGTTAGCGTTATACAAACACTCAAATTATGGTTAGCGTTATACAAACACTCAAATTATGGTTAGCGTTATACAAACACTCAAATTATGGTTAGCGTTATACAAACACACAAATTATGGTTAGCGTTATACAAACACTCAAATTATGGTTAGCGTTATACAAACACTCAAATTATGGTTAGCGTTATACAAACACTCAAATTATGGTTAGCGTTATACAAACACTCAAATTATGGTTAGCGTTATACAAACACTCAAATTATGGTTAGCGTTATACAAACACTCAAATTATGGTTAGCGTTATACAAACACGCAAATTATGGTTAGCGTTATACAAACACTCAAATTATGGTTAGCGTTATACAAACACTCAAATTATGGTTAGCGTTATACAAACACTCAAATTATGGTTAGCGTTATACAAACACTCAAATTATGGTTAGCGTTATACAAACACTCAAATTATGGTTAGCGTTATACAAACACTCAAATTATGGTTAGCGTTATACATACACTCAAATTATGGTTAGCGTTATACAAACACTCAAATTATGGTTAGCGTTATACAAACACTCAAATTATGGTTAGCGTTATACAAACACTCAAATTATGGTTAGCGTTATACAAACACTCAAATTATGGTTAGCGTTATACAAACACTCAAATTATGGTTAGCGTTATACAAACACGCAAATTATGGTTAGCGTTATACAAACACGCAAATTATGGTTAGCGTTATACAAACACTCAAATTATGGTTAGCGTTATACAAACACACAAATTATGGTTAGCGTTATACAAACACACAAATTATGGTTAGCGTTATACAAACACTCAAATTATGGTTAGCGTTATACAAACACTCAAATTATGGTTAGCGTTATACAAACACACAAATTATGGTTAGCGTTATACAAACACTCAAATTATGGTTAGCGTTATACAAACACGCAAATTATGGTTAGCGTTATACAAACACTCAAATTATGGTTAGCGTTATACAAACACTCAAATTATGGTTAGCGTTATACAAACACTCAAATTATGGTTAGCGTTATACAAACACTCAAATTATGGTTAGCGTTATACAAACACTCAAATTATGGTTAGTGTTATACAAACACTCAAATTATGGTTAGCGTTATACAAACACTCAAATTATGGTAAGCGTTATACAAACACGCAAATTATGGTTAGCGTTATACAAACACGCAAATTATGGTTAGCGTTATACAAACACTCAAATTATGGTTAGCGTTATACAAACACACAAATTATGGTTAGCGTTATACAAACACACAAATTATGGTTAGCGTTATACAAACACTCAAATTATGGTTAGCGTTATACAAACACACAAATTATGGTTAGCGTTATACAAACACACAAATTATGGTTAGCGTTATACAAACACACAAATTATGGTTAGCGTTATACAAACACTCAAATTATGGTTAGCGTTATACAAACACTCAAATTATGGTTAGCGTTATACAAACGCACAAATTATCGTTAGCGTTATACAAACACTCAAATTATGGTTAGCGTTATACAAAGACGCAAATTATGGTTAGCGTTATACAAACACTCAAATTATGGTTAGCGTTATACAAACACACAAATTATGGTTAGCGTTATACAAACACTCAAATTATGGTTAGCGTTATACAAACACACAAATTATGGTTAGCGTTATACAAACACTCAAATTATGGTTAGCGTTATACAAACACTCAAATTATGGTTAGCGTTATACAAACACTCAAATTATGGTTAGCGTTATACAAACACACAAATTATGGTTAGCGTTATACAAAAACACAAATTATGGTTAGCGTTATACAAACACTCAAATTATGGTTAGCGTTATACAAACACTCAAATTATGGTTAGTGTTATACAAACACTCAAATTATGGTTAGCGTTATACAAACACTCAAATTATGGTTAGCGTTATACAAACACTCAAATTATGGTTAGCGTTATACAAACACTCAAATTATGGTTAGCGTTATACAAACACACAAATTATGGTTAGCGTTATACAAACACTCAAATTATGGTTAGCGTTATACAAACACTCAAATTATGGTTAGCGTTATACAAACACTCAAATTATGGTTAGCGTTATACAAACACTCAAATTATGGTTAGCGTTATACAAACACTCAAATTATGGTTAGCGTTATACAAACACTCAAATTATGGTTAGCGTTATACAAACACTCAAATTATGGTTAGCGTTATACAAACACGCAAATTATGGTTAGCGTTATACAAACACTCAAATTATGGTTAGCGTTATACAAACACTCAAATTATGGTTAGCGTTATACAAACACTCAAATTATGGTTAGCGTTATACAAACACTCAAATTATGGTTAGCGTTATACAAAGACGCAAATTATGGTTAGCGTTATACAAACGCACAAATTATGGTTAGCGTTATACAAACACGCAAATTATGGTTAGCGTTATACAAACACTCAAATTATGGTTAGCGTTATACAAACACTCAAATTATGGTTAGCGTTATACAAACACGCAAATTATGGTTAGCGTTATACAAACACACAAATTATGGTTAGCGTTATACAAACACGCAAATTATGGTTAGCGTTATACAAACACTCAAATTATGGTTAGCGTTATACAAACACGCAAATTATGGTTAGCGTTATACAAACACTCAAATTATGGTTAGCGTTATACACACACTCAAATTATGGTTAGCGTTATACAAACGCACAAATTATCGTTAGCGTTATACAAACACTCAAATTATGGTTAGCGTTATACAAAGACGCAAATTATGGTTAGCGTTATACAAACGCACAAATTATGGTTAGCGTTATACAAACACGCAAATTATGGTTAGCGTTATACAAACACTCAAATTATGGTTAGCGTTATACAAACACTCAAATTATGGTTAGCGTTATACAAACACTCAAATTATGGTTAGCGTTATACAAACACACAAATTATTGTTAGCGTTATACAAACACTCAAATTATGGTTAGCGTTATACAAACACTCAAATTATGGTTAGCGTTATACAAACACTCAAATTATGGTTAGCGTTATACAAACACTCAAATTATGGTTAGCGTTATACAAACACACAAATTATGGTTAGCGTTATACAAACACTCAAATTATGGTTAGCGTTATACATACACTCAAATTATGGTTAGCGTTATACAAACACTCAAATTATGGTTAGCGTTATACAAACGCACAAATTATCGTTAGCGTTATACAAACACTCAAATTATGGTTAGCGTTATACAAAGACGCAAATTATGGTTAGCGTTATACAAACGCACAAATTATGGTTAGCGTTATACAAACACACAAATTATGTTTAGCGTTATACAAAGACGCAAATTATGGTTAGCGTTATACAAACGCACAAATTATGGTTAGCGTTATACAAACACACAAATTATTGTTAGCGTTATACAAACACTCAAATTATGGTTAGCGTTATACAAACACTCAAATTATGGTTAGCGTTATACAAACACTCAAATTATGGTTAGCGTTATACAAACACTCAAATTATGGTTAGCGTTATACAAACACTCAAATTATGGTTAGAGTTATACAAACACTCAAATTATGTTTAGCGTTATACAAACACTCAAATTATGTTTAGCGTTATACAAACACTCAAATTATGGTTAGCGTTATACAAACACACAAATTATGGTTAGTGTTATACAAACACTCAAATTATGGTTAGCGTTATACAAACACGCAAATTATGGTTAGCGTTATACAAACACTCAAATTATGGTTAGCGTTATACAAACACTCAAATTATGGTTAGCGTTATACAAACACTCAAATTATGGTTAGCGTTATACAAAGACGCAAATTATGGTTAGCGTTATACAAACGCACAAATTATGGTTAGCGTTATACAAACACGCAAATTATGGTTAGCGTTATACAAACACTCAAATTATGGTTAGCGTTATACAAACACTCAAATTATGGTTAGCGTTATACAAACACTCAAATTATGGTTAGCGTTATACAAACACACAAATTATGGTTAGCGTTATACAAACACTCAAATTATGGTTAGCGTTATACAAACACACAAATTATGGTTAGCGTTATACAAACACTCAAATTATGGTTAGCGTTATACAAACACTCAA
Organism: Sepiola atlantica; assembly: GCA_963556195.1. Taxonomy (NCBI): domain Eukaryota; kingdom Metazoa; phylum Mollusca; class Cephalopoda; order Sepiida; family Sepiolidae; genus Sepiola; species Sepiola atlantica. Next base: position 41,492,780 of record OY744549.1, read on the forward strand.
ATTATGGTTAGCGTTATACAAACACTCAAATTATGGTTAGCGTTATACAAACACACAAATTATGGTTAGCGTTATACAAAAACACAAATTATGGTTAGCGTTATACAAACACTCAAATTATGGTTAGCGTTATACAAACACTCAAATTATGGTTAGTGTTATACAAACACTCAAATTATGGTTAGCGTTATACAAACACTCAAATTATGGTTAGCGTTATACAAACACTCAAATTATGGTTAGCGTTATACAAACACTCAAATTATGGTTAGCGTTATACAAACACACAAATTATGGTTAGCGTTATACAAACACTCAAATTATGGTTAGCGTTATACAAACACTCAAATTATGGTTAGCGTTATACAAACACTCAAATTATGGTTAGCGTTATACAAACACTCAAATTATGGTTAGCGTTATACAAACACTCAAATTATGGTTAGCGTTATACAAACACTCAAATTATGGTTAGCGTTATACAAACACGCAAATTATGGTTAGCGTTATACAAACACTCAAATTATGGTTAGCGTTATACAAACACTCAAATTATGGTTAGCGTTATACAAACACTCAAATTATGGTTAGCGTTATACAAACACTCAAATTATGGTTAGCGTTATACAAACACTCAAATTATGGTTAGCGTTATACAAACACTCAAATTATGGTTAGCGTTATACATACACTCAAATTATGGTTAGCGTTATACAAACACTCAAATTATGGTTAGCGTTATACAAACACTCAAATTATGGTTAGCGTTATACAAACACTCAAATTATGGTTAGCGTTATACAAACACACAAATTATGGTTAGCGTTATACAAACACTCAAATTATGGTTAGCGTTATACAAACACGCAAATTATGGTTAGCGTTATACAAACACTCAAATTATGGTTAGCGTTATACAAACACTCAAATTATGGTTAGCGTTATACAAACACTCAAATTATGGTTAGCGTTATACAAACACTCAAATTATGGTTAGCGTTATACAAACACTCAAATTATGGTTAGCGTTATACAAACACTCAAATTATGGTTAGCGTTATACAAACACTCAAATTATGGTTAGCGTTATACAAACACTCAAATTATGGTTAGCGTTATACAAACACGCAAATTATGGTTAGCGTTATACAAACACGCAAATTATGGTTAGCGTTATACAAACACTCAAATTATGGTTAGCGTTATACAAACACACAAATTATGGTTAGCGTTATACAAACACACAAATTATGGTTAGCGTTATACAAACACTCAAATTATGGTTAGCGTTATACAAACACTCAAATTATGGTTAGCGTTATACAAACACACAAATTATGGTTAGCGTTATACAAACACTCAAATTATGGTTAGCGTTATACAAACACGCAAATTATGGTTAGCGTTATACAAACACTCAAATTATGGTTAGCGTTATACAAACACTCAAATTATGGTTAGCGTTATACAAACACTCAAATTATGGTTAGCGTTATACAAACACTCAAATTATGGTTAGCGTTATACAAACACTCAAATTATGGTTAGTGTTATACAAACACTCAAATTATGGTTAGCGTTATACAAACACTCAAATTATGGTAAGCGTTATACAAACACGCAAATTATGGTTAGCGTTATACAAACACGCAAATTATGGTTAGCGTTATACAAACACTCAAATTATGGTTAGCGTTATACAAACACACAAATTATGGTTAGCGTTATACAAACACACAAATTATGGTTAGCGTTATACAAACACTCAAATTATGGTTAGCGTTATACAAACACACAAATTATGGTTAGCGTTATACAAACACACAAATTATGGTTAGCGTTATACAAACACACAAATTATGGTTAGCGTTATACAAACACTCAAATTATGGTTAGCGTTATACAAACACTCAAATTATGGTTAGCGTTATACAAACGCACAAATTATCGTTAGCGTTATACAAACACTCAAATTATGGTTAGCGTTATACAAAGACGCAAATTATGGTTAGCGTTATACAAACACTCAAATTATGGTTAGCGTTATACAAACACACAAATTATGGTTAGCGTTATACAAACACTCAAATTATGGTTAGCGTTATACAAACACACAAATTATGGTTAGCGTTATACAAACACTCAAATTATGGTTAGCGTTATACAAACACTCAAATTATGGTTAGCGTTATACAAACACTCAAATTATGGTTAGCGTTATACAAACACACAAATTATGGTTAGCGTTATACAAAAACACAAATTATGGTTAGCGTTATACAAACACTCAAATTATGGTTAGCGTTATACAAACACTCAAATTATGGTTAGTGTTATACAAACACTCAAATTATGGTTAGCGTTATACAAACACTCAAATTATGGTTAGCGTTATACAAACACTCAAATTATGGTTAGCGTTATACAAACACTCAAATTATGGTTAGCGTTATACAAACACACAAATTATGGTTAGCGTTATACAAACACTCAAATTATGGTTAGCGTTATACAAACACTCAAATTATGGTTAGCGTTATACAAACACTCAAATTATGGTTAGCGTTATACAAACACTCAAATTATGGTTAGCGTTATACAAACACTCAAATTATGGTTAGCGTTATACAAACACTCAAATTATGGTTAGCGTTATACAAACACTCAAATTATGGTTAGCGTTATACAAACACGCAAATTATGGTTAGCGTTATACAAACACTCAAATTATGGTTAGCGTTATACAAACACTCAAATTATGGTTAGCGTTATACAAACACTCAAATTATGGTTAGCGTTATACAAACACTCAAATTATGGTTAGCGTTATACAAACACTCAAATTATGGTTAGCGTTATACAAACACTCAAATTATGGTTAGCGTTATACAAACACTCAAATTATGGTTAGCGTTATACAAACACTCAAATTATGGTTAGCGTTATACAAACACTCAAATTATGGTTAGCGTTATACAAACACTCAAATTATGGTTAGCGTTATACAAACACACAAATTATGGTTAGCGTTATACAAACACTCAAATTATGGTTAGCGTTATACAAACACGCAAATTATGGTTAGCGTTATACAAACACTCAAATTATGGTTAGCGTTATACAAACACTCAAATTATGGTTAGCGTTATACAAACACTCAAATTATGGTTAGCGTTATACAAACACTCAAATTATGGTTAGCGTTATACAAACACTCAAATTATGGTTAGCGTTATACAAACACTCAAATTATGGTTAGCGTTATACAAACACTCAAATTATGGTTAGCGTTATACAAACACGCAAATTATGGTTAGCGTTATACAAACACGCAAATTATGGTTAGCGTTATACAAACACTCAAATTATGGTTAGCGTTATACAAACACACAAATTATGGTTAGCGTTATACAAACACACAAATTATGGTTAGCGTTATACAAACACTCAAATTATGGTTAGCGTTATACAAACACTCAAATTATGGTTAGCGTTATACAAACACACAAATTATGGTTAGCGTTATACAAACACTCAAATTATGGTTAGCGTTATACAAACACGCAAATTATGGTTAGCGTTATACAAACACTCAAATTATGGTTAGCGTTATACAAACACTCAAATTATGGTTAGCGTTATACAAACACTCAAATTATGGTTAGCGTTATACAAACACTCAAATTATGGTTAGCGTTATACAAACACTCAAATTATGGTTAGTGTTATACAAACACTCAAATTATGGTTAGCGTTATACAAACACTCAAATTATGGTTAGCGTTATACAAACACGCAAATTATGGTTAGCGTTATACAAACACGCAAATTATGGTTAGCGTTATACAAACACTCAAATTATGGTTAGCGTTATACAAACACACAAATTATGGTTAGCGTTATACAAACACACAAATTATGGTTAGCGTTATACAAACACTCAAATTATGGTTAGCGTTATACAAACACACAAATTATGGTTAGCGTTATACAAACACACAAATTATGGTCAGCGTTATACAAACACACAAATTATATTTAGCATTATACAAACACACAAATTATGGTTAGCGTTATACAAACACTTAAATTATGGTTAGCGTTATACAAACACACAAATTATGGTTAGCGTTATACAAACACTCAAATTATGGTTAGCGCTATACAAACACACAAATTATGGTTAGCGTTATACAAACACACAAATTATGCTTAGCGTTATACAAACACACAAATTATGGTTAGCGTTATACAAACACACAAATTATGGTTAGCGTTATACAAACACACAAATTATGGTTAGCGTTATACAAACACACAAATTATGGTTAGCGTTATACAAACACACAAATTATGGTTAGCGCTATACAAACACACAAATTATGGTTAGCGTTATACAAACACACAAATTATGCTTAGCGTTATACAAACACACAAATTATGGTTAGCATTATACAAACACACAAATTATGGTTAGCGTTATACAAACACACAAATTATGCTTAGCGTTATACAAACACACAAATTATGGTTAGCGTTATACAAACACACAAATTATTGTTAGCGTTATACAAACACACAAATTATGGTTAGCGTTATACAAACACACAAATTATAGTTAGCGTTATACAAACACACAAATTATGGTTAGCGTTATACAAACACACAAATTATGGTTAGCGTTATACAAACACTCAAATTATGGTTAGCGTTATACAAACACACAAATTATGGTTAGCGTTATACAAACACACAAATTATGGTTAGCGTTATACAAACACTCAAATTATGGTTAGCGTTATACAAACACACAAATTATGGTTAGCGTTATACAAACACGCAAATTATGGTTAGTGTTATACAAACACTCAAATTATGGTTAGCGTTATACAAACACTCAAATTATGGTTAGCGTTATACAAACAGTCAAATTATGGTTAGCGTTATACAAACAGTCAAATTATGGTTAGCGTTATACAAACACTCAAATTATGGTTAGCGTTATACAAACACGCAAATTATGGTTAGCGTTATACAAACACGCAAATTATGGTTAGCGTTATACAAACACTCAAATTATGGTTAGCGTTATACAAACACACAAATTATGGTTAGCGTTATACAAACACACAAATTATGGTTAGCGTTATACAAACACTCAAATTATGGTTAGCGTTATACAAACACACAAATTATGGTTAGCGTTATACAAACACACAAATTATGGTCAGCGTTATACAAACACACAAATTATATTTAGCATTATACAAACACACAAATTATGGTTAGCGTTATACAAACACTTAAATTATGGTTAGCGTTATACAAACACACAAATTATGGTTAGCGTTATACAAACACTCAAATTATGGTTAGCGTTATACAAACACACAAATTATGGTTAGCGTTATACAAACACACAAATTATGGTTAGCGTTATACAAACACTCAAATTATGGTTAGCGTTATACAAACACACAAATTATGGTTAGCGTTATACAAACACACAAATTATGGTCAGCGTTATACAAACACACAAATTATATTTAGCATTATACAAACACTCAAATTATGGTTAGCGTTATACAAACACTCAAATTATGGTTAGCGTTATACAAACACTCAAATTATGGTTAGCGTTATACAAACACTCAAATTATGGTTAGTGTTATACAAACACTCAAATTATGGTTAGCGTTATACAAACACTCAAATTATGGTTAGCGTTATACAAACACACAAATTATGTTTAGCGTTATACAAACACATAAATTATGGTTAGTGTTATACAAACACATAAATTATGGTTAGCGTTATACAAACACACAAATTATGGTTAGCGTTATACAAACACGCAAATTATGGGTAGGGTTATACAAGCACACAAATTATGGTTAGTGTTATACAAACACACAAATTATGGTTAGCGTTATACAAACACGCAAATTATGGGTAGGGTTATACAAACACTCAAATTATGGTTAGCGTTATACAAACACTCAAATTATGGTTAGCGTTATACAAACACACAGATTATGGTTAGCATTATACAAACACACAAATTATGGTTAGCGTTATACAAAGACACAAATTATGGTTAGCGTTATACAAAGACACAAATTATGGTTAGCGTTATACAAACACACAAATTATGGTTAGCGTTATACAAACACACATATTATGGTTAGCGTTATACAAACACACAAATTATGGTTAGCATTATACAAACACACAAATTATGGTTAGCGTTATACAAACACACAAATTATGGTTAGCATTATACAAACACACAAATTATGGTTAGCGTTATACAAACACACAAATTATGGTTAGCGTTATACAAACACACAAATTATGGTTAGCGTTATTCAAACACTCAAATTATGGTCAGCGTTATACAAACACTCAAATTATGGTTAGCGTTATACAAACACACAAATTATGGTTAGCGTTATACAAACACTCAAATTATGGTTAGCGTTATACAAACACATAAATTATGGTTAGCGTTATACAAACACATAAATTATGGTTAGCGTTATACAAACACATAAATTATGGTTAGCGTTATACAAACACACAAATTATGGTTAGCGTTATACAAACACATAAATTATGGTTAGCGTTATACAAACACTCAAATTATGTTTAGCGTTATACAAACACACAAATTATAGTTAGCGTTATACAAACACACAAATTATGGTTAGCGTTATACAAACACACAAATTATGGTTAGCGTTATACAAACACACAAATTATGTTTAGTGTTATACAAACACACAAATTATGGTTAGCGTTATACAAACACACAAATTATGGTTAGCGTTATACAAACACACAAATTATGGTTAGCGTTATACAAACACTCAAATTATGGTTAGCGTTATACAAACACACAAATTATGGTTAGCGTTATACAAACACACAAATTATGTTTAGTGTTATACAAACACACAAATTATGGTTAGCGTTATACAAACACACAAATTATGGTTAGCGTTATACAAACACACAAATTATGTTTAGTGTTATACAAACACACAAATTATGGTTAGCGTTATACAAACACACAAATTATGGTTAGCGTTATACAAACACACAAATTATGTTTAGTGTTATACAAACACACAAATTATGGTTAGCGTTATACAAACACACAAATTATGGTTAGCGTTATACAAACACTCAAATTATGGTTAGCGTTATACAAACACTCAAATTATGGTTAGCGTTATACAAACACACAAACGTACGTGAGATTCTAACGATACTCTTTTGATGAATGTTAAGCAACACATTTACAAAAGTGAACTGTGATTTTTTATTAACTAGTTTAAAATACTATTATTCCGTTTCTGATGTCCGTTTGTTTTCCTAATTGAACCTGCTTTTCTTTGCTGTTTTAACAGCTTGTTTCAAAATTCTTTGATTTAGTTTGTTGAAAGAAGATCTGTACATTTTCCAACGCATTTGAAATGAAATCTAATCTTGATTGAAATCTTTGTTTAATTACTCTATTTATGCACATATCAGTTGCTAAGAGACACATTTGATAAGTTTTGAAACGAATTTATTTGTAAGTAATAACACAAGTCTTTTTACTATTAGGCATCATGTTCTGTTTAACGTCTATTTTACATGCTGGCATGTGTTGGACGGTTTATAGAAAATTGACTCCAAAACTAACCTATCTCTGACCAAGTCTTTATTTATCCCTCTTTCTTTCAAGCCCTTTCTTTTCACTTCCTCCCATGTTTTGCTTGTACTACCCCTGCTATCTCAACTGTTCTACATCTACTAATCACCAAAACTCTCATCCATTCTTTTAATGTGACCAAACCAATAAAGTCTCCTGTTCTGCACAATCTCCTTATACTCCCCAGATTTAATCTTTTTCTGAGGTCATAAGATATAATCCTGTATCACATTACACATCCATCGTATCATTCTCATATCATTTCTCTCTATGGAATACATATTATCAACAGTTGTCACTTCCATGCATCATCACACTGTGTACACATGCCTGATAGACTCTTCCCTTATTAGTAATCATAGAAATTCCCTGGAATTATTCCATCCACTTCTAACTCTTACAATCACACTAGCACCTGCTCCACCCTGTGCTCCAATAGTATCAGAAAGGTAACAAAACTTATGGGCAAGCCGTGCTATCAAAATTTACTTTCACCACATCTGAGTTCTCATCCATCTGCACTTTTTGCACACAAACTGGTTATTATTTCGCAACCTACCGGTAATTCCATTGCACTTCTTATTTTTATTGATTGAAATTAATTTCTGTCTTGTATTTTTCTGTTGGTCATTCAACAAAGAAGTTTATCAGGAACTAACTGAAGTAGCCATTGTGATATGTGTATATTGACGGATACTCCAGTTTTCACCGTGCGATACAAACTTTAGAAAGTGTGTAGATCGAAAGAATAAATGCCATTTTTACAAGATTCTCCTTGACCACATGAAAACAACAAGTTAACATATTTTATTCTTTTTTAGATTTGAATAGAGGAAGGCAGAGGAGTCACATATACTCCACCTTCCGTCAATAATACCGGGAAAACATTTAAACAAGATAAAGTTTTGCCATATACACCGTTTTGTTGACATTAGTATCTCTCTCTCCTCTCCTCTCCCCCTCCCCATCCCCCTACCCCCTCTCTCTTGTTTATGTGTTCAGCAGATAACGTCAAGATTTCGTACTTTTGATGAGTTTCCTAAATAATTGCGGATGTTGAGTAATGATTGCAATTAAAAGCCGTTTCGTCAAACATAGAATATGACTAGTTTACAATTGGCTATTCAGAAAGTATAAAATAACAATATAAACAAGCCGCGCATGCGTGGTCCCCCCTCTGTATGTGACTCGATGTGGCGAGTGTAAAATGCAATAAATTTGGGCAATTTGGGGCATTTTTGACCCCCTTTGACCCTCTGGGGGCGCGAACCAGAATTTTTCTGAGGTCAAGGATGCTCATTTTATATCAAGACCAATTGCCTCTACATTTTGGCCAAGTTTCAGAAAAAATTGAATTGATGGATCAAACGTTATGGGAGAAAAGGATCATTTTTTTTGCCCATTTTGGGGCCTTTTGACCCCCTGGGGGGGGGGGGGGCTAACCAGATTTTTTTTTCAAAAATCGGAGAATGTCACTTTCTAACCTGACCAAAGTTACAACTTCATACAAAATTTCAGAGAAATTCAATGGATGGTTGCAGAGAAAAATCCGGACGAAATGCCTCAAAACATAGGTCCCCCGATTTTATAAATCGGGGGACCAATTAAAACAAGTAATGCTAACATAACCGTCCATGAATGCTTCTAATAGAAATACAGTAAAGTAGTAAGACATTTTTATAAATAACCTAGAATATTCCTCCATCTCTCTCCTTAAATATTTTTAGGTAAACATTTTCTTTCTAGTTATTACTCATGATTATTACTCGTGATTATTATTATTATTATTATCATTATTATTATTATTATTATTATTATTATTATTATTATTATTATTATTATTATATCACTTAATGTTTTGTCTATTTAAAAAAAATTTACTCTTTATTAATTTCTTGCTCAAAATTTACCTTTTCTTTTCTTTTATTTTTCTTGTTCAGGGACGCCATGTTCTTTTGAAAGCTGTTTAAACCAATTTAGTGACGTTTTAAGCTTCTTCCGCTTAAACAGAGTTCACTTTTTAACTGATAAGAATTATATGTGAACACATCAGAATTGTAGAGGTGACTAAGTTGGGCACGGCAAAGAAAAAGGTTTAGAAACCACTACTTCAGAAGTATCCTGTGTGTGTGTGTATTTCGATCTCAGTTTGAAACACTTGCTTGTCTAGCCACACTGAAAAGCTGTGATACAGCGAAACAGTCTGTGGATGACTAAAATGTGCCCCCCCCCCTTCTTGGTAAGTGAAATTGCCAACTGCCACCATTGCTTATTGTGTAAACAAATCAAGCTCTCAGCATTTGACAATGTCTATCATTGAGATTTCGCTTACTCTCAGCAGTGGACAGATGATAGCATCGACTGTCGTCTCGACGGTTAAGTTTCGATCCTGGCTTGAAGCACTTGCTTGTCTAGCTACATTGAAGAGCTGTGATACAGCTAAACAGTCTGTCTGTGGATGACTATACACTGCTGAGAATCAGTCCAATGGCAACATTTTCCACAGATGGGAAGTTCTTTGAAATAAACTCTGTTTATGGAAATTCCGTTTGGAGGATGAAAGAAAAGTTCTTTGCAGTTGTGGTAATAAGACGATTTAAAATGTTATTCTTAAATAAATCAGTCGTGACTGAAACTAAAATGCTAACAATCCTAGAAGCATTATAACATTTATAATTATCAGACGAGATTTTGAAGGCCTAACAAACCTATAGGTAAGTAAATCCAGCACTGGGGAAGGGGTTTACTGTAAACCCCATTTTCAAAAACTATCCAGTATCTGTTTTATTTTCGGTCAGACGAGGAGAAATCCTTCTCAACTGTGTCAATTAAAATTTTTGTCTCGTCTAAAGTGCCCCTTTTTGGGGAGCTGGATATTCCTCACATAAAAACCGACCTCATGTCTCACTTTGGCCTTGCGGTGTCGCAAGTAAATAGGAACTGTGCACTACCACCTTGTTATCTGCCATTTCAGCCTCAACGTCTTTATGAGCGTAATCAGGCTCTTTTCCATCTTGTTAGTATTTACAAAGGGTTTCCTGGACAGTTTTCAAAAGTCATAGTCCCCAAAATGTAGGTTTGAAACTCTTTTAGAACATGTCCATTGTTTCTAGAGACAAAAAGGGCCAACAACAATATAAACTTCTATGGAAGGTGCTCGTAAGACATTCACAGCAAGAACTCGTCTTCTACCACCACTTTCTCCCGCCATCAAACGGAATTTCTCAAAACTACCCATCTGTGGAATACATGATCACGGGATTGCTTCCCTGCAGGCTACAACATGGTCGTCTTCAAATCCAATGTCAACAAATACTTGTCCTAAACCGTCCTCATAAGTTTTTGTTTATTCCATTCATCTTTTTCAATCCTCTCATAATATTCTTCATCATTCAACTGACAATTCATCCATCTCATTAACACTTATCCTTAAGTCGTTTTTAGCCTTGATAAGTGGTGACTCATTAGTAAAAACAAATGCTTCATAAAAAAGCAGAATTTTTTACTCATTCAAAGAGTATGGACCTGTGCGAACGATCTGAGTCTCACTTGTTCTTGTCGCAGGGTGAGTGATAGAACAAACCGGAACATTGATGTTTTATGAGACTCAGTTGAGCAGAACCGAAACAAATCACTTTAACCATGCAGTCAAGAATTGGGAATCTCTCATAGTATTCTTCATCACTAACAATCCATCTCATTAACCATTATCCTCGGATGGGTTTTAGCCTTGATAAGTGATGACTAATTAGTCTAAAAAAAGAAAAACTACATTTTACTGGACTTTAGTAATATTTAGAGTTTAGTAGAAGTGCGGTTGGACATTGCGTAATTCTTGCTTATAATTCAACTTTTCATTGTGCAAACAGGCATCCTTTCAGAGTATATCCATTGTTTCTCAATACAAAAAGACAACAATTTTTATTTGAATAAACTTTGGTATTTGTATATGTTTATATATTTGTATGTACAGGATTCACTCCTAAACTAATTAACCGATTATTATAACTTTTCGAACACAGCTCTTAGGCATAAGGGGTCCAAATATGGACTATATTTAGTTTAATTTAGTTTATGGCAGTAAAAAAAGGGTGAAATTTTAACAATAGATATTAGACATCAATTAATAAATATTCCCCAAATTTCAGTTTCTTTGTAGTATTTTAAAAGGTTTTCAGGGGGCCGTATATGGGTGCAGCCTCCCATTTGAAAATTCAAATATTTCAGATTTGCATTTAATTTGATCCATGGTCATTAGACACCACTTAAGTAAGATTCCCTGAATTTCAATTTCTTCTTAAACCCCCTTAAGCTTAAGCCTAAACTTGACATTTTCTAGAATCAAAATCATGTAATGGATTTTAATCAAAATTGGAAAAAATATAAGGTTTAGTAGCATCTATCTTTATTTTAATCTCCTTAAGGGGACATAAAAGTGGTGCAAAACTGTTCTATTTAGTGAATTAATTTTACCTATCCTAGGACGGGTATTCTTCTAGTAACAATATAAATACCATTTTATTATCTAATACTGAATCAAGGCCATCATGATGCCCAATAATTGTACGAAGCCAATCCTGTTTTTAATTTGCTTTGTATTTTGTTTTTTGTTTCTTTTTTATTTTCTGCCACTTTTTTTGTTGTTCTCTTTCAAAAATAACAATTGAAAATCTCAGTTTTTGTGCTCCATCTTTTTGTTTCGCTCTTCACGAGGATGCTGATGAACAGAACCAAAACACTTTGAAAAGTTATTTACAAAATCCTTACCGAAAAACAATTGATAATTCTATGCTGCAGGATAAAATTCCTAATGACCACCTGACACGTTGCCATACTTTTGCTTTGTCGAACATGGGCGTTATTGTCTTTTTACACTCCGATACTAGCGAGGATGGTGTTAGCAGGTCATGCTCTACTTTACTTAGATGTAAACCGCAGAAACAGTTTTATGCTTTATGACAATTGTTTGGTTCATTTACTACTAACTAAAGTACCCATCAACGTTTCTCTTCTGCAATAAAATAAAAGGTACTACTTCAGGGTTTGCGCTTAATTTCCGTGACTCCTCGGCCGCATCGATCCGACAGGACGCGGAAGCGTCCGAGACCTGCCGAGTTGAAAACAAGAAAAAGAAAAAAAATGCATATATTTTTATAAAAAAAAAAAAAAATGAAAAATGAACAAACCATAGCTGAAGAACTATAAATAAACTTTTTTTTTTATTGTTTTCGTGGGCAAAATGAAACATTTTTATGATTTTTTTTTTATGTGTTTCGTGTTACGTAAAGCAAAGGAGTCAATTTTACAATTAGGCAAGTTCTTTTTTTATATATTTTTTTTTGGGGGGGGGGGGGGATTACGTATATTTTCTCGTAGATGTTCAGGGTTTACTGCTACTTTTGCTGCCGCTTGTTTTGTTAGGCTGAGCAAAAGACTGTTATACGCCCTCCAGCAATCGGATACTACCGTCGTCCCAGGTACTGGCTTGATTATTGGAAGAGTTAGGGTTTCGGAATTCCTGTTAGGCACTGTCACCAGGAAACCCCTCCTTCTCTGTGGGGTCGTATCCCCCCCCCTCCCCCGCCCCCGAAGACCCAGAGCGACTGGAGAAAACACGACCAGCATTGTTTGTTTTTTTTTTCCGGCGGTTGAATAGAGACTCGTCTATTTCCACCGTATTCCCTGGGCCTCCGAGTCGCCGAGGGTTGCGCGACAGACATTTTTTTTTTGTTCAGTTTTGTTTACAGCCTCGTTTTCGACTTGGCAGGTCTCGGACGCTTCCGTGAGCTGTCGAATCGCTGCTGCCGAGCAGTCACGGAAATTAGGCGCAAACCCTGGAGTAGTACCAAATAAAAAAATAAACAGGTTTATGATGATGATGATGATGATCGATATCGGCTCTGAAATAACTGCTATAGCAAACAAAACACAACTGTCTAGTGTGAGATTCGAACCCTGAAAGATGGCATAAAATATTGGAACTAGTGATGGGACGATTCCAATATATTTATCTCGATGGGAAATTGGGCAACAAGATGTTTGTTTAGATTACATTAAAATTTCTGAATGTTGATACAGTCGGGGAAACAGGGAGCAGGGATAGAATTTCAAAGGTAAGCTGTCCAAGGTAAAGAAGCTATTAGAGTAGAAAATCTTCCACCATCTAGGGACCTTTACAGAGAAGGGGTGTGATTTTGCTGCAAGTCGGGTGGGTTGGGGGTATTTACGTTGAGTTAGCAGTAAATTAATTGGAGAATATTCTGTGAAAGTACGACATGGGGCTGGAGCTTGGCAGAAAGTGTGGGACCTATTATTATTAGGTTAGAAATTATTTTTTGCACCCTGCCCAAGAGAGAAAGGCTAGTGGTTGGTGCACTAGCCCATATTAGGTAACAATACTCCATGCACAGTCGAATGATAGCTTTATAGAAATATAAGATACTGGCAGGTGTGAAAAGTTTTCTTTCTAGGTACAGGAAGCATACTTTCTTTGCAGCAGACTTGGCAGCATCGTCTATGTACATTACAGCTCGGAGGTCACTCGAAGATAAGGGTCAATGAGATTGTGAGTTGGACGATGAACAACACCATGAGAAGATTGGAAACGATAGGTGGAATTGGCAGAATTCAATTATTTAAGAGGACGATACAGCAAGTATTTGTTAACATTGGATTTCAAAACGACCATGTTGTAGTCAGCTAGGAAGCAGCCCCGTAGTATTGCGTTTAACAGATGAGAAGTTCTAAGAAAGAAGTTTTTTATGGAAATTCCCTTTGGTTTTAGGTACACTGAGGAAGAAAGAAAATGTGGTAGTTAGATGAGTTCTTGCTGTGAATGTACTAAGTGGAAACGAGAGACAGTCAAATGAATAGCTTCGTGCTACGTACACTACCGAAATTTGAAAAAAAACATGATTTGATTCGATTTAACTCAACATTTTTCAACCAATAAAAATGGTTCTTACTTGAAGTCTTCGTAGCTCTTTACTTTTGGTTGTTGTATCATGGCGTAAATAAGATTGATATCTTTCTGCATGGAAAAGCTTTCTCATTCTTTCTTTGATATTGTCTTAGCCTCTACATATCAACCCGTTTGAGTTATTTAATGCTGAAGCGCAAAACTTCATGTAAGCAATTCATTGATTGGCTCCATTGCTATATTTCACTGAAAATGAACTCAAAAAAACACACGCGAAGATGACTCATGGAGATAAAGGTCAGAAACACTCACACATGCTTAAAACATTCATAGCTTTGACCCAGATAAGCAAATGATATGAAACCCCGCATACACACACGCACACGTGCGTGCATGTGCAGAAACGTCAAACTGTTAAAAACAAACCCATTTTTTTTAAACGAAAAGAATATCTGAAGAGAGCCAAGATGCTCGAAACGTTATAAAATAATGAAATGATAAGCAATTTTTAAAGTTTTTAAAAATTTATAAATGTTGGTGACCTCACTTCTTTTAAAAATATACACTTTTCTCTCGTTGGAACCACACTACGCTATACTCTCTCTCCCTCTCTCTCTCTCTCTCTCTCTCTCTCTCTCTCTCTCTATATATATATATATATATATATATATATATATATATATATATATATATATATATATATATATATATATATATAAATATATATATATATATATATATATATATATTTGTCGCTCCTCGAAAAAGTAGAGCACTGTAAGTGTAGTATTAACACAGCTTGACGTCACTAGCTTTAAAATGCATCGTTCCTTCCCTTAAAAGAAGTAGAACATTCTGGACGTTAAGCCCGCCGATAAAGTGCTAAAATTATCACCGTTTATTTGCTATTTAAAATTGGCCGAGTGGTTAAAGACGTCGGATTTGAGTTGAAAAATACTTGTGATCCGGGGTTTCGAATCGCATAACCGGTAGTGAATAGTCATATCTCTATGCTGATGAGTCCCGATTAAAAAAGGACGAAACGTATATGTACATAGATAATAAACAATAACAAATATTTATTATATATATATATATATATATATATATATATATATATTGGGGGGAGGGACCACAAAAATTTGAAATTGTGTTATTGATGCAAATCCCCAAAAAGGCATAATAAATGAATCTTTATTTATTTTTGAGACACTTCTACATTTTTTCCTCCTCTCCTTCCAGATCCAGACCTGCTCGATGAAACAGACAGCCTTGGCCGATCTAGCCTCTTTTATGCCATCCAATATAATCACTTGGATGTCCTTGAATATCTTTTGCATAAAGGAGCAAATCCAAATATTGTGGCTCACGGTAAGTTATTGCTTATTGCGTTCTATAAGAATTATCTGAACTAGCAAATATATGCTCCCTCCGGTCGCATATTTTTGCTAGGCTGCCGCATCAGAAATGAAGGCTCACGCGTAAGCCAATGGAGCCCCAGTCATATTTCTGTGGTGGTTAGACATTGATTTTCTGTGTTTATGACCAAGATTATTTTTAGTTGAAAATAAAGGAAAAAAAATTCGATCCTACCCCGATTTTTGTTGTACCCTCGCCCATAAATAGAAAGACTTGTAGTTTAAAAAGAAAGAAAAATTTTTTTTTGTACCCCCCCTCAATTTTTTTATATTACCAGTCATAGAAATATTTTTTAGTTAAGAAAAAAAAAAAAAATTTTTTTTTGACCGCCTTCCCCCAATTTTTTTATCCTCCCCCCCCCTATACATGTAAATATTTTTAATTAAAAAGGAAAAAAAAAACCTAACCCTAACTGTAACGATGGTGTCAAAGTTAGTGTGGGTCCTAAAATGAAAAGGCACCAAAAAATCAAATACAGTGTGTGTGTGTGTGTGGGGGGGGGTTGTTTAATGACCTTTTTTTAATTAAACAATTTGATTCTACAATCAGTTGTATAGTTTTCCAGTACAATGTGTTAGTTTATTTTGTTGACATTAAAGAAAAAAAAATCACATCTTTTTTTTAAATAAATAAAACAGGTCGTGAAAAAATGATAATATTGGATATGAAAGTATTAAGAAATCAAATACAGTAAACACGAAAAGTTTTTTAATTCTCGGAAAGAAAAAGTTTACCTGAACTGTGTGTGTGTGCGTGTGTGCGTGCGCGCGTTTTTATATAGTAATTTTTAAATCAATTATTATTTTAATTAAACAATTTGATTTAATAAATTTGTGTTTTAAAACATAATGGCTAAGAATAAACAAACTTAGGACGGTTTTAAAAATGGAAAACTGATACCAGCGTTGTTGTTTACATATTAACATCGGCTGCTTAATCAGATCGCCATATTTAATTACCGGAGGGAGGGATGACACCACTGATTAAACAACTAATCGGCTGCTTAATCAGATCGCCATATTTAATTACCGGAGGGAGGGAGGACGCCACTTATTAAACAGCTAATGACTTTGCAATTTTAACAGTACTCGCGTTGAAATGGTTTAGAAAACACGCCGGTTATGATGAAAATCGCTTTAATTAATTGTATGAATAATGTTTATTAATATAACCTTATCAGAAAATATTGTAAATACATATGTAAATTGGATAATAGCAGTTATAAGTGTATATTTGTAAATATGAATTTAATTGCAGGTTTAAAGGAATGACTTATGTTAATGGCCATACCCATCTGGTGTCTGAACGCCCTTTGATGACAGTATATAAAGAATTTCAAAAAGATTAGTTTCAGTTAAATAGTCATACTGGAGTTTCGGCTTCAGACAGACAGACAGACAGATACATAAACTCCATTATTAATAGATATAGGAACAAGATAGCTTGAAATCTAACATATAAAGTTATCTTGCCAGATTTTCAAAGTCAGACCCAAATAGCAATCTGTCTGATATCAATACTTGATTCCAACTTCGTTTTTTTTTTCCTTTCACTGTTATTGAGATGAATATATTTTTAACTTTTTTAAAAAAAAATACTTATTCCAGAAAAAAACCATTAAAGTGGAGTAATTTTCCCTTTACCGAATATTAAACATTAAAGGAAAGTAATCTGCAAAAATAAATATCTAAAAACACTTTACATTTTTAAACATTAAAGGGATATTTCCGCATTAATTACACATAATTATTTGTTCTTTAGCATTAAGTGCGAAAACAAACTTTAAAAAATTCACATTTCACTAAATACTTTGTTTAAGTCAACAAAATTAATTTCTATTTATTCATAAAAAAGTAGGTCATTTTTTTTCTTTTACTCCCGGACACCACCGGCTACGTACAGCTAGTGTTGTGTTTCTTTGTTGGTCCCCCCGATTTATAAAATCGGGGGACCTATGTTTTGAGGCATTTCCGTCCGTCCATCCGTATTTTTCTCCGCAACCATCCATTGAATTTCTCTGAAATTTTGCATGAAGTTGTAACTTTGGTCAGGTTAGAAAGTGACATTCTCCGATTTTAGAAAAAAATTTCTGGTTAGCCCCCCAGGAGATTAAAAGGCTCCGAAATGGCAAAAAATGACATTTTTTGCCCCATAACTTTTCATCCATACATTCAATTACTCTGAAACGTGGAGGCAATTGTTCCTAATAGAAAATAAGTATCGCTGACCTTGGAAAAAATCTGGTTCGCGCCCCCAGGGGGTCAAAAGCCCCCATAAAAGGGCAAAAAATGATCCTTTTCTCCCATAACGTTTGATCCATCCATTCAATTTTTCTGAAACTTGGCCAAAATGTAGAGGCAATTGTTCTGGATATAAAATGAGCATCCTTGACCTCAGAAAAATTCTGGTTCGCGCCCCCATGGGTTCAAAGGGGTGGGGGGGTCAAAAATGCCCCAAATTGCCCAAATTTATTGCATTTTACACTCGCCACATCGAGTTACATACAGAGGGGGACCACGCATGCGCAGCTTGTTTGAAAATTGTAATCATCACTTGGATAGTCAGGAAAATATAAGCTTTAGATTATAGTGACCAGTGGTTGCTTCTCAGAATGGGGCGGTGGCAGAGTAAGGAGCCAACACTTATCTCTGATTCTTAGTTTTCTTTCTTTCTCTTTAATAAAACTTTGGCACGTCAATCTCCACTAAGTCTTTCACAATCTTTCATTTATATTATTTGCTCTCTTTTATATTTAAACTATAATTTCCCCCATTTTTATATCTTAATTATTAATTTGCTTCGTTAACTCAGAGCAACATGCATCAGTGTTTCATCCCTGTAGACCGCCACTCCAGTTGGACCGATTTCTATATAAGCCAGATATCTTCAGCATTTAGTCAGTGAATTCTTCAGTGCTATTCGAAACCACACTGCTCAGAGATACCCCTAAGGCACAAGCCCTATGCCCAACTTTCAGTGCTGAATTCACATAGTATCTGTGGAGGGTTTTCAATTCATGTGCATTAAATCGACGTTCCATAGATAAACGGATCTGCTGTTCCCATACAACTGTATTGACATTTTTTCTTTTTGATTCCTTCTTTATGCCCGGCATCTGACTCAAGCCAAAACATTGTTCGACGACTCACAACTTTCCATGATCAAAGTACACAATGTACTGGAATGCAAGCTGTTTGAATCATTAACCGGATGCAGGGACGAACCACAAGCGAGAGGTTGACTCAAGTAGTCCTAAATGTTTACAATGCTCTCACATTATGTGAGTGCAGGAGAAGCTTCAGAATATTTTTGTCTACATTTTTTGGATGAAGAATTATAATTATTTACATTGTTTTTCTTTGAACTATTGTCCTCATCAATGTTTATATTGCAGCCATTTTCTTTGCCCAACCATCATTCCACTATTTGTCATAATATTTCTATAATGCAACCACTTCTATGGTTAATCCTTTTGAAATGTTATATTTTATTGCTATTGTAACCTGCATATCAGGTTCAACAGAGAAAATAATACTTCAACAAACAGTAAGAATAGAAAATACAGTTTACTAAATAAAATATACAAGGTGAACAGAGTAATTCAGTAATCACTAGATTGAACTAGCAAGTCTATTTCGATCTTGTTAGTTCTCGTTCTTTTTATATGACGACAATGCCAGTCTCTTTATTTCAGAATTATATGACAACAAAATTTCATAGAGAAAAAGAATGTTGACTGTTTTCATGCTAGCCGAGGTTCACCTGAGCATCATTCTGCCAATCTAGGGCCTGACTTGAACCATAAGACCCTTTTTTGTAAGAATGATATATGGTTGATCTCGGTCCTAGGAGGTGGACTCTCCCAGGCATTAACCCCCCCCCCTTTCGGGAGAGGGTTCGTTTATTACTGATTGCTTACCTGGTAATTCCTATGGATCACATCTAATTTTGTACCTAATCAGAGTGCCCCCCCCCTCGGGGGAGATGGTTTTCCCCATCGTCCGACCTTATGCCACATCTTGCTGCTGCATTGGAAAGCGAGTAAATACTGACTACATTAACAATTAAATAAATCTGGTATTGTGATTTTATTTGTTTATTATTAAAAACAGAACTTTCGTTAGAGGATAATATTTTTTTATGGAGTTGGGATGCCTAACTGATAAGCAGCCATCTTTCTTTTGTAATTGCGTTGAGGAAGTCAGTATACTTGAAGCTGTATCTTGGCATGGAAAAATGCGAGAGAGGAGAGGAGGAGGAGGGGGGGGAGAAAGAAAATTCTTCTTGATGCTTGCAAATGTCCTGTAGCAGCTCGTTGGTTTCTTAGGATAAAGCTGACCCAGAAAGATAGATTTAACTTGTTTTTTTCCCCTAGGTCAAGATAGCTAAACTTTTATCACTTGATATGAGCTTAAAAAGAAAATCTCATTGGAAATACAGCCAGAAAGTAAATGAATTCAACGTTCATCATGATATGCCATCATTGTATGCCAGAAAAAAAACATTTTTGCAACATATAAGTGCCCCCCCCTCTCACCGTCTGCCAAACTCGAAAACTATTAAGCCTTGTATATGTAGATGAGTAGATACAACCAGTATTTAGTCATATTACATACAAATAAGTACAGAAAGGCAAGGATCTTTCTTCAAATTAACCCTACAGGCATTTATTTATGACTATCGGGGCTACCCGGCGTTACCCGGGCTGCAAAGATTTAAAAAAAAGAATATGTGTAACGTCTTTTTAAAAAACTTTGTTCTCTACTTCTTTTTGAACACCCTCCCCTGAATCACCCTCTCTCTGTCTGTCTCTTTCCTTTTCTGTCTGTCTGTCTGTCTCTCTCTGTTTCTCTCTCTCTGTTTCTCTCTCTCTCTGTTTCTCTCTCTCTCTCTGTTTCTCTCTCTCTCTCTCTCTCTCTGTCTTACTCTCTCTCTCTTTCTCTTTCACAATTGAAAGAAAGAAAAAGAAAGGGAAAAATAAAGTCATCAGCAGTTGACTGACCGTTTCACCTAGTTTCAGTGTTGTTTTTTCTGTAAACTTTTATTATATTCTGAGACACATAGGTGAATGTCGGAAATTAAATTTATCAATATGCTAACCGGAAATCCCAAATGACAATTAATTTTCTTCCTATAAGTAATTTCTTTTTGTGACCAATTTTGTTTGTGGTACTAGTTCCTTACAATATTGATGAATTTAATTTTTAACATACATCGACGTGTGTCAGAAGTTTACAACTAAAACTTTATTTCTTTTTCTGCATAAGTTTTAAAAAGTGCAAACAAATAAAAATTAAAAACTAAAATAACTTTACTCTGCCCCTACAACGCCGGGAAGGTTATATTTTTGTTATATTCTTGCTGTCATCATCATTATCAGACATATTGCCATCGTCATGCAATGAAAATAAAATGCACTTAAGATCTCTTAAATATGAACATTAAATACATCTTAAAAATCTTTTTAACAACTCCAAAGAAACTGAAATTTAGGGAATATTTCTTATTGTTAAAAGCTTTATTTTAGTTAAGAATATAGAGGAGTCTATATTTCATAAAAATATGACTATGAGTTCATTCATCAGCGACTGGAAGCAAAGAAAGAAATCGAAATCTGAGAGAAATATGTGCACGTATGTCTATTGTCTACTAACTACTTTGAGGCTATAAGACCTGGAAACGTAGTACTTATCTAATCAGCTGTCAGTTCTGAATTTCGAATTTTACTTCATAATAACACCATACATCACACATCACTAAGATTCTCCTTAAAAAATATCCTTCAGAAAGTATGCATCACCCACCATATTCTCCAGACCTCACACCAACAGATTGACATTTATTTAGAGATTTACAAAATCATTTGAGTGGATGACTTACTTCAAAAGAAGTAAAAAATGAGTTAGTTTCTCTTTTCAGTTCAAAATCTAAGAAATCTTGTGAGCGTGACATTAAAAGCTTCTTAACAGATGGAAAGAGAATAAAGGGGAATTGAGAAAAATGGGGAATTGAGAATAAAGGGGAATTGAGAAGAATGGGGAATTGAGAATAAAGGGGTATACACAAAGTCGTGTTAGAATTAACAGAACATTTAGTGATAGCTTTAAGGTTAAAGTAGGAGTACATCAGGGTTCTGTACTGAGTCTGTTTCCTTTCATTTGTGTCTTAGAAGCATTCTACAGAGAGTTCCGTACAGGTTGTCCAGAAGAGATGCTGTATGCTTCTTGCCTGTGAAACAATGGAAGGTCGACTTGTTAAAGACTTGAAGGAATAATATAGAAACTAAAGGTAACGTTCTTGGCCTTTTGGCTAAGATCAAAGTGTAGTATCTGTTCCGATGGATACTGCACCCCATAAACTGGTATTGTCTTGACCTTCGGGGCTTGATTTACGCCGGTCTATGGGTCTGTTGTGTGCAGTTCTAGGAGGTCCACCCTCCCAGGCTTCGCCTCCCCTCTTTGGGGAGGAGTAAGTTTATTGCTTACTGCCTGAGGCGCCCCTACCGGGGAATGCCGACGGGGCTGCCCCGGCAATTTTTAAACCCCACTTTCCCGACCCGACCTTGGGTCACATCTTACTTGTGGGAGTAAGATAAAAACTGGCCTTGTGCCTAACTCCTGGAGAGGAGTAAATCAATACTAAGACCAAAGTGGTTATCAGTAGTTGTAGTATTGGAAAGCTCCCACAAAGAGGAAAGTATCAAAGCTAAGTTTGTCGAAAGGGAGTCGGATGCAATTCAAGTTTTTGTGGTACCTACAAGCATTTGGTACACAAAAAGTGCAGTGGGATTACTGGTAAGTTGAGAGAGGATTACCAATTTGTGTGCAATAAGTGTAAGACAATGGAGATGGATGAGAATTCAGATGTGGAGAAAGTATATCTGGATCACAAAGCTATTGAGGTTGTCGAGAAGTTTTATTACCTTGGTAATACTATCGGAGCACAGGGTGGAGCAGGTGCTAGTGTGATTGCAAGAAATTAGGAGTGGATGGAGTAAGTTCAGGGAACTTCTGCCGTTGCCAGCAGAGCGTTACCACTGTCGACCAATAGAAGAGTCTATCAGGCATGTGAATTATGTCATATAACATTTTAATTCTGCTGGACCGTCTCATCAAATAAGTGTTCACATCAAAATGTGAACACTTATTTGATGAGACGGTCTAAATAGATGAAGCCGTCTTCTGATCCGTTGTTCTGCTCTGCTGGGCAGGATATGTCTTGTAGTGATTCTTCATTATACGGCATAATCCCGCTGCCACACCGGTTCTCGTTAGATCACTGAAATTAAGCAACGTTGAATCTGGTCAGTACCAGATGGGTGACCCTTTGCGAATACACGGTGCTGTATGTAAGAGGACGTCGATACTTACTTGCAAGAACTGCAAAATCCTTACATCATCATCATCTTCCCGCCAAGGGTGAATGCCTCTTTGTTTCGTTTTTTTCATTTTCGATTCTTCATTGAAATATTTGTCTGCGATCAAATCGTTAGTTCTCAAATAGAATAACTCTAAGACATTTGTTACCCCAAAATATAGATCTTTATTATATCTTAGGTACATGCTTCAGGCAGAGAGAGCAAGAAAGAGAGAGAGCGAGCACTAAATTCACATCTGATTATTTTTAAGACTAAATTTCACATGATTATCTCGTTCAACTTTCAACATATTAATCAATCACATGGCTCTTCACTTCCGTTTTGTGACATGAGTTTTTTTTACAATAATATTGTGTGTGTGTGTGTGGGGGGGGGTCCATGAGCAGCAAATATACGTTTTGCTTAATTTTATGAATTTAAAAATAGGAATAAAAAAGGTTTCGGATACAGGTTTTCCTATATTAATAAGTAATATTTGAATTGAATAAATTTGAAAATTTCATTAAAATTAGTTTTTGGTGACTAAAAAAATTAACACATTGTCTCTTAGTTGTGCCCCCCTTCCTATGTATCATGTATTTCTAAGATACACTCTAATTAATGTGCTCAAGCTCATCGTCAGTGATGTATCAACGAGTTTCGGATCTTTCAACATCAGCCAACTCTGTTATAGATGATCGGTCTCTATTTTTGAAATGCTAGAAGGAATTGGCTGTAGACTATATATATATATATATATATATATATATATATTTACTCTCCTTATGGGTGTGGCGAGTGTAAACATTAACATATTCGATAGAACTCGATGACAGTCGGAGTATTGCACTCAAAGAGTGCTCTTACTTTAATTTTACTTCTAATAATATTAAATTATATTTTTAATGTTTACCTACGTACAATGTTTTTTTATACATATATATATATATATATATATATATATATGATAATTTTATTTACACAGACATGTACAAAATCTGCGACACTGGCATGTCGATGTTATCGATCAACAGTTACTATAAACTGAGATCTCATCAGGCAGAGTTAGAATCCGATCTTAACCTCAGATCATGTCGGTGTAAATAAAATTATCATATATAAAGCTCTATTTTGATATTGAGCACTTTTTATAAACCCGGTTAAAATTCTCTGGATTACCACCCTGTGGATATTTTTCACCTGGATTATTACCATTATTATATATATATATATATATATATATATATATATATATATACATATTCTATATGTGTGTTCTATAACTTTTTCACCCCAAATGCTGCATAAGTATGCACAATGTAGAAAATATGCATAAATAGAATTGTGCATAATAGTTTAAATAAAACCAATCATCCAATAAGAAACCAGAAAAAAACGAATAGTGAATAAATAAAAGTTCGTTTTTTAAAGGAATATGCAAATTAGTTATCCTTTGTGCAGTCGCTCATATATCCACAACTGAGTATATCAGGAAGTTGTTTTTACTTTTTAAATATAAAAGTAGCCTTTTAATATCAATGTCAGTGCGACAAATAACTTAACTTTATATGCACAGAGACGAACTGAAGTTTTAGCCTGCAGAGTGTTTTCTCAAATATTCCTTTTCTGCACATCAGCTGAAGTGTAAAAAAATATGGTTTTATTTTAAACTAGAAGAAAACCAAGAATTACAGACCAAAGAATTAAATAGACTGGAAAGGAGCAGAAAGAATCTTTTCAGTTAAAATGCGAAGCTTTTACCCGTGATAAAAATATTTGTAAAAAGTTAGGGGGGGGGGATCACTGACTTGTTTACTTTTCTGTGGAGGGGGTGGGTGGTGGTGTGGGCTTTGGTTTTATTTTACAATGTAACAAAAGAATGAAATGGATGACCGATGTACGGGTAAATCGAAATGCATTATTGTGGAATTGAATTTTGTAATGAAATAAATGTGGCAGGAGGGGTTAGTGATACTAACTTGTTTGCTTGGCCTGTGTGTGTTTTGTTGGGGTGGGTGTTTTTTAAAAATAATTTACAATGTCAAACTAGACCCAAATAAATTGATCTGAAAAGAGTCTGTCAGGGATTCATATTGAGAAATTCAACCACTAAAGGTCCTTGAAAGGGGAATTTTCCTCCAGATAAAATGTTTCCTGCTGTGGTCATGATCCACTTGAGGTTTTACAAAATTAATGTTCATACCAGATGGTGGACTTCCTGGTCAGTCAATTTTTTATGTCCATGGATTGCCAACTGATTATCTTAAGTGGTCTTTCTATTGTTGTCCATGTGATATCTATATGTATTCCAGCAGAGGAGGTCAGTTGGTTTTCTGTGTGTTTCACAGACAGATGGGACTTTGAGCTCTAAGCTGACATACTGTGTTCAATCGGACTTGTGTTTTGATTCGGTCGGGCTAAGAGTTTTGATTTGCAAGCCTGTTCTTTAGTAGAAGAAAAGAAGTATCAACAAAAATAAAATTTTGTTAGTTGTTTAAAACTTGAGTTGTGATTTTGTTTGGAAGGTAAACCCTTTGTTGCAGCAGCGACCAGGCGCACATGATTGACACTGCGGCCAGTGTCGGAATCAAGCACCAAATTCAGACAAGCACAAGAAGCGGACGATTACGACTTGTGCAGTAAACGCACACAAATGCACGTTCAAAAGTGTGATGAACGGTTCAATGTTATAAATTGAGATTGTAATAAAAACAATTAGCAATTACTTTTTTTCATCAGTAAATGTTTTTTTTAGAATCTAATAAAAACAATTATCAATTCTTATGACACTTTACAAATGATATTTATGTCAAACAAGCAAAAAAAAAACTACTCGCCATCTGGCGGCCATTAATCTAGCTTTAAGTATTATTTTTAAATACATATCTCTACTTCCTCCTTCCCCTATACTTCCTGGCCCCCAAACACCGACTCTACCCTACAGAAATTCTTACACATTTTTTTATATATATTACAAAAAAACTCTTTTCTTCTGCTTTATTTTAATTAATAATCATTTATATACATTAAAAATTTAAATATTAGAATCTAAATTTAACCCCTTACGCACACATATGTAACCCCCCCCCCCCCATTTCACACAAATCACGTCCTACGTGATCTCAGACGTGACCGAATAAATTCCACCATTTCTGAAAATGTTTATCAGCTGACAGTAATCGGGATCAACCTCCCGCTTTGAAACTGACGGTACTGATGTTGCATTGAATTTCTGTAATTTATAAATATATATATATATATATATATATATATATATATATATAGTAAATGGGACACTAAAATTACAAACAAATAACACCGAACATTATTATAAACTATTAAAAAAAAGTTATGCAAATTAGGCATACAAATAGGTGTGTTTGGGTCCTTGCGCTCTACTAAATATACAATATTTCAAAAGACTGTGTTGCATTAGTGATTTAGATGACAGTGAGCCGTTTTCATGGTAACATAGGATTGACAAATGAAAAAAACTTTTGCATTTATTCATTTAGATTAAAGTTTTTGTTAAATAAAAAATTTAAGACATCCCAAAAGTATTTGACTTACTTTACATAACAAAGGTTGTGTATATTTGTTAGGTTTAATTTTATGAAGGTGAGTGGTGCAATGGATACTGGCACACACTCTGGGATCAGCGTGGTGTGTTCAAGTTTTGTTTGATTGAGTAATTTTCATTAATACACTTTGTTGCAATGTGTCCCATAGTAATGTGTCCCATAGTAATGTGTCCGTAGCAATAGAGTAGTCTATTGAGCTAAGTGTTTATCTAAAATTACATTATATTGAGTTTTGTGTTTATAAAAGTAGCAATGCATCGGAGCTTAGTTGGTTGGACTAGCATAGAATATTAAATGGATGAACGTTATTCAATAACAGTTGTGATGAAATAATAAGTCTACCTGTCGGTGTTCATTGAAAGCTCTTGTCTTTTCTTGTCGGTTGTCATAAGCCAGTCAAACCTGCTTTGCACGAACAGTAAAAGCACCGATCTTTTTCCATACGACCTACAAAAAGCAATAATCAATTGGAAAAGGAAGGAAAGCAATTCTACTCTGACAATAAATCAATCTTGAGTTTCTTGAAATTCACCTCCTCCCTCTCTCCCTTTCTCCCCTTAGTTTTTCAGGAATCAATAATTTATATTTATTTTTTGCCATATTACTTACAAGCATCTATTTATAAAAATCAAACTTTTCTAGTTATGGATGGCGCAAATTATTTATAATTTTAAAAATCAAACTTTTCTAGTTATGGATGGCGCAAATTATTGATAATTTTAAAAATCAAACTTTTCTAGTTATAGATGGCGCAAATTATTTATAATTTTAAAAATCAAACTTTTCTAGTTATGGATGGCGCAAATTATTTATAATTTTAAACATAAAACTTTTCTAGTTATGGATGGCACAAATTATTCATAATTTTAAACATAAAACTTTTCTAGTTATGGATGGCGCAAATTATTCATAATTTTAAACATAAAACTTTTCTAGTTATGGATGGCGCAAATTATTCATAATTTTAAAAGTCAAACTTTTCTAGTTATGGATGGCGCAAATTATTCATAATTTTAAAAATAAAAACTTTTCTAGTTATGGATGGCGCAAATTATTTATAATTTTAAAAATCAAACTTTTCTAGTTATGGATGCACAAATTATTCATAATTTTAAAAATCAAACTTTTCTAGTTATGGATGGCGCAAATTATTCATAATTTTAAAAATCAAACTTTTCTAGTTATGGATGGCGCAAATTATTTATAATTTTAAAAATCAAACTTTTCTAGTTATGGATGACGCAAATTATTTATAATTTAAAAAGTCAAACTTTTCTAGTTATGGATGGCGCAAATTATTTATAATTTTAAAAGTCAAACTTTTCTAGTTATGGATGGCGCAAATTATTCATAATTTTAAAAATCAAACTTTTCTACTTATGGATGGCGCAAATTATTTATAATTTTAAAAATCAAACTTTTCTAGTTATGGATGGTGCAAATTATTCATAATTTTAAAAGTCAAACTTTTCTAGTTATGGATGGCGCAAATTATTCATAATTTTAAAAATCAAACTTTTCTAGTTATGGATGGCGCAAATTATTTATAATTTTAAAAGTCAAACTTTTCTAGTTATGGATGGCGCAAATTATTCATAATTTTAAAAATCAAACTTTTCTAGTTATAGATGGCGCAAATTATTTATAATTTTAAAAATCAAACTTTTCTAGTTATGGATGGCGCAAATTATTTATAATTTTAAACATAAAACTTTTCTAGTTATGGATGGCACAAATTATTCATAATTTTAAACATAAAACTTTTCTAGTTATGGATGGCGCAAATTATTCATAATTTTAAACATAAAACTTTTCTAGTTATGGATGGCGCAAATTATTCATAATTTTAAAAGTCAAACTTTTCTAGTTATGGATGGCGCAAATTATTCATAATTTTAAAAATAAAAACTTTTCTAGTTATGGATGGCGCAAATTATTTATAATTTTAAAAATCAAACTTTTCTAGTTATGGATGCACAAATTATTCATAATTTTAAAAATCAAACTTTTCTAGTTATGGATGGCGCAAATTATTCATAATTTTAAAAATCAAACTTTTCTAGTTATGGATGGCGCAAATTATTTATAATTTTAAAAATCAAACTTTTCTAGTTATGGATGACGCAAATTATTTATAATTTAAAAAGTCAAACTTTTCTAGTTATGGATGGCGCAAATTATTTATAATTTTAAAAGTCAAACTTTTCTAGTTATGGATGGCGCAAATTATTCATAATTTTAAAAATCAAACTTTTCTACTTATGGATGGCGCAAATTATTTATAATTTTAAAAATCAAACTTTTCTAGTTATGGATGGTGCAAATTATTCATAATTTTAAAAGTCAAACTTTTCTAGTTATGGATGGCGCAAATTATTCATAATTTTAAAAATCAAACTTTTCTAGTTATGGATGGCGCAAATTATTTATAATTTTAAAAGTCAAACTTTTCTAGTTATGGATGGCGCAAATTATTCATAATTTTAAAAATCAAACTTTTCTAGTTATGGATGGCGCAAATTATTTATAATTTTAAAAGTCAAACTTTTCTAGTTATGGATGGCGCAAATTATTTATAATTTTAAAAGTCAAACTTTTCTAGTTATGGATGGCGCAAATTATTTATAATTTTAAAAGTCAAACTTTTCCAGTTATGGATGGCGCAAATTATTTATAATTTCAAAAATCAAACTTTTCTAGTTATGGATGGCGCAAATTATTCATAATTTTAAAAATCAAACTTTTCTAGTTATGGATGGCGCAAATTATTTATAATTTTAAAAGTCAAACTTTTCTAGTTATGGATGGCGCAAATTATTTATAATTTTAAAAGTCAAACTTTTCTAGTTATGGATTGCGCAAATTATTCATAATTTAAAAAATCAAACTTTTCTAGTTATGGATGGCGCAAATTATTCATAATTTTAAAAGTCAAACTTTTCTAGTTATGGATGGCGCAAATTATTTATAATTTTAAAAGTCAAACTTTTCATAGTTATGGATGGCGCAAATTATTTATAATTTTAAGTCAAACTTTTCTAGTTATGGATGGCGCAAATTATTTATAATTTTAAAAATCAAACTTTTCTAGTTACTTATGGCGCAAATTATTCATAATTTTAAAAGTCAAACTTTTCTAGTTATGGATGGCGCAAATTATTTATAATTTTAAAAGTCATACTTTTCTAGTTATGGATGGCGCAAATTATTTATAATTTTAAAAATCAAACTTTTCTAGTTACTTATGGCGCAAATTATTCATAATTTTAAAAATCAAACTTTTCTAGTTATGGATGGCGCAAATTATTTATAATTTTAAAAGTCAAACTTTTCTAGTTATGGATGGCGCAAATTATTTATAATTTTAAAAGTCAAACTTTTCTAGTTATGGATAGCGCAAATTATTCATAATTTAAAAAATCAAACTTTTCTAGTTATGGATGGCGCAAATTATTCATAATTTTAAAAGTCAAACTTTTCTAGTTACTGATGGCGCAAATTATTTATAATTTTAAAAGTCAAACTTTTCATAGTTATGGATTGCGCAAATTATTTATAATTTTAAAAGTCAAACTTTTCTAGTTATGGATGGCGCAAATTATTTATAATTTTAAAAGTCAAACTTTTCATAGTTATGGATTGCGCAAATTATTTATAATTTTAAAAGTCAAACTTTTCTAGTTACTGATGGCGCAAATTATTCATAATTTTAAAAGTTAAACTTTTCTAGTTATGGATGGCGCAAATTATTTATAATTTAAAAAGTCAAACTTTTCTAGTTATGGATGGCGCAAATTATTTATAATTTTAAAAGTCAAACTTTTCTAGTTATGGATGGCGCAAATTATTTATAATTTTAAAAGTCAAACTTTTCTAGTTATGGATGGCACAAATTATTTATAATTTTAAAAGTCAAACTTTTCCAGTTATGGATGGCGCAAATTATTTATAATTTCAAAAATCAAACTTTTCTAGTTATGGATGGCGCAAATTATTCATAATTTTAAAAATCAAACTTTTCTAGTTATGGATGGCGCAAATTATTTATAATTTTAAAAGTCAAACTTTTCTAGTTATGGATGGCGCAAATTATTTATAATTTTAAAAGTCAAACTTTTCTAGTTATGGATTGCGCAAATTATTCATAATTTAAAAAATCAAACTTTTCTAGTTATAGATGGCGCAAATTATTCATAATTTTAAAAGTCAAACTTTTCTAGTTATGGATGGCGCAAATTATTTATAATTTTAAAAGTCAAACTTTTCATAGTTATGGATGGCGCAAATTATTTATAATTTTAAGTCAAACTTTTCTAGTTATGGATGGCGCAAATTATTTATAATTTTAAAAATCAAACTTTTCTAGTTACTTATGGCGCAAATTATTCATAATTTTAAAAGTCAAACTTTTCTAGTTATGGATGGCGCAAATTATTTATAATTTTAAAAGTCAAACTTTTCTAGTTATGGATGGCGCAAATTATTTATAATTTTAAAAATCAAACTTTTCTAGTTACTTATGGCGCAAATTATTCATAATTTTAAAAATCAAACTTTTCTAGTTATGGATGGCGCAAATTATTTATAATTTTAAAAGTCAAACTTTTCTAGTTATGGATGGCGCAAATTATTTATAATTTTAAAAGTCAAACTTTTCTAGTTATGGATGGCGCAAATTATTCATAATTTAAAAAATCAAACTTTTCTAGTTATGGATGGCGCAAATTATTCATAATTTTAAAAGTCAAACTTTTCTAGTTACTGATGGCGCAAATTATTTATAATTTTAAAAGTCAAACTTTTCATAGTTATGGATTGCGCAAATTATTTATAATTTTAAAAGTCAAACTTTTCTAGTTATGGATGGCGCAAATTATTTATAATTTTAAAAGTCAAACTTTTCATAGTTATGGATTGCGCAAATTATTTATAATTTTAAAAGTCAAACTTTTCTAGTTACTGATGGCGCAAATTATTCATAATTTTAAAAGTTAAACTTTTCTAGTTATGGATGGCGCAAATTATTTATAATTTAAAAAGTCAAACTTTTCTAGTTATGGATGGCGCAAATTATTTATAATTTTAAAAGTCAAACTTTTCTAGTTATGGATGGCGCAAATTATTTATAATTTTAAAAATCAAACTTTTCTAGTTACTGATGGCGCAAATTATTCATAATTTTAAAAGTTAAACTTTTCTAGTTATGGATGGCGCAAATTATTTATAATTTAAAAAGTCAAACTTTTATAGTTATGGATGGCGCAAATTATTTATAATTTTAAAAGTCAAACTTTTCTAGTTATGGATGGCGCAAATTATTCATAATTTAAAAAATCAAACTTTTCTAGTTATGGATGGCGTAAATTATTTATAATTTTAAAAGTCAAACTTTTCTAGTTATGGATGGCGCAAATTATTTATAATTTTAAAAGTCAAACTTTTCTAGTTATGGATGGCGCAAATTATTCATAATTTTAAAAATCAAACTTTTCTAGTTATGGATGGCGCAAATTATTTATAATTTTACTCCTTCTCTCCTGAACACTAGCACAGTTTTATATTAATCCCTCCAAGCATTTTATTTATCAAATTCAGACTTTTGTAATTACAAATAACATAATATTTTTGCCACTGAAGAGTAAGGGGCTATGGTGATTGGGACCAGATTTAGGGGGGGGGGGGGGATTGAGGAGTTGGAGAGCAAGATGTTTGTTCACATTACATTTAAAGTTCTACATGTTGGTATGGTCAGGGAAACAGGGAGCATGGAGGGAATTCTAAAGGTCTGAGGAAAGAAGTCATGAGAGTATGAAATTTTCCGGCATTTAGGAATCTCTAAAGTGAAAGGGTATGATTTTGCTGCTAACTGGGTGGGGCGGGGTTATTTATGTTAAGTTCATCGGAACACATTCCGTGGAAGTACTTGTAAAACAAGCTCAACAATACAACACTGTGGCAATGCGACAAGGGCTGTCCAGAAGGGAGAGACTAGTGGTTGGTGCACCAGCCCAGATATGGCAACAATACTCTATGCATGTGCGAATGGTTGCTTTATAGAAATATAGGATACTGGTAGGTGTGAGAAGTTTTCTAGCTCAGTAAAGGAAGTCCACCTTCTTTGCAGCAGACTTGGCAGCATCTTACATATTCTACTTCATGTTTGCTGCAGATCTTCTTACTACTAACCTAATCTAATAATACTAAACCAGCAGTGACAATAGGAGTATAGGCATAGAAAAAAAATACAGATTGATATAATGTTGCTAAGAAAGGCATCCTTAAATGTGTGAAATAGAAAAATATATTAAAAAAAAACAGTGACTGTGAAGAAGCCAGCAGAAGAAATAATGAAAAGAAAATCGGGGAAAAAAGAACGAGTGAAAAAGACTTGAATAAGAAAGTGAGAATATCGTTATATGCCATTGTCATTGTTAGTTTAGGATTAAGGAAAGCTGGGGAAACGTACAAAATTTTGTTATTAGAATTTTATGTAAGTAATTTTTTTTTAACGAGTCATCACTCATCAAGGCCCAAAGGTCACGTGAGGATAAGGGTCAATGGATTTTTATCAAGTGTCACGTGAGACAAACGCCTTGAGGATTGCAGACGATGGTTGGAACTGGGCAGAATTCGATTATTTAAGAGGACGGCCTAAAAAGAATTTGTTAACATTGGACTTGAAAATGATCATGTTGTAGTCAGCTGGGAAGCAGCCCCATGGTATTGTGTTCCACAGACGTGTAGTTCTTGGAAAGAAACTCTGCTCATAGACGTTCCCTTTAGTTTTAGATACACAGAGGAAGAAAGAATTTTTTTTTACAGTAGTTGTAGGTAGACGAGTTTTTGCTGTGAATGTTTAACAGGGAGGGGAACAAGAGATTGGAGCTCAGTCGAGCAGCTACCGTGAAAAAAACGATGGAATAAAGAAAGACGAGTAAAGTTTCTTCTGTGAAAAAAGGGATGTAGGGAAGATCCCCTCCCCCACTAGATTTCGAAGTTGATTTACCCTCATCAGTGGTGGTTGCACGTGGTCACATGGGATCGAACGCAGTTCGTAGATTCAGTCTAGAATCACAATCCTAACGTCTTAACCCACGCAGCCGCGAGAAATCGGCACAGACAGTAGCTGAAATTAACGTACACCTACCCGAGAGGCGGGAGCAGGCGTTATTGTTGTCAAGAGTGTTCTACGCTCGAGCGAAACTTTGCATAATCGCTGATGACAACAAACGTCATCATTCCAGACAGTGCTCTGCCATAAATTTTAAAGGGACATTAACTGTAAATATTTTTAAGTATTGAAGTGTTTTTTCAACCTACACTATATATATATATATATATATATATATATATATATACAGGGTGTCTCAAAAAAATGTACTCACTCTTAGAATGACGAGACGTTTGCGAATCCCTTGGTGCGCGTTATCAGCTTTGTTTGAACAATAATGGTCATCAGTTTGAACATTTGCGAACATGATTCTTCAATTACATCTGTCTCATGTATTCGATGCTATTTCATTTCACTCTATGTTCATAAATAAAAGTTTTCTCGTCATTCTACGAGTGAGTACATTTTTTTGAGACACCCTGTATATATATATATATATATATATATATATATATATATATATATATATATACCTGTTTAGAACCAGTTTCAGAAATAAAGAATCATCCAAAACTTATTACACCAGAGAAAATTTATTCTGGCACAAGGTTCTTAAACAGGTGATGCTGGTCCAGTTGAGACTCCTCATCAGAATTTTTGTTTTTAAAGTTAAAAACAACCTACAGATCTAATGGATGCAGCGATTTTTTTTTCGATCCAAAAGTCTTTTTATTTTAATTTTAATTTTTTTTATTTATCTTCCCCCCACAGCGGTAAGATGTGACACAAGGTCGGGAAAGTGGGATTTGAAAAGTCAGCGCCCGAGAAGATGAGCACTCTGGCCTACAAAAAATACCTGGGCAGCCCCGTCGGCATTCCCCGGCAGAGGCACCTCAGGCAGTAAGCGATAAACTTACTCCACCCCTAAAAGGGGAGGCAAAGCCTGGGAGGGTGGACCTCCTAGAACTGCACAGGACAACCTCACAGACCGGCGGAATTAAAACTCACAGGCCAAGACGATACCGGTCTATAGGGTGTAATATCCATCGGAACAGATACTACACTTTGATCTTGGCCAAAAGGTCGATTTATTTAGACAAATAAAAATAGTTACAAATTCATTCGGCTTAGGCATTACGCCCTATTTTTTTTTTGGGGGGGGGATGCTGGTGTGTCATTCTTGACAACATAAACTTTTGCCTAGCTAAGAGTCTTTCTAAATAACCAATTCAAATGGATGGGTTCCTTAGAACCCAGGACCGCGTGTGTCATGTCTAGGCAGGGAATATGTACTTGTACCTGACTCGTACTCGTCGGATGCATAAACTAGTGTCATGCACCCACCTCCTATTGAACTCAATGCGATGTAATCTTTTCCAATCGTATCTGATCTTCACTTTAAGCTGATGTTTAAAGTAAACAACCAGATCCTGATCAGAAACAGATCAAACCCCATGAACCTCATCAAAACGTGTAACCCACATCACTTGTCTGCCTACAGCTAGGATAGCAAGAAAAAAATTATTTTCTACCCAAGCCACGGCGGGGCTACATTATGGACAACAGATGCTACATCAAGGACCAACGGCTGCTCGGCGTCGATGCGAGCCGCTACCTCTCTGACATACTCGCAGAGTCGCCAAACTTTGCTGCAAGTGAAGAAGGCGTGCTCGGCCGTTTCTTCTTCTCTGTTTTCACAGCGCGAGCATAAAGGATTGACCATCAAGCCATCTCCGCGTAGTTTGGCAAAGAGGGGCAGTGTGTTCCGGACCAATCGCAGAGAATACTCAGAATTGGCACCCAACTTCACTGAGAGCGGATTTCCTCCTCTGACCATCCCAGCCGCTCACCAAGAGGATCCAAAGCGGTACCCTTCACTAATTCCCTATATAGTTTCTTCCGAGGCTGTGTAAGGGACCTGATCCCTAGCAGTGTGGCTCGGCATTCGGTAAAGAACTTTGATTCTTCCCTCGGCTTACGACGGCCTCTACCAAAGGGTCGAGTATGAAGTTGGGAAAGGCGCTCTCAACCGCAGGGACCCACGGAGTATCCTCTAACAAAGTGCGACCCAGGAAGGCTAATCTTCCGGCATGTCTATGACTTGCCAAATCAGGCATTCCCAAGCCTCCCTCGCTCGGATGTTGAGTACAGACCACTCTGCACACATATGGCTTTCCTCTCTCCCAGAGAAGCGAGAAGAGTAGACGCGTGAAAGCCAACAAGCGGTACGCAGGGAGAGGTAGTACAGCCAGTCGGTAAAGGATGAGAGGAAGTACATAAGTGGCATATGCCTCCGCTCTACCCTTTAAGGAAAGTTTTCTTCGAATCCAAATCCCTACTGACGATTCGATCTTTGACTGTATTTCCGACCAATTCTTATCCAGCTGAAGGCCCGGTCCGAACCAAATGCCAAGAATCCAAACCGGACCATCTGACCAGCTGAAAATACCTGGAAGCGCAGACTCTCCGCTCCAGGCCCCCAACCCCAGGCCATTGGACTTGCTGCGATTGACGACGGCCCCTGTAACTTCTTCATAACGAGCAAGGGCCTTAATCACTTGGCCAAAAGACCGAGAACCGTTAAAGTCTTTTTATAAACCAAGAATAGGAAAAAAAATCAATTCACTGGAGAGAAATAGGACATTTGGGCAGTGAATTTTTCAGAGATTTTACTTTATTGAACTGATGAGCTGACTTTTATTTACAGGTTTGGACTAATTCGCATAGGTAACTCTGACGAGACCTTTTCCTATGCGATTTTGAAGTAAACTGTTCAATTACTTATATAATTCATATACTCTCACGCACTGTGGGTATGTGCTTGCCGAGCAGTGTATGTTACTCAAATTTACTATAGCAACTGAGGTGTCAAGTTTCCACCAGCATCGTGAAGTGTGCGTCGAAGGTGGGGTGGCTGAGGACAGTTGAGTTTCTTGCAAGCGTTTCTGGTAGTGCATCTCTTGCTTGTTGCTTGAAATAATCTGCAATGTCTTTGAAATCGGTGAGATGGTTTAATAAAATATCAGTAGCAGCAGTTCCGAGAAATCTGTTAGAATATATCAAAATACTGATCATATACAGTAGCTGTATACAGTATACAATGTATATAAAAAGTATACAGGTTGGTAGAAAATTAGATTTTAATGCATTTGGTGAAAGTTATTAATTGTAATTTTTTTTATTTTTCGATTTCTCGGCTATTAACTACAAGTTCTTGAAGTTGAACGAAAAATGTAGGCAGCCATGTTTAATTTTTTACTGGGTCTGACAGAGAGCTATTGACGAAATAAAAACAAGCAAACTTTTAAAGCTTCAGAACGTTAAAAGTATACAGGTCGGCAGAAAATGCAATTTTGCTGCATTTAGTAAAAATTATTTGTTGTATATATATTTTTTGAATTTCTCAGCTGTTAACTATACTGCAAGATTACCGAATCTTGTGTCATTAAAGTATATAGGAAAAAAGCGAAACAAACGTTGATTCACTCACATTTAGTCATAACTAGCTGGCTTTGCTAGTTCGCGATCGCTTTGCAAAGTTTGCTACTTGAAATAAATTAATAATAAACATTTTATTCATAAGTTAAACATGAAACAAAAACTTTCGCATTTATTCATATAAATAGATAAACATTAACATTTTAAATACAAACCTATTTATCTTTTAAATAAGGCGTAAAGAAATGAAAAGAAAGAAGAAATCAATCGCCTGAGTGATTGTGCACTAGCATGTGGGGTGGTCTAGACAAACATTGAATTTGAGACGATAAAACATTTAAAAGGGCAGAGGGGTCACTTTCCCCTCTCTCTATGAACAATTATGCCTTGTCGGTATATCTTTCTTTCTACTTAGTTAAGATATATTAGTTTCATTTAGATGATCTCCCTTTAATAGTAACGACATGATATTTTAAAAAAGGTTTCTGTAATTTATTCTTTTTTTATTAAATCACTTTAAGTAATTACTTTTAATACCGGCAAAAATATTGCTTATATATATAACAAAAATAGAACAATAAATTTACAAATGAATAACACTAAATATTAATTTATTATAAACTGTTTAAAAAATAGTTATGCAAATTAGGTATACATTTGTATACCTAATTTGCATACCTAATTTGCATAACTATTTTTTAAACAGTTTATAATAAATTAATATTTGGTGTTATTCATTTGTAAATTAGGTATTTGGCCTGTACTATATATACAGTATTTAAAAAAAGTATGTTGTATTATTGATTTAAATAACAGTAACCTGTTTTAATGGTAATATAGTAGTGATAAATGAAAAGAAACTTTCGTATTTATTCATTTAGATAGAAATAGAAATAAATTTTCTGCTTATCATTTACAGAACTCTGAGAAATTTGGTTCAGGAATTCTTTCTTTTTTTTTTTAGTCTCTTCAGCCTAACAATACATGTAAGTAGCTTTCCCGACACTTAAGAAGCAAAGAGCGTAAGATTCCCGATACACACTGATAACCTGTCTCACACCAACAGCGATCGACACACAATGAGACCAGCTTGCCATTGTTTTGCACACACAAACACAACGTGTATTATATTATTATGTTGCAAACTGGGAGATTCAAAATGAACACAAAATACCCCCCCCCTCTTCCCCTCCTCCTCTTCCCCTTCTCCTCTTCTTCCTCCTTCTTCTCTTTCTTCTCCTCCTGATGGCGTAATAAGAGTATATTACGATATTTACAGAGGATCAAAAAATAGACGAAGGTTCTATAAATAGGGCAGCATGATTCTTCGAAAATGTCTGGCTACCGTTTTTAGACAATGCTAATTCTGTGACTTTCATCTGCACCTGACGCTGCCAAGTTCTTCAAATATTAACTGGGTTAAATGAAGGGGGATTCTTGCCGACGTGATGTCATAAATCTGTTGGCCTGAAGGGTCGTCCATCTTTATTTTCTGCCGCAAATAATTTGTAACTGGCTGTTTGAGCTGTAATAACACAAAAATAAGTTATGAGGATCCAATCTTTCAAAAAATTAAAAAATTTTGAATTAGAAAACATCATGCAAGAACCGTGGTATTAATTGTCCATATTCTTTGCCGTTTTCTTTTGTTTTTTGTTTTTTTGTTGTTGTTTTTTTTTTCATGCAATACAATCCAGCCCAACCAATTTTGGAGGGGGTGACGCCTGACCAACAGCTCATACTAATCCAGTCACAAAGTCAAAGCTGGAAGAGGGAGAGAAAGACATTGTTTCCACTCACGCTATGTGATGTCACAGCCACACAAGATTTCTCTCCCTTGTCTTTTATTATCTCTCAACATATAACAAATGTTCCATCTACATTAGAGCTTCTCACCATAATTAGGGACAAAATTAATTTTGTCATAATCTGCATCGTTACAATATTCAGCGCCGCTTTCGCTAACATAGTTCACATTTTCGTTTTAGTTCCGACAGTCTGCTCTTCCATGTTGGCTTAAGAAAAATTGGATGAGGGTGTTTTTTAAAAACTTTTATTTGTGACATCATCACTATAAGATTGCCCTACTGGGTCAGTATTCTGATTGAACAAATGATGCTGATGTGATTTAGGAGTTTTCCTTCTCCTAAATTAGTTGCTTGACATTCTATTTGAACCTACCATTTAGCAGAATGTTTTGGTTCCACTTTGCCACTAGATTTGAGTGATTTACTCTAAGAAGTGAGGTTAGTGATTATGCAATGTGCATCTTCAGTGGGAAGAGGGTATACATTGTCTCGGTAGAGAAGAGGGTAGGCCAGCTGAACAAGGTGGAGGGAGAACAAATAGATGAATATCTTTTCCCAGGGGTATTAGCAAAAATGGTGCAATAGCCATGATAGAATTTGAACATTGTAACATATTGGCCCCTAAGTTCTTTGCCGGAGACCACATGCAAAAATCTATAGAATTCCTTAAATGGTATTGTGTGACGTTGCTTCTTATGATTATGTGTGACGTTGTTTCTTATGGTTATGTGTGACGTTGTTTCTTATGGTTATGTTTGACGTTGCTTCTTATGGTTATGTGTGACATTGCTTTTTATGGTTATGTGTGACGTTGTTTCTTATGGTTATGTGTGACGTTGTTTCTTATAGTTATGTGTGACGTTGCTTCTTATGGTTATGTGTGACGTTGTTTCTTATGGTTATGTGTGACGTTGTTTCTTATGATTAGGTGTGACGTTGTTTCTTATGGTAATGTGTGACGTTGTTTCTTATGGTTATGTGTGACGTTGCTTCTTATGGTTATGTGTGACGTTGCTTCTTATGGTTATGTGTGACGTTGTTTCTTATGATTATGTGTGACGTTGTTTCTTATGATTAGGTGTGAAGTTGCTTCTTATGGTTATGTCTGACGTTGCTTCTTATGGTTATGTGTGATGTTTCTTATGATAAAGTGTGACGTTGCTTCTTATGGTTATCTGTGACGTTGCTTTTTATGGTTATGAGTGACGTTGCTTCTTATAGTTATATCAGACGTTGGTTCTTATGGTTATGTGTGACGTTGCTTTTTATGGTTATGAGTGACGTTGCTTCTTATGGTTAGGTGTGACGTTGCTTCTTATGGTTATGTGTGACGTTGTTTCTTATGGTTATATCTGACGTTGGTTCTTATGGTTATGTGTGACGTTGCTTCTTATGGTTATGTGTGACGTTGCTTCTTATAGTTATATCAGACGTTGGTTCTTATGGTTATGTCTGACGTTGCTTCTTATGGTTATGTGTGACGTTGTTTCTTATGATTATGTGTGACGTTGTTTCTTATGATTAGGTGTGACGTAGCTTCTTATGGTTATGTGTGACGTTGCTTCTTATGGTTATGTGTGACGTCGTATCTTATGATTATTTGTGACGTTGTTTCTTATGATAAGGTGTGACGTTGTTTTTTATGGTTATGTGTGACGTTGTTTCTTATGGTTAGGTGTGACGTTGCTTCTTATGGTTATGTGTGACATTGCTTCTTATGGTTATGTGTGACGTTGTTTCTTATTGTTATGTGTGATGTTTCTTATGATAAGGTGTGACGTTGCTTCTTATGGTTATGTGTGACGTTGCTTCTTATGGTTATGTGTGACGTTTCTTATGGTTATGTGTGACGTTGCTTCTTATGGTTATGTGTGACGTTGCTTCTTATGGTTATGTGTGACGTTGCTTCTTATGGTAATGTGTGACGTTGCGTCTTATGGTTATGTGTGACGTTGCTTCTTATGGTTATGTGGGATGTTGTTTCTTATGATTAGGTGTGACGTTGCTTCTTATGGTTATGTGTGACGTTGCTTCTTATGGTTATGTGTGACGTTACTTCTTATGGGTATGTGTGACGTTGCTTCTTATGGTTATGTGTGACGTTGCTTCTTATGGTTATGTGTGACGTTGTTTCTTATGATTAGGTGTGACGTTGCTTCTTATGGTTATGTGTGACGTTGCTTCTTATGGTTATGTGTTACGTTTCTTCTTATGGTTATGTGTGACGTTGCTTCTTATGGTTAGGTGTTACGTTGTTTGTTATGCTTAGGTGTGACGTTGCTTCTTATGATTATGTGTGACGTTGCTTCTTATGGTTATGTGTGACGTTGCTTCTTATGATTAGGTGTGACGTTGCTTCTTATGGTTATGTCTTACATTGCTTCTCATGGTTATGTGTGACGTTGCTTCTTATGGTTATGTGTGACGTTGCTTCTTATGGTTATGTGTGACGTTGTTTCTTATGATTTGGTGTGACGTTGCTTCTTATGGTTATGTGTGACGTTGTTTCTTATGGTTATGTGTGACGTTGCTTCTTATGGTTATGTGTGACGTTGCTTCTTATGGTTATGTGTGACGTTGTTTCTTATGATTTGGTGTGACGGTGCTTCTTATGGTTATGTGTGACGTTGTTTCTTATGGTTATGTCTGACGTTGCTTCTTATGGTTATGTGTGACGTTGCTTCTTATGGTTATGTGTGACGTTGTTTCTTATGGTTATGTGTGACGTTGCTTCTTATGGTTATGTGTGATTTTTCTTCTTATTGTTATGTGTGACGTTACGTCTTATGGTTATGTGTGACGTTGTTTCTTATGGTTATGTGTTACGTTGCTTCTTATGGTTATGTGTGACGTTTTTCTTATGTTTATGTACTATTACTGTTAAGTACGATTATTAACCCATTGTCTTTATATTTGCTTACTTGGTTGGGATCTACTCTTCTGCTAAGTGTGTATAGTATGTATATGCCCACTGTGTCAGTGATTTGTGCAGAGGCAAAGGATCCTATGAAGACGTCAAAGTCATTATTGTTAGTTTTAATCCAATTTTCCTGTTTAGTAACCAAGATGGATCTACGCCATGTTAGAATTATGCTCACCTGTTCCTCAAAAAATTATGCAAAGTGTTTAGCATAGTTAATGCTATTGGTGACGAGTTCTTTCAAGATTGACGGCTAGAAGTCGATGATATCAAATTGGATAAATGATATATATATATATATATATATATATATATATATATATATATATATATATATATATATATGTATATATATATATTCCGGTGAGGTTTTGATCATAGAAGTTAGTCCAGTGAATCCTTACTGCGTTTATATAATAGTGCTCAATAACAAGTAGAGCTATATATTTATTTAGTATAAATTTTGGCTAAACATTTGCAGACATGTTTCAGCTCGAGCTGGAAATCAGCTGAGCTTCTTCAGGCCAAGTATGAAGGCAGGTATGAGAATGAAAAGAATTTTCAGAAAGGTTACAAGCAGTATAGTCACATGACATGAATTTTATTTCAAATGTACAAAATATAATAGTTGAATGTTTTATTTTTTTATCCTGGCTATTTCGTCTACTATTTTATGTTTTTGTTATGGTGATGTACCCTATTGTGTCAGTACATGGACTCTTCCCTACACTGTGAATAGTGATAATGATGACAACAGACAGTCACTGTGACCAATCGAGAAGCAGTCTCTGACAACCCACTACTTCTGTACTTTCTGTAGATGCATACTCTTACGAACTGTACTTCCTTGTTGTCTTATTTACTTTCAGCCTTTTAAGGCCACAACAGAGAAATTGAATTACACGACCACATGGCGGAAAAACCAAAACACATTGTAAAACCAAACAAGGAAGTTAATTGAGGTCAACATAAATTCAAAATTAGTATGTTCTTACATTAACAGATATGAGTGAAAAATGATTCTTTAAATAATTACTTGACTTACAGCCAATACTGAATATTTCATAGTCTTCATTTTTAAATTAGTTTAAAAAATACATGTTAACTATGATCAACATAGGAGAACATTACTACTATTATTGCATATGCAGGCCTCCATACTTTTTCAGCGTTCGCTGCAGTTTTTTGATATCCGTTCATTTCCGAACTAATTGAAGTATTTAATAGCGGTAAAGTGCAACAGAGGGCTGTTTCTGTGTCATCCTATTGGTGGGTTTGCGAGCTAGAGACGGTGGACGACGAGAAAACATTGGCATATTGGAAGAGAGGGACCTGCATCATTTATCGATTGGTTGGTCTGTCATGCTTAAATTTGGAATGACATTTGTATCTGTCTGTCAGACTTAAAATGTGAATCTCTATAAGAGCCTCTGTCTGTCTGCATGTCTGTCAATCACTCAGTCTCTGTCAGTCAATTGGTCTGTCATGCTTTAGTTTGAAATAGTACTCCATCGTTGAGCATGCATATTGAATGGATGCATCTTTAAGATGTCCCATTCTTTTTTGTAAAGACTCTATGTTGGGGAGGGGGGCACCTGTAATACTAAACACTCGACCTGAACATATGTTGGGTGAATTCATGTGGCGTTCAAAGATAACATGCAATTCCATCAGAGTAGCTCTAAAAAGATAATACGTTTTCTCACAAGTATAAAAGGAAAAAGGCAAATAAAACCTGCTTCAGTAAAGACGAGTAATTACATGGTTCTTAAAGTATGGTTCGTGCGTGATGAGTAGGAATGAACTCTTTTCTTATTCTACCCTAGCAATATGATGTCTCGATTTAGTTAGGTATGTGTATATGTTTATAAATTTC
The DNA here is from genome assembly GCA_963556195.1 of Sepiola atlantica. Classification (NCBI taxonomy): domain Eukaryota; kingdom Metazoa; phylum Mollusca; class Cephalopoda; order Sepiida; family Sepiolidae; genus Sepiola; species Sepiola atlantica. Next base: position 41,536,908 of record OY744549.1, read on the forward strand.
TACCTATAGGAGTCACTCCTAAACTAATTAATCTGGTGATACCAGATCAGGCTGCCCTGTGGCTCCCTGAGACGAAATTCACCTACATTGACGTTTTTTTTTTTTTTTTTCTTTTTTGTAAAACTTAATTATGTTCTACAAAACCAAAAACAAAAACAACAGCCCCTCTCCCTTTCTCCCTCCCCTTTTTTATTTTATTTTTAGATCTTGAAGCATAAATCTTTTACTATAATGACCAGATTCGGCATTAAATAACCCAAAAAGGGTTGATATGCCGTAAAACAAAACTACCAAACCAAAAACGATGATTAAACATTTGAAGATATAAAGAACTTGAAGCATAAAAACTTTTACTATAATGACCAGATTCGGCATTAAATAACCCAAAAAGGGTTGATATGCCGTAAAACAAAACTACCAAACCTAAACTAATTAATGAATTTTAGAACACATAATGGTGGGTAATACTCATCATCATCATCATCATCATCTGGTGTTTAACGTCCGTTTTACATGCTGGCATGTGTTGGATGGCTTTAAGAAATTGACTTCGAAACTAACCTAGCTATGGCCGCGTCTTTATCTATTTATCCCTCTTTCTCTCAAGTCCATTTTTATCACTTCCTCTCATGTTATCATTGATCTTCATCTATCAACTGACCTTGCTATGCTAACTGTTCTACATCTACTGACCCAACAACTCTCATCCATTCTTTCAACGTGGCCAAACCATCAAAGTCTCCTGCTCTGCACACATCTCTCTATACTGTCCAGATGTAATATTCCTCTAAGGTCATCAGATCTAAGCCTGTCTAAAACCTTCATTACACATCCATTATATCATTCTCATATCGGTTCTCTCCATGCAACACATGTCCTCAACCCTCAGTGGGCAGGTTTCACTTCCATATATCATCACATTGCATACATATGCCGGATAGACCCTTTCCTTGGTCCACAGACTGGAAGGCTTTTGCAAAAAAGTTCTGTCCATGGAAATTTTGCCTGACGCATGTCGGCAGAAAGGAAAGACCTTTTTCAATTGTGGTAAAAAGACGGGTTCTTGCTGTGAATGTTTTACAGGGAGGAACCAAAGACTGGAGCTCAGTCGAGCACCTTCCATGCAAATAACGATAGAGTAGAGAGAGAAAAAAGGGATTGTAGGGAAGAGAAGAAATCCCTCCCTAAATTTCGAAGTCGATTTACATACATAGAGGATTTTATCTGAAATCAGGTACTTTCTGGAGCAATAGAATGACCCAACCATTTTTTCAGCAACTTTAGCGATAGACTGGATATAGGACTTCCATTTTAGATCTGAGGTGGAAGATGTGTGAGTGTGGGGAGAGAAATGGTCGGCTTACTTCAAAAGGGGACCATATTTTCTTCAATGAATGGTTTCTACTCAACAAAATGGATTCCAAGAATTCTAATTAAATGCAGGCAGAGGCACAGACAAATGTTAACAAAGTTTTCCTAAAATCAAAACCTTCTTCATGGAAAGAATTCCTCTTTCTTTTTCCATCATCATTTTTTTCTTTTTTTCTTTAACGAGTGTACACTCTGTCAAAAATGACTGAAAAAAAATTATGCTTCGCTAGTGTTCACACTAATTGCGCTTGACATTTCGAAGGGGTTCGACAGAGTGTGGCATTCTGGTCTTCTACACAAACTTCATGGTTATGGTATTAGTGGTAAGGTTCTTGACATTATTAAGTCTTTTCTTTCTCATCGAAGTTTGCAAGTATCTTTGGACGGGGTCTCTTCATTCTCTTTTCCTATAAATACTGGTGTTCCTCATGGCTCTATTCTAGGCCCAACACTGTTTCTTTTCTATATCAATGATCTTCATGAGAATATTGTTAAGAAAATTAACATCTATGCTGATGATACCACTCTCTATTCTGGTGTTGCTTCTCGCCCATCTCCCTGAGATCAGTTGAAATAAGCAACTGATCTAGAAATTGACGTAAGTTCGGTTATGAATTGGGGTTCAAAATGGCTTGTTTCGCTTAATCCTGTTAAGACTCAGCTCATGTCTTTTAATCATACGCGTGTACCTTTTCTTCCTGAGATTCTCATGGATGGCTCTGCTCTTGAGGAGAAACCGACACTGAAACTTCTTGGTCTTTCTTTCTCATCAAATCTTTCTCGGAGTTCATACATTAGATTCATTGCTCTTTCTGCTTCTCGTAAAGTCGGTTCTCTCTATTGTTCCGAACACTTTCTCACACCTGAGGCTATTCTCTATCTCTATGGAGTACTGTTGTCATATTTGGGCTGGTGAATCTCCGTCCCATTTGAGGGTTCTTGATAAGGTTCAGAATTGTATCTGTAATTTGGTTGGATCCACCCTTTCTTCTTCTCCGCACCCTCTCTCTCACAGACGTGGTGTTGCTAGTCTCAGTCTTTTCTCTAAATACTATTACGGCATGTGTTCTTTAGAATTGTCTGATCTATTCCTTGCTTCTTTTGTTTCAGCTCGTTTGACTCGTTGGTCTAATGGTCTCCATCAATTTGCTGTTTTAATACCTCATTGTAATACAGCTTCCTATTCCAATAGCTTCTTTCCAAGAACCGCAGGCTTGTGGAACTCTGTTCATGCTAACTAACGTCTCAATCGGTGAAATTTACAAAAAGAAACAAGAAAAAAAAAAATTATCAATCGGTATAGAAAGAAGAAGAGAAAATAAGAGTAGAAAACGTCTCATTATGGAAATAGAGTGAAGTATTTATTTCCAAATTCTTTTTAGATGGCAGGGGGATGATCGGATTTGCTATTTCACTTCCCTTAAACACTTGAAATGGTTTTGTCCAACAGTTTTTTACTTGTTGTGACAGGGCGGATATACTTATTAGAATACATGCAAATAAATACACGTTGGTCTTTATTATATTCCTTTAATCCTTTTTTTTCTTTATCTGGATACTAGCTGTACCCACTCGTTGTTGCCCAGGAAGCGGTGAAGTTTTTTTTTTTATTTATTTGCACATTTTTAAACTTAACGTACACAACTCCTATTATATTATTCAATTTAAAATGAGTTATTCCCCTTGCTGATATTTTACTTTTAGGTGATTTTTTAAAAACGTTTCATATTAGTAGTCGTCTGGGCTGGGCAAAGTAATTTTTAAATAACTTGTAGCTAAGTACGTTATTATATTGCCAATAACATGGGACAATAATAACAAATGAAAATTGGCTAGTAAGAAGCAAAGTTTGATTTGTAAGCTTACGAGTAACTCTGGATGGTGTCTCCTCATTCTCTTTTCCTATTAATGCTGGTGTTTCTCAGGGCTCAATTGTACGCCCAACACTGTTTCTTCATATATCAATGATCTTCCTGAGTTTGACTTTGAAAATCTGACACAATAACTTTATATGTTAGATTTAGTTATTATTTTTTCTTTCTTTATTGCTTTTTTCTTCTTTTATTCTTTCATCTTTTTCTTCGATCGTTGCGTTCTTCTTCCATATTTTCTTTTTCACTTTCTTTCTATTTTATTTGTTCTTACAGTCTTTCTTTCTCCTCTCTTTTTCCTTCTTTTTTTTCTTTCTTTTTTCTTCCTTTCTGTCATTTTTACTCTTTTTATTTTTTCCGTTTTTCTTTTTCGTTCTATATTTCTTTCTTTTCAACTTGAGCAGCCATTGTTCGTTATTCTCACAATCTTTCAGTTGATGTAACCTCCGACCTTCTTCTCGGAAATCTTTATGTTCAACTCGAGAATGTATACGTGCCACATGTTCAATAGATAAAAGCGTTGAGTAACAATCAGCCCTAAGTGACAGTCTTCCGGCGGTTGAAGGTTCAATCCTCGCTACAGGCGATGCTAACCAAGAATGAAATAACAATTATTTACCTAAAACTTCTACCAGGTCAGGGTTGACAGAACAAGGACAATCTACCCCCTTGATTAAATAAAGGGTTCTGTTCGAAATTCCATATAGATTCTTGAGTTTGATGAGATTCACCTGGAGAAGGCCGGAGGTTACATCGGCTGAAACATTGTGAGAATAACATCCAAAATGAGAAGGCAGTCTGCATAATTCAAATTATCAATCCTCATCTCAAACGTTCCAAAATTGATTGATTATTTGTTTAAATAGTTGGTAATCTTGCAGTATAGTTAGCAGCCAAGAAATTAAAAACATAACACATATACAGCAAATAACTTTTACCAAACGTAATAAAATGTAATTTTGTACCGACCTGTATAGTTTTAAAGTTCGTAAACTGTTTTAAAGTTGTTTTTTTTTGTTAATTTCAATATACGTCGATACCTTGCTTTAAAAACAAAAATTCAAACTGGCTGACACCATTTTTCGTTCAGCCATGAGATCTTCTAGTTAACAGCCAAAAATTAAAAAGTTACAACTAATAACTTTCATCAAACGCATTAAAGTTTAATTTTCTACCGATTTGTATAATTTTAACTTTCTGAAACTGTTTTAAAGATGTTTTTTTTAATTTCAAAATAAGTTGCAGTATCTCAAAGCTTTTGATCTAACATGGTCAGCCGTTTTTTTTAAGCCAGACGAACATCGAAAACAAATTCTGGAATAAAAAATACTTAGTTTCAGTACGTTAAAAGTATACAGTGTGGTAGATAAGTAAATTTTACTGCGTTTGGTATAAGTTATTCGTTGTTTATATATTTTTTTTTTGCTTTTTACGATTTCTCGAGTGTTAACTATACTGCAAGATTACCGTAAAATCATTTCCCAACTATAGTGTAATTCTTGTTTCAGACATTATCTCGCCACTAAAAGAAAATAAAGCCTCATCTTTGTGTTTGAACTTATGACCTTCTGGTATTCAGCAAAATAATCTTACCGATGCACAGCTATCATTTTGCGCTATCTTCAAATCAGCAAAGCAATAAACAAACAAGAAAAGCAATGAAATAAAATTGATTAACTGTTCAATCATATATTCTTGTAGCAAAAAAACACTTGAACAAAAGTCATGAAAAGATGATTCCAAAATGGTTCTTGGAATATTCCTTCTATCGTTAATGGAGAAAAGTCTCTTTTATAGAATAAAAATAAAAGGGAAAAATTCCAAGTGGAAGTTTCATCGAATTTGGATTTTCTGTTTTCACCATTTTTTTAAAATTAATTTTTATAGATTACATATTTTTTGCTCATTTTTCTTTTTCTCTTTTAAATATTTTTCTCTTCATTATTTCGTGGTTTCCAATTCTTCATTTTTTTCTACTGCATCTTATTCGTATATTTTTCATTTTTTTTTCCATTCTTTTTCATAATTTCTGAGATTTTCCTCTTATTTTTTTTCCATTTCTCAATCTCTTTCTCATTCTTTTTTTTTCATATTTTTATTTTTCTCCCTAATTACTGCCTTTTCATCTTTTTTCTATTTTTTGTTTCCTTTTTTCTCTCTCTTTCTTTTCTTTCTTTCTTTCTTTTCTCTCTCTTCTTCCTCTTTCTTGCTTCACCTTCTCTTTCTTCTTTTTTCTTCTTCTCTCTTTTTTCTCCCTTCTCTATTTCTTCTCCCTTCTCCTCTCTCTTTTCTTCCTTCTCTCTCTTTCTTGCTTCTTCTCTTCTTTTTCTTCTCTCTTAATAAAACAATCCAATTATATAAACAAAAAACAAAATTCAAAATCGGTCTACACATTATTAATTGAAATGTGTTCACTGCGGACCTGGCTCTCTAATGTGACTGTCGTCATCGTTGTATGCTTGGAGTTGGACTAGTAACACATGAGGAGAGGAATATTTTCCTGAAATATTGTATTATATGAGCTCCACACTTACATGTTTAGTGAGCAACGTGACACTGAACGCAAGTAACATTTATATAAAATAAATAAATAAGTTTAAACCAAGGCAATCCTTAAGACAGGCCTGTATAACATGCATTTATTCTCTGACTAGGAGCGAGTATTTTTTTGACATTCTGTCAGTTGTAGTCAACGATGACATGGCTGGATATTAGATAACCATTGAATTGAATCTTTAAAAAAATATTTTTTACATTTTACCATCGGAATTTTGCTATTTAAAATTATCGAAGTAAATATAAATGTTAATGTATGTACATTTGCAATATTTTATCTTTATTTTTGAAGATTTAAGAAATTTGTCACAAAAAATTGTTTATGATAACGAATATCTTTTAATAAAGATATTCGTTATTATAAACAATTGTTTGTAATAACGAATATCTTTATTATAAAAATAAAACAATTGTTTGTAATAACGAATATCTTTATTATAAAAATAAAACAATTGTTTGTAATAACGAATATCTTTATTACAAATTAAAAAATTGTTCATAATAACGAATATCTTTATTATAAAAATAAAAAAATTGTTCATAATAACGAATATCTTTATTATAAAAATAAAAGATTGTTCATAATAACGAATATCTTTATTATAAAAACAAAAAATTGTTCATAATAAGGAATATCTTTATTATAAAAAAAAAAATTGTTCATAATAACGAATATCTTTATTATAAAAATAAATAAATTGTTCATAATAACGAATATCTTTATTATAAAAATAAAAAAATTGTTCATAATAACGAATATCTTTATTATAAAAATAAAAAAATTGTTCATAATAACGTATATCTTTATTATAAAAATTAAAAAAATTGTTTATAATAACGAATATCTTTATTATAAAAATAAAAAATTGTTCATAATAACGAATATCTTTATTATAAAAATTTAAAAAATTGTTCATAATAACGAATATCTTTATTATAAAAATAAAAAAATTGTTTGTAATAACGAATATCTTTATTATAAAAATAAAACAATTGTTCATAATAACGAATATCTTTATTATAAAAATAAAACAATTGTTCATAATAACGAATATCTTTATTATAAAAATAAAAAATTGTTTATAATAACGAATATCTTCATTACAAATTAAAAAATTGTTCATAATAACGAATATCTTTATTATAAAAATAAAAAAATTGTTCATAATAACGAATATCTTTATTATAAAAATAAAAAAATTGTTTGTAATAAAAATAAAACAATTGTTCATAATAACGAATATCTTTATTATAAAAATAAAACAATTGTTTATAATAACGAATATCTTTATTATAAAAATAAAAAAATTGTTTGTAATAACGAATATCTTTATTACAAATTAAAAAATTGTTCATAATAACGAAAATCTTTATTATAAAAATAAAAAATTGTTTATAATAACGAATATCTTTATTATAAAAATAAAAAAATTGTTTGTAATAACGAATATCTTTATTACAAATTAAAAAATTGTTCATAATAACGAATATCTTTATTATAAAAATAAAACAATTGTTCATAATAACGAATATCTTTATTATAAAAATAAAAAATTGTTTATAATAACGAATATCTTTATTACAAATTAAAAAATTGTTCATAATAACGAATATCTTTATTATAAAAATAAAAAAATTGTTTGTAATAACGAATATCTTTATTATAAAAATAAAACAATTGTTCATAATAACGAATATCTTTATTATAAAAATAAAACAATTGTTCATAATAACGAATATCTTTATTATAAAAATAAAAAATTGTTTATAATAACGAATATCTTTATTACAAATTAAAAAATTGTTCATAATAACGAATATCTTTATTATAAAAATAAAAAAATTGTTTGTAATAACGAATATCTTTATTATAAAAATAAAACAATTGTTCATAATAACGAATATCTTTATTATAAAAATAAAACAATTGTTTGTAATAACGAATATCTTTATTACAAATTAAAAAATTGTTCATAATAACGAATATCTTTATTATAAAAATAAAAAAATTGTTCATAATAACGAATATCTTTATTATAAAAATAAAAAATTGTTTATAATAACGAATATCTTTATTACAAATTAAAAAATTGTTCATAATAACGAATATCTTTATTATAAAAATAAAAAAATTGTTTGTAATAACGAATATCTTTATTATAAAAATAAAACAATTGTTCATAATAACGAATATCTTTATTATAAAAATAAAACAATTGTTTGTAATAACGAATATCTTTATTACAAATTAAAAAATTGTTCATAATAACGAATATCTTTATTATAAAAATAAAAAAATTGTTCATAATAACGAATATCTTTATTATAAAAATAAAAAATTGTTCATAATAACGAATATCTTTATTATAAAAATTAAAAAAATTGTTTATAATAACGAATATCTTTATTATAAAAAAAACATTGTTCATAATAACGAATATCTTTATTATAAAAATAAAAAATTGTTCATAATAACGAATATCTTTATTATAAAAAAACCATTGTTCATAATAACAATATCTTTATTATAAAAATAAAAAATTGTTCATAATAACGAATATCTTTATTATAAAAAAAACATTGTTCATAATAACAATATCTTTATTATAAAAATAAAAAATTGTTCATAATAACGAATATCTTTATTATAAAAATAAAAAATTGTTCATAATAACGAATATCTTTATTATAAAAATTTAAAAAATTGTTCATAATAACGAATATCTTTATTATAAAAATTTAAAAAATGTTCATAATAACGAATATCTTTATTATAAAAATACAAAATTGTTCATAATAACGAATATCTTTATTATAAAAATTTAAAAAATTGTTCATAATAACGAATATCTTTATTATAAAAATTTAAAAAATGTTCATAATAACGAATATCTTTATTATAAAAATAAAAAATTGTTTATAATAACGAATATCTTTATTACAAATTAAAAAATTGTTCATAATAACGAATATCTTTATTATAAAAATAAAAAAATTGTTTGTAATAACGAATATCTTTATTATAAAAATAAAACAATTGTTCATAATAACGAATATCTTTATTATAAAAATAAAACAATTGTTTGTAATAACGAATATCTTTATTACAAATTAAAAAATTGTTCATAATAACGAATATCTTTATTATAAAAATAAAAAAATTGTTCATAATAACGAATATCTTTATTATAAAAATAAAAAATTGTTTATAATAACGAATATCTTTATTACAAATTAAAAAATTGTTCATAATAACGAATATCTTTATTATAAAAATAAAAAAATTGTTTGTAATAACGAATATCTTTATTATAAAAATAAAACAATTGTTCATAATAACGAATATCTTTATTATAAAAATAAAACAATTGTTTGTAATAACGAATATCTTTATTACAAATTAAAAAATTGTTCATAATAACGAATATCTTTATTATAAAAATAAAAAAATTGTTCATAATAACGAATATCTTTATTATAAAAATAAAAAATTGTTCATAATAACGAATATCTTTATTATAAAAATTAAAAAAATTGTTTATAATAACGAATATCTTTATTATAAAAAAAACATTGTTCATAATAACGAATATCTTTATTATAAAAATAAAAAATTGTTCATAATAACGAATATCTTTATTATAAAAAAAACATTGTTCATAATAACAATATCTTTATTATAAAAATAAAAAATTGTTCATAATAACGAATATCTTTATTATAAAAAAAACATTGTTCATAATAACAATATCTTTATTATAAAAATAAAAAATTGTTCATAATAACGAATATCTTTATTATAAAAATAAAAAATTGTTCATAATAACGAATATCTTTATTATAAAAATTTAAAAAATTGTTCATAATAACGAATATCTTTATTATAAAAATTTAAAAAATGTTCATAATAACGAATATCTTTATTATAAAAATACAAAATTGTTCATAATAACGAATATCTTTATTATAAAAATTAAAAAAATTGTTTATAATAACGAATATCTTTATTATAAAAAAAACATTGTTCATAATAACGAATATCTTTATTATAAAAATTTAAAAAATGTTCATAATAACGAATATCTTTATTATAAAAATTTAAAAAATGTTCATAATAACGAATATCTTTATTATAAAAATAAAAAAATGTTCATAATAACGAATATCTTTATTATAAAAATAAAAAATTGTTCATAATAACGAATATCTTTATTATAAAAAAAACATTGTTCATAATAACAATATCTTTATTATAAAAATAAAAAATTGTTCATAATAACGAATATCTTTATTATAAAAATAAAAAATTGTTCATAATAACGAATATCTTTATTATAAAAATAAAAAATTGTTTATAATAACGAATATCTTTATTACAAATTAAAAAATTGTTCATAATAACGAATATCTTTATTATAAAAATAAAAAAATTGTTCATAATAACGAATATCTTTATTATAAAAATAAAAAAATTGTTTGTAATAAAAATAAAACAATTGTTCATAATAACGAATATCTTTATTATAAAAATAAAACAATTGTTTATAATAACGAATATCTTTATTATAAAAATAAAAAAATTGTTTGTAATAACGAATATCTTTATTACAAATTAAAAAATTGTTCATAATAACGAAAATCTTTATTATAAAAATAAAAAATTGTTTATAATAACGAATATCTTTATTATAAAAATAAAAAAATTGTTTGTAATAACGAATATCTTTATTACAAATTAAAAAATTGTTCATAATAACGAATATCTTTATTATAAAAATAAAACAATTGTTCATAATAACGAATATCTTTATTATAAAAATAAAAAATTGTTTATAATAACGAATATCTTTATTACAAATTAAAAAATTGTTCATAATAACGAATATCTTTATTATAAAAAGAAAAAAATTGTTTGTAATAACGAATATCTTTATTATAAAAATAAAACAATTGTTCATAATAACGAATATCTTTATTATAAAAATAAAACAATTGTTTGTAATAACGAATATCTTTATTACAAATTAAAAAATTGTTCATAATAACGAATATCTTTATTATAAAAATAAAAAAATTGTTCATAATAACGAATATCTTTATTATAAAAATAAAAAATTGTTTATAATAACGAATATCTTTATTACAAATTAAAAAATTGTTCATAATAACGAATATCTTTATTATAAAAATAAAAAAATTGTTTGTAATAACGAATATCTTTATTATAAAAATAAAACAATTGTTCATAATAACGAATATCTTTATTATAAAAATAAAACAATTGTTTGTAATAACGAATATCTTTATTACAAATTAAAAAATTGTTCATAATAACGAATATCTTTATTATAAAAATAAAAAAATTGTTCATAATAACGAATATCTTTATTATAAAAATAAAAAATTGTTCATAATAACGAATATCTTTATTATAAAAATTAAAAAAATTGTTTATAATAACGAATATCTTTATTATAAAAAAAACATTGTTCATAATAACGAATATCTTTATTATAAAAATAAAAAATTGTTCATAATAATGAATATCTTTATTATAAAAAAAACATTGTTCATAATAACAATATCTTTATTATAAAAATAAAAAATTGTTCATAATAACGAATATCTTTATTATAAAAAAAACATTGTTCATAATAACAATATCTTTATTATAAAAATAAAAAATTGTTCATAATAACGAATATCTTTATTATAAAAATAAAAAATTGTTCATAATAACGAATATCTTTATTATAAAAATTTAAAAAATTGTTCATAATAACGAATATCTTTATTATAAAAATTTAAAAAATGTTCATAATAACGAATATCTTTATTATAAAAATACAAAATTGTTCATAATAACGAATATCTTTATTATAAAAATTTAAAAAATTGTTCATAATAACGAATATCTTTATTATAAAAATTTAAAAAATGTTCATAATAACGAATATCTTTATTATAAAAATTTAAAAAATGTTCATAATAACGAATATCTTTATTATAAAAATAAAAAAATGTTCATAATAACGAATATCTTTATTATAAAAATAAAAAATTGTTCATAATAACGAATATCTTTATTATAAAAAAAACATTGTTCATAATAACAATATCTTTATTATAAAAATAAAAAATTGTTCATAATAACGAATATCTTTATTATAAAAATAAAAAATTGTTCATAATAACGAATATCTTTATTATAAAAATTTAAAAAATTGTTCATAATAACGAATATCTTTATTATAAAAATTTAAAAAATGTTCATAATAACGAATATCTTTATTATAAAAATACAAAATTGTTCATAATAACGAATATCTTTATTATAAAAATTTAAAAAATTGTTCATAATAACGAATATCTTTATTATAAAAATTTAAAAAATGTTCATAATAACGAATATCTTTATTATAAAAATTTAAAAAATGTTCATAATAACGAATATCTTTATTATAAAAATAAAAAAATGTTCATAATAACGAATATCTTTATTATAAAAATAAAAAAATGTTCATAATAACGAATATCTTTATTATAAAAATTAAACAATTGTTCATAATAACGAATATCTTTATTATAAAAATAAAAAATTGTTCATAATAACGAATATCGTTATTATAAAAATAAAAAAAATTGTTTATAATAACAAATATCTTTATTATAAAAATTTAAAAATTGTTTATAATAACGAATATCTTTATTATAAAAATTTGAAAATTGTTCATAATAACGAATATCTTTATTATGAAAATAAAAAAAATTGTTCATAATAACGAATGTGTTCATTATAAAAATAGATAAATTGTTCATAATAACGAATATCGTTATTATAAAAATAAAAAATTGTTCATAATAACGAATATCTTTATTATAAAAATTTTAAAAATTGTTCATAATAACGAATATCTTTATTATAAAAATACAAAATTGTTCATAATAACGAATATCTTTATTATAAAAATAAAAAAATGTTCATAATAACGAATATCTTTGTTATAAAAATTAAAAAAATGTTCATAATAACGAATATCTTTATTATAAAAATAAATAAAAATGTTCATAATAACGAATATCTTTATTATAAAAATTAAAAAATTGTTTATAATAACGAATATCTTTATTATAAAAATAAAAAAAATTGTTCATAATAACAAATATCTTTATTATAAATTTTTTTTAAATGTTCATAATAACGAATATCTTTATTATAAAAATAAAAAATTGTTAATAATAACGAATATCGTTATTATAAAAATAAAAAAATTGTTCATAATAATGAATATCTTTATTATAAAAATAAAAAATTGTTCATAATAACGAATATCTTTATTATAAAATTTTTAAAAATGTTCACAATAACGAATATCTTTATTATAAAAATAAAACAATTGTTCATAATAACGAATATCTTTATTATAAAAATAAAAAATTGCTCATAATAACGAATATCTTTATTATAAAAATAAAACATTGTTTATAATAACGAATATCTTTATTATAAAAATAAAAAAATGTTCATAATAACGAATATCTTTGTTATAAAAATTAAAAAAATGTTCATAATAACGAATATCTTTATTATAAAAATAAATAAAAATGTTCATAATAACGAATATCTTTATTATAAAAATAAAAAAATTGTTTATAATAACGAATATCTTTATTATAAAAATAAAAAAAATTGTTCATAATAACAAATATCTTTATTATAAATTTTTTTAAAATGTTCATAATAACGAATATCTTTATTATAAAAATAAAAAATTGTTAATAATAACGAATATCGTTATTATAAAAATAAAAAAATTGTTCATAATAATGAATATCTTTATTATAAAAATAAAAAATTGTTCATAATAACGAATATCTTTATTATAAAATTTTTAAAAATGTTCACAATAACGAATATCTTTATTATAAAAATAAAACAATTGTTCATAATAACGAATATCTTTATTATAAAAATAAAAAATTGCTCATAATAACGAATATCTTTATTATAAAAATAAAACATTGTTTATAATAACGAATATCTTTATTATAAAAATAAAACATTGTTTATAATAACGAATATCTTTATTATAAAAATTTAAAAATTGTTCATAATAACGAATATCTTTATTATAAAAATTTGAAAATTGTTCATAATAACGAATATCTTTATTATAAAAATTTGAAAATTGTTCATAATAACGAATATCTTTATTATAAAAATAAAAAAATTGTTTGTAATAACGAATATCTTTATTATAAAAATAAAAAAATTGTTCATAATAACGAATGTGTTCATTATAAAAATAGATAAATTGTTCATAATAACGAATATCGTTATTATAAAAATAAAAAATTGTTCATAATAACGAATATCTTTATTATAAAAATTTAAAAAATGTTCATAATAACGAATATCTTTATTATAAAAATTTAAAAAATGTTCATAATAACGAATATCTTTATTATAAAAATAAAAAAATGTTCATAATAACGAATATCTTTATTATAAAAATAAAAAAATGTTCATAATAACGAATATCTTTATTATAAAAATAAAACAATTGTTCATAATAACGAATATCTTTATTATAAAAATAAAAAATTGTTCATAATAACGAATATCGTTATTATAAAAATAAAAAAAATTGTTTATAATAACAAATATCTTTATTATAAAAATTTAAAAATTGTTTATAATAACGAATATCTTTATTATAAAAATTTGAAAATTGTTCATAATAACGAATATCTTTATTATGAAAATAAAAAAAATTGTTCATAATAACGAATGTGTTCATTATAAAAATAGATAAATTGTTCATAATAACGAATATCGTTATTATAAAAATAAAAAATTGTTCATAATAACGAATATCTTTATTATAAAAATTTTTAAAATTGTTCATAATAACGAATATCTTTATTATAAAAATACAAAATTGTTCATAATAACGAATATCTTTATTATAAAAATAAAAAAATGTTCATAATAACGAATATCTTTGTTATAAAAATTAAAAAAATGTTCATAATAACGAATATCTTTATTATAAAAATAAATAAAAATGTTCATAATAACGAATATCTTTATTATAAAAATAAAAAAATTGTTTATAATAACGAATATCTTTATTATAAAAATAAAAAAAATTGTTCATAATAACAAATATCTTTATTATAAATTTTTTTAAAATGTTCATAATAACGAATATCTTTATTATAAAAATAAAAAATTGTTAATAATAACGAATATCGTTATTATAAAAATAAAAAAATTGTTCATAATAATGAATATCTTTATTATAAAAATAAAAAATTGTTCATAATAACGAATATCTTTATTATAAAATTTTTAAAAATGTTCACAATAACGAATATCTTTATTATAAAAATAAAACAATTGTTCATAATAACGAATATCTTTATTATAAAAATAAAAAATTGCTCATAATAACGAATATCTTTATTATAAAAATAAAACATTGTTTATAATAACGAATATCTTTATTATAAAAATAAAAAAATGTTCATAATAACGAATATCTTTGTTATAAAAATTAAAAAAATGTTCATAATAACGAATATCTTTATTATAAAAATAAATAAAAATGTTCATAATAACGAATATCTTTATTATAAAAATAAAAAAATTGTTTATAATAACGAATATCTTTATTATAAAAATAAAAAAAATTGTTCATAATAACAAATATCTTTATTATAAATTTTTTTAAAATGTTCATAATAACGAATATCTTTATTATAAAAATAAAAAATTGTTAATAATAACGAATATCGTTATTATAAAAATAAAAAAATTGTTCATAATAATGAATATCTTTATTATAAAAATAAAAAATTGTTCATAATAACGAATATCTTTATTATAAAATTTTTAAAAATGTTCACAATAACGAATATCTTTATTATAAAAATAAAACAATTGTTCATAATAACGAATATCTTTATTATAAAAATAAAAAATTGCTCATAATAACGAATATCTTTATTATAAAAATAAAACATTGTTTATAATAACGAATATCTTTATTATAAAAATAAAACATTGTTTATAATAACGAATATCTTTATTATAAAAATTTAAAAATTGTTCATAATAACGAATATCTTTATTATAAAAATTTGAAAATTGTTCATAATAACGAATATCTTTATTATAAAAATTTGAAAATTGTTCATAATAACGAATATCTTTATTATAAAAATAAAAAAATTGTTCATAATAACGAATATCTTTATTATAAAAATAAAAAAATTGTTCATAATAACGAATGTGTTCATTATAAAAATAGATAAATTGTTCATAATAACGAATATCGTTATTATAAAAATAAAAAATTGTTCATAATAACGAATATCGTTATTATAAAATTAATTTGTGTTTTCTTCATATCATGTGTTTTTAAAAAGTGTACTTTGTAATAGTGAATATCTGTTTAATTATAGAATAAGGATTTCGCATGATATTCACCTAAATATTGGATTAAATGAATCGTTGGTTTAAGCAACATTTTTTTGTCCAGACATTACTTTATGGCATAAATAATATTAAACTTTTATGCCCAATTCTGACAGTGACACGTCTTCTAAAAGAAAATCTCAGCATTTTTGTTATTAAAAAATATCAACGTATGTTTTGACTTTTTCAGTTTTGCTTTTAACTTCGTTAAATTCCGTTAAAACTTTTTTTTAAAGAATGTCCGAAGTTTATTTTGTGTGTCAAAAAGTTTGTTTCTGTGTGTTATAAAATTTTGAAACATTCAAAATATTTTTGGTCCAAGAAATAAAGAACATTTAAAAAAGTAAATTGCATCCATTATTAAATGATACCGTAGAAACAGTTCATTTTATTTAAAAGGTTTTGACATTTTGGGAAATTGTCAGTGTCAAAGAAATTTATGACAACATTACGAAAAATGATCCACTGAAAAAGATATCAGATTTAAATGTCGAAAACCTTATATTTCTTTCTGGCACAAATGGCACAAAAAAATGGGAAGCAAGCAAGGAAAAAGAATTAAATCATTAACAAAGGGGTGTTTAGCCATTGAACATACATTATGTTTGTAGATATTTGCTAAGCAGTGGGTTCAACTTTGTTATGCTTGGTGAATTTATCATAGACTATTTTAGAAAATGAATTTGGAAAATTAAGACAATATATATTATCGTATCAGTATTTTCTTTATCTTCTCTAAAACAAATTGTACATGTAACAAACATCACGCATTTTGTAAAAATGATCAGAATTGTTTTTTTAAACATTATTTTTTTTCATAAAGTATTTGAAAAAAAAAATGTACAAGATGTGTTCATCTATACGCTTTTTTTCTTTGTTAACAATAAAAAAAAAATGGGGGAAAAAGAGAAAAGTTTGCTTGTATGAATCGAAAATTTATTAAAAATAAAGAGAAAAAAGGAAACTAAAAGGGTTGACATGCATATTTGTTCATATGTCACATAAAAAAGAAAAATATTAACAAATTAAAATACTCAGTTTAACACACCTTAACTTATATATATTTTTTCTAGATGTGGAAATTTTCTTGTGTATTTTTTTAGTTCGCTCATCAGTTGGCGATCACATTTCACTTGAAAAAAGTTTCTTTCATTTTTCTAACAGGAAAAACATTTTGGCAGACGACACATTTTCATTGAAAAAAAAAAGGTTCTGAGTACGAGAGCCAAAATCTGGAGACTGGCCTTCTTTTTTTCTGTTTTTCTTTTTTCAAGTAATAAATTATCAAATATTATTTGTGTCTCTGAAAATTAAATAATTACTATTTTCTAACTTAATTAATTCTAATATTAATTTTTTATATATTAAAATGCGTATTACTGGAATGAAAATCTTAAATCAAATAAAAAATACGATGACGTCAAATTCTTCTTCATTTGTTTATCCTTCGTATAAACAAATATTAACTTCAGTAAATCTTTTAAATAATTCAGTCGTCTTGACTCAATAGAAAATATACTGGATCCTTGTGTCCGACATTTTCAACAAATCCTTTAAAACAATTAGTCTTTCTTGACTAAACAGAAAATATTAAGGGTCCTTATGCCCAAATATTCTCACTCAAACTTCGGCGTACATCTGGCTATCGTTTTCCAAATATTACATTTTAAATACTGACATTTTGTCATAAATTTCACCAAATAACAGTTGATATTGGGATTTCCAAACACAAAGTTAAACAATGACTTCTACTCATACGTATATTTTAATTCTCGGAATTTACCAAGAAAAATAACTTTAAATGGTCATCAAATTAACAGAATAAAAGTTTGCAGTCCAAAATTGACACTTTCATTCAATAAATTCTCATTGAAAACTAACAGAACAAGTTCTCATTGTCTCGTGGATTATATTTTAAAATTATTATTTAAAATTCAGTATTCGATATCATAATGTCGATTTTACATGTAAAAAAGTAAATTTAATGTGGGCACATAGCGTATCCACGTGTACCCCACCCTCTCGTGACGTCCTTGGAGTTCGTTGTTCCTGGTTTTCGGCTGGTCACTTGGTACCTGTTTGCAGAAAAGGTTGCTGTACTGATGAAGACCGTCGGTGTTGAAAGGTCCTTCAATTACCACTCTCCCCACGTTGTGATTAGATCAAGAAGGTAATCGTCAGGCGCTGGTCTTCAAAGTTTGTACCTTTGAGGGGCAAAGGCAAAAATAAATTAAAATAATGGACAAATTTGGATGTGTATTTTTGCATAAAAAATAATTATTAGGGTAAGATATACAAGACTATGTTTGCTCAAAAACTTCTAACTTTTAACTTCTAATGTCTGTGTTTTGGACCGGCAATATTATTAAGTTTGGGTGTTCTTAGTTTTGTCAATTTCAACCTTAAGTCTAGGGTGAATCTCTTAATGATGTGGATTCAATGGGCGAGCAACTGGAGTCTCCGAGCATCTGTTACACTTTCCTTATATTGAGAATTAGGTGTGTTGAGTCTGGATGCGACTTCGTCCCCCCCCCCATCCTCCAACAGAATTCAATTCAACAACAAAAAATTTTTTTTTTTCATTATCATTACTTTCCATATTGGGAATTTCTAATTCACTTTTGTAACTCAGCAATGGGCAAGTGTATGTTTAATCCGCTCCCTTGTCTTCTTCATCTGTTTCCATCTCACACTGTTACCTCAGTGGGAGGAAGGAAATTCCTCCTCCCTCGAAACTCATTCACAGGAAAAAACTTTTTCTTCATCTGTTTCCATCTTCCACCATTACCCCAGGGGGAGGTGATTCCGCAGACACCTCACCTCCCCAATCACGACACACGGCCACATCAGGCCGGCGATGTATGGAGTCCTCATAAAGAAAATGTAATTCTTATCTTTTTGCAAAATGTATGTTCATTCCTGGACACATGTTATCTTAAACTACGTTCATTCAATGCCGAGAATGTCAACAACGCGATGTCCACGTCTGTGACACAGCAACCACATGGCCTATTTCCTATCTAAATTCTCTTCGGCAGAGAAAATAACATTCCCGCGTGTTTTCTCTTCTCGTCCAAAAAACAACTTTCAATTCTTTTGGCATTAAAAATTTAAGAAAACATTTC
Source organism: Sepiola atlantica (assembly GCA_963556195.1). Lineage (NCBI taxonomy): Eukaryota > Metazoa > Mollusca > Cephalopoda > Sepiida > Sepiolidae > Sepiola > Sepiola atlantica. Next base: position 41,556,314 of record OY744549.1, read on the forward strand.
ACTTTTTATGTTATCTCTGTCCAGCCGACTATATCTTCTCGAGTCGTCACTTGACCACCCAACTTATGCAACATATGAAGGCCAGGTGGCCCAGTGGCTGTTGTCATTGCATTATTGGGGATTTTTAAATCCCCTCAAAATATCCACAAGAGAAAACCCATTAGACAGTGATGGATGATATCCTCTGTATCTCCATCATAAGTTATTTCTCACTTACCAACTCCCAAAAAAGAAAACGATCCTTTATCGGAGATCGGGTTCTCCTCTAGTTAATAACAAAAAATAATTTAGAATTCCCCAACAGCAAAAACAAGGTCCGGAGTTCGAATCAACCCGACGGCCGATCGACAATATTGTCATACATAAAGATGAAAAATAAGGTGTTGACGATTCAACGCCCAGATTCCATCTGACGAAATAATCTCAGAAAGATTTTATCGTCAAATTTATCGTCTACGTTTGTTTACTTTTTAAAAACTGTTGTCATTCAAATTGACCAATCAGATAATGACCTGAGGCCACCGCTGAAATGGAAGGTTATTTTTGTCGTCTGCCCAAAACATTTTAACCGCACTTTAAAACAATTTGAATCCGTTAAAAAAACGAATCTTATTTATTTTCACTGAGCGTTTTTAATTAAAATGAGATATGGCCGTTTTCAAAATAAATTCCGAAATATTTGATTTTCTAAAATGTTGATCATATTATTTCATTATATTTTCTGTAATCAATTAGTCAATATAAACAAATGTACTCATGGTTTTTTTAACTATTTTAAAATGTATCCAATTCATGGTGAATAAAGTGATTTTTTGTGCATTTTGTTCTTTCTTTTTACATGTGATTTCATGGAAATAAATCAATAATTGTAAACTGATAATATGTAGTGTTGCTAATTAACTGGACATTACTAAGAAATTCTCTATTGAAACCTTTCTTAGCAATTATTATTTAGTAGTAATTTTGGTCTTCACATTGTATGTTTGCCAGGCCTGGTATAAGTATCGCCATGGTTTAAACAAAACAAGGAACTTATTTTCATTTTTTTACCTTCATCTGGTGTTCAGTTCTTCTATTTAATAGCCTAAGAAATTGTCTAATAATAATAACAACTTTATCCATCTAGTCCCTCTCACCCTCTCTCTCTTTCGTTTTTCCTTATTCGTAACAAACGTGATTGCCTAATTAACATAGATGACTTTCCATAGAAAAATAATAGCGTGAACTTTCTCTCACCAAAGCAGCAAGGCAGAATCAAATATTGAGTTGGCAAAAGAAATACTATTTAGGTCTAATGGTAATAATTCCACAAGTTTTCTTTAGAAGAAAGAAAAAGTATATATATATATATATATAAAGAGAGAGAGAGAGAGAGAGAGATAAAAATATATATATATTTATATATATATATATCAAATGTATTGTTTACCAAGCTACAATATTTGCCCACAAAAGTTCGAATAACAAAAACACTATGTAGAAGAAACTTTCCTTGATTTTACAACAACTAGGTATAATAACCATAAAAGCACATTTAATAACAAAAACACTGACTCAAAACATCACTAGCGAACAATTACTGGAAGCTCAAAGAAAGCGGACGCTCATCAATAATCAAGTGGAAAATATTACGATGGGCCAGTACATATAGATGTTAAGACAACCCGTGTAGATTATGTTTGAACGAGAAGCTTGACATTTTAAAGATCCCCAAAACTTACTAAACTGTAGAATCGAAATAGCAACGAACTGTAGACATAGAATAAACTTCACTTTAGGATAATTTCATACATAACAAACCTAAATCAGACACCCAACAAAAAACATCTTCGCCTCCGCCCTTGAGGCTCGCATTCACAAATATCCGGGGACTTAGAACTAATATCAACAAACTCCCTGGATATCTTAGCACTAAGTGAAACACACCTTCAATCTTCAATCTCCTCTCACCACTTTGACATGACTGCCTACCTCCCTCTCTACCGTAAAACTCTGACAAACATATGCACAGGCTAGAAGTTTATGTTCAAAACACCCTCCCCTTGACTTGAGAACATAGGTTAGAATCAGATGACCAAGCCTACATGTGCTTTAGATTGACCTTACATCACAGCGTTAGTTACTTATATTTCTTATACCGTTCTCCTTCGACCCAGGACTGTTCCCTGCTAAACTCTGTTTCTAAAAGCATAGATAGAGCACTCTCAGTTCACTCGAATGCCCAAATACATTTAATAGTTGGGATTCTCCAGCTTTACTGATGCAGCTGGTAACTCTACGCATAATTTCTCCACAGCTCACTTCCTCTCACACTGTCACTTTCCCGCCCCACCTCCCTGATCATGTAGACCAGCAAGCCTTACTTCTAGACCTTTTCTTGAATTCAATGCCCGAGGCTTGTGTGACAATGCTCATAGCTCGCTCAGGAACGCTAATCACATTCCTGTAAAGATTGATATCACCCTAAAAACTCGTCCAAAAACTGATGAGCCGTTGCTCAAAATGACGACATACTATGAGCAGGCTGATTTTGAGTCCATCAGAGATCACATCAGCGACGCCCCATGAAGTGAAATCTTCTCACTCCCTGCTGATCAGTGTGCAAATGAGGTAACTGAATGGGTCAAAGCTGGCATTGAAGCATATGTCCCTATGCGAAAATTCTTCAGCAAACTTCACTCTCCTCAATGGTTCACCTCGGAATGTGCAGCTGCGATTGCTAAGAAGCAGCAAGCATTTCCAACAATTCGGCCGCCATAAGTCAACTGCGAATAGACAGAAATTTATAGAGTCAAGAAATAATTGTAAGGTAGTGATAAGTGAAGTAAAGAGAAGGTATACAGAGTTAACCAAAAAACGCATTCAGTCACAGAAACTAGGTACTCGCGATTTCTAGAAAATCTACAATAGTGTGGTGAACAATGGACAATCAACAATTCCCCCGCTATCAAACCACAATGATGTTGTTTGCACGGCAACTGATAACTACTTGCCCAGCATTCGTTTTAAACTCCACTTTAGACTCTGCAAACCACCCCCTCCTTAAATTCCCATTGCAGACTGAAGCCACACTTGAAAGCCTGGTCATCATCTCAGATCAGGGACATCATGAAAAACCTTGACACCTCCAAAGCATGTGGGCCTGATCTTATACTTGTAATAGTAATAAAGAAATGCTCTGCTGAACTGGCCCCTGTCCTCTCCAAACTCTCCAACAAATGCCTAGCTGAATTTTGCTTCCCTGATAGCTGGAAAATTGCCTTTGTGGTCCCAGTCTTTAAGAATTCTGGTGATAGAACTGATCCCCAGAACTACTACCCAATCAGTCTACTTCCGATCTTTGCTAAAATCTTTGAATCCTTAATCAATCTAGTGATAGTCCGGTACCGAGTTAATGCTAAACTTTTTTCTGACCATCAGTATGGATTTAGACAAGCACAATCTACTGCGGAAATCATAACGGTCATCTCTGAACGCATATATCATACACTGGACAAAGCAGGTGAAGCTAGGGCAGTAGCACTTGATATATGCAAAGCCTTTGAGAAGGGCTTCTCTTAACAATTCACTTATATGGTATTACTCGACAAATATTTAATATAATTAGATCCTTCCTAACCAAAAGAAAGATCAAGGTTGTCCTCGATGGTCGTTCATCCAAGCACCATGACATAAATGCTGGTGTACCCAGGGATCCATCCTTGGATCTTTACTGTACCTGATTTTTATAAACGACCTCCCTGATGACATTGAGTCTGAGATAGGTATATTTACTGCCGACACTATGCTCTACTCTCATCATGTAGGCAAAAACGAACACGCATATATCCAAGGCAATGGCTGAATCCTTAGAAAATGATCTCCAGTCTGTAGTGGAATGAGGTCATAAATGGATGGTAACTTTTAATGCTGCAAAGACAAAACTCCTTTCCTTCAACAACTACAAGAAACCTCTTCAACCACCAATTGCCATAGCAAATAATACCCTACCTGAGAGTTCAACATTCAAACTCCTCGGCCTAACATTCACAGGTAACATAAAAGACATTACCAAGGCTGCTGAAAAGAAAGTGGGCTCTATCTACCGTGCTAGTAAACTTCTCACACCTGACAGTATCCTGTATCTCTACAAAGCCACCATCTGCTCATGCATGGAGTATTGTTACCACATCTGGGCTGGTGCATCATCCACTAGTCTCTCCTTCTTAGACAAGGTCCAAAAAAGAGTCGCCAACTTAATTGGTCCCTCACTATCTACCAAGCTCCAGGCCCTGTCCCATCACTGCAATGTTGCATCCTTGTGCCTGTTTTACAAGTACTTCAATGGGTTGTGCTCTGATGAACTTGCTGCTCTAGTTTCCCCTTGACGTAAATACACTAGACCAACCCGACAATCAGCTAAACCCCATCCATTCACTGTGGAAGTCTCCAGATGTCGGAGAGCCTTCTACTTCAATAGCTTCTTTCCTCGTGCTGCTGGCCTCTGGAACTCCTCCTGTTCCCTGTTTCCCCGACTGTACTGACATGCAGAAATTTAAAATTAATGTAAACAGATATCTCGCTGCAAAGCTCCCAACTTAGGATGACCTTCTAAACTTACACCCTAATTCTCAGTAGCCCCTAACGTCTACAGTGGCGGCCTGCCTTGTTTGGGGTGAACTATGTTAAAAACAAATAAATGAATGAAAAAAAACTTAATTAGTATATAAAGTAGCAACAAATAACAAAGTCAATGACACCTGAGGATGATTCGACGAAGAATCGAAAACGTTCGTGAAACCTGTGAAACCTATGGAACATTTATTAATTTTTTTGATTTTAATACAAAAAAGATCATCAGAAAAATTGAAAAAATAAAAAAGGTATAATTAGATAAACGAATTCTGTTATTTTTAACAATGTTTGCATAAATTCGCTCCTTGAAAGTAGAGCACTGTAATTGGTAGTATTAACACAGCATGACGTCACTTGCTTATAATGCATCATTCCTTCCCTTAATAGAAGTAGAATGCCTCGACGTCAAAGCCGCCGTTAAAGTGTTAAAATTATCATAGTTTATTCGCTGTTTACAATTGGCCCAGCGATTAGCGACGTCGGACTGGAGTTGAAAAATACTTGAGGTCCGGGGTTTCGAATCGCATGACCGGTAGTGAATAGTCATATCTCTATGCTGATGAGTCCCGATTGAAAAAGGACGAAACGTATACGTACATAGATAATAAACAATAACAAATATTTATTATATTTATTTATATATATATATATATATATATATATGCGCTGTTCTCTTGACTAAAAGGATGTTTATAATAATTTCTTGAACATTCATATGCTTTTTACGATATACCCTGAACTTTGATAAAATGTTGATGAGAAAAATTATTTATCTATTGGAAATATTACAAAAATGTAAGCTTGATAATGAATAAAGCTGGAATCTCGGAAACGTGCGTACATATAGCGGGAGTGTTACAATATTTATTTCCGGAACTCGATTTTCATATTTGAATTTTAATTAGTATGTTTTGAATATTTCGAATCTTACCCTATTAATATATGATATACTTAATAATTATTAATAATAATAATAATATAACCTAATAATTACTGAGTTAATGTGTAACTGCAGCATTGAAACATCTCATATGTATGAAATAATATCTATTTATTTTTACTGTTCTTACCCATGAAAATTCAAGAATTATTTTAGCTTTACAAACTTTCTTATATATATATATATATATATATATATATATATATATATAAGTTGCACATCTTTAACAAAACGTTTTGTTAAGGTTATTTAGAGAATTTAGAAAAACAAAAAAACGTTATTTTTTAAATATATTTATTAAATGAATAAAATCAATTGTTTTATAAATATATATCTGAGACTTTCGCTGTGAAACCTCCTTTTCAAAGGGTATTTCCTTCCCCCCCCCCTCACCCTGCTGGTGTTAAAAATCGCAAGAGACTGTGTTCTTATGGTGGAGAGAGTAAATTGTTCGTCCGGTTTTATTGACGTTCTTTCAGAAAGTGAAATCCGATGTGTGTAAGCGTGGCTGTCGCTAATTTGAATATAAGAGAAGTTGCACATCTTTAAGAAAACGTCAATAAAACCGGGCGGACAATTTACTATCTCCACCACGAGGAGACAGTCTCTTGCGATTTTTAACACAGCAGGATGAGGGAAAAAAATGAAATTCTCTTTGAAAGTCTCAGACATATATTTATAAAATACAATGATTTTACTCATTAAATAAATATATATATAGATATAAGCTTCTCTGAAAAATTCTATCAAGAGCTGGTTGTCCAGAGAAGTTCATCAGAATGATGAAACTTCTTCACAACGATATATCTGTAATCGCAAATGGCGGCTCTACGGATCCATTCAAAGTAAAATCTGCGGTCAAACAGGGATGTGTAGCTGCACCAACTTTGTTCTCAATCTTTATTGCGGCTATACTGCACCTGTTGGATGGTCAACTTCCACCTGGTATATACATAAACTACAGAATGGATAGTGGAGTTTACAACATAAGACGTCTGAAGGCCAGAACTAAAACAAATGTTGATTCTCTTATTGAATTTCAATATGCAGATGATAATGCGGTTTGTGCTCTGACTGAAGAAGACCAACAAGCCACGATTAATGCCTTTGCCAGTGCATACTCAAAATTAGGATTAAACATCAACATTAAAAAAACAAGATGACTGCGGAAACCCTCCTAATATCCAGCTGGGCGGAGAATCGCTGCAAAACGTAGATCGTTTTGCATATTTGGGCAGCCACCTTGCCTCTAATGCCACCATTGGCGATGAAATCCAGTATCGCATTAGGTGTGCAAGTGCTGCTTTCGGTAGACTTCATTCCAGAGTCTTTGATAATAAAGATTTAAGGCTGGATACCAAAATCTTAGTCTATCGGGCCATTTTGCTACCCACTCTCTTATATGCGTTGGAGACCTGGACGACATACCATCGACATATCAAAACACTCGAAAAACTGCATCAAAAACTCTTACGAAAAATTTTAAGAATCACCTGGCAAGATCGTCGGACCAGCACCAGTGTTCTGGAAAAGTCTGGTTGCTCTAGTGTAGAGGCTTTGATTGTTAGGAGTCGTTTGAGATGGGCTGGTCACGTTGTAAGGATGAGCGACCAGTCCTATCCAAAAAAAATATTCTACTCTGAGCTAAATGTGGGAGCTAAGAGGGTTGGAGGACAGAAGAAACGGTACAGGGACTGTTTGAAGGAGCACATGCAGAGATGCGGGATTGATCCCACAACATAGGAAGCGAGAGCACTCGAAATAACAGAGTGGAGGAATGAAGTGGGAGGTGGGGTGGATAGGTTTGAGGGTGAACGGCGTCGTCATGCCGAAGACCTGAGAACAGCAAGAATAGTACGCCGCGAAAACCAACCACGTGCACAATTACCAAACAATAACGCATGCCCGAAATGTGACAGAATATGTGGATCGCGCATTGGACTGTTTTCTCACATGAGAACCCACAATTGAAGCCCTGGAAAACCGCATACTCGATTCGAGTGACGGCCATGATGATATATAAAAAAAATGTTTCTTGGTTTTTCTAAATTATATATATATATATATATATATATATATATGATATTTGTTTTGTTTATTATCTATGTACGTATACGTTTCGTCCTTTATAATCGGGACTCATCAGCATAGAGATATGACTATTCACTACTGGTCATGCGATTCAAACCCCCGGATTCTGAGTATTTTGCAACTCAAATCCCGACGATTAGAACCACTCGGCCAATGCTGAACAGCGAATAAACAATTATAATTTTAACACTTTATCCGGCGGCTTGACGTCATAAGAGCGTTCGACTTAATGAAAGGAACGATGCATTTATAGCTAGCGACGTCATGCTGTGTTAATACTACACTTACAGTGCCCATCTAGATGGGTTTTCTAGGAGCTACAAATAATAAATATTTGTTTTGTTTATTATCTATGTACATATACGTTTCGTCCTTTATAATCGGGACTTATCAGCATAGAGATATGACTATATATATATATATATATATATATATATATATATTTCTGCTAGCTGAATGTAATGGGTTCATAAGGTTAAACATGTTGAAATTGCAGACATTTAGGTTTAGATTCGCGAGCTAAATTTAGTTGGGTCATTTAGTGTAACCATATGTCGGTTCTTTTTTTTTTTAACTGTTGGTACATTTAAGCGATGTCTACACGGGATGTTCGAAGGAGTGGTGAAGGGGAAGTTGCGCTTCCTACAACTAAAATTTACAACAAATCAAATCTCCCCCCCCCCCTTATGTAAGGCGTGATAAAAAATTTTAAAAACAAAAATAAATTAAGTATTGATTTTAATTTCATTTTCAGACTTTTTCACACAAAAAAGGACATACAATTTTAATTTAAAAAGTGCATAAAGTGAAACTTTGGGGTCTCAACCCCAATACCGGCATTTTTGATCGCCACCCCAGACCTCGTGGTTAATTAAGTACGATTAAAATCTATCTATTATACTAAATGTGAGTTTGTTTCCCTAAGGCTTTTTTCTTATATACTTTAATGAGAAGTATCATTTTAATGAGAAGTATCATTTTAATGAGAAGTATTGTAGCAGACTGAAATAGGATCTATTTCTTCTCGTCCTCTGTGAGCAAATTGGTCATACACTGACCAATCAGCTTGCAGGGCGTATTGATATCAACTGTCCCCTCATGGACTATTTTCTACCACCTGGTCAGTTGAAGAATTCAGAGAGAGAAATCGACCAGCAACGAAGAAACATCTCTCTCCTGCCTTTCCCCTGATCGTTCCAGCAGCAGCCATCTCCACTGGGAATATATTTGCTGACGACCCGGCAGCCTCTTTTCTTCACTGGGACACAGTTCCAACCCTCTGTTAAATAAACCCTTTTTTGTTGCCTGTTACTCGGTTGTTGTTCGTTCAATTAATTTCGTGCGATAAATGTAAGGAAGGGACCAACCCCCCTTCTATTACAGTATCATTTTAATGAGAAGTATCATTTTAATGAGAAGTATCATTTTCTACCGAAAGCTGCGTTAAAAATTATTTGTTCATTCGCATCTTCAGGATGTTATCTCTTTGTAAAAGTTGTCACTGAGTTTCAACTATGGGTATAATAACACGTACTTCGTCCTTGAAATGAAAGGGAGGTAAAGTAATTTAAGTAACTTTTAAAAAATCTATAAGTTTGTTTTTTAATAAAATAAATACTTTAAATTAACATTTCTTTATTAATAAATAAATATTGAAAATTTGGGTATTTGTTATTGAAGTCAACAAAACAAAAATGGTAAAAACCAACAAATGTGCAACAAATAAATGTTACCAAATGCAAGAAAAGTTACTCTTCTACTTACCTGGATAAGTTTATTTGTGTTTTAACTTATTTTAAAGTGGTGTTTTGTTAAAAACAAACATGGTGTCGCCTGTTCAGTTAGAACAAAAAATAAACAGATGACGCCGAGAAGCCATCCACAAAGACCTCTGATTATCGCTCCAAAATCGAAAATTAAACAAAATACTAGTAGAACATTGCATTTTCGCATGATTGGTGACATTTATTGGATGTGTTTCTACCGGTATTTTGTTTAATTTTCGATTTTTTTCCCTTATAACTAAACAGGCGACACAATATTTATTTTTAACAAAAAACGTTTTAAAATAAGTTAAAACACAAATAAACTTACCTAGGTAGGTAGAAAGGTAACTTATCTTGCCTTTGGTAACATTTGTTGAGGTTTTTTTTTACACTTTTTTTGTTCTGTTGACTTCAGTAACAAATACCAGAAAATTTTATTAAGATCGGCTAATTTGAAATGCGACTTCATATAGTCGAAAAAGAAGCATATGCCGTATCTTTTGTGTTTAAACCTGCTAATCGTGGAAAAATTAAAAACGATAAAATTATACGGTGGAAAATGGAACTTCTTCCCTTTTCATATGATATAAAACACCGTCCCGGGAATGAAAATATTGTCGCTGACACATTATCCAGAGTATGTAGTGCTGCTGTTTCTTCCTTGGAGGAACTAAAATCAATTCATGATTCCTTAATACATCCTGGAGTACAACGCTTTTGGCATTTTGTAAGGTCACAAAATTTGCCATATTCACTTGATGAAATCCGACGTGTGACATCTCAATGAGGAGATGCAGGTTGTTCAAAATTATAAAAGTGAATGTTCCCATCGATATAAAATAGCTATGATGAAGAATCTATTAAACTACACAAAATTAATCTCTTCAACCAGAAAAATGTTTTTAACGAATTAAGAAAAAAAACGGCAATTTCTAATTAACAATCAATTTCCTCATTATTATTGCAAGGTTCTTCTAGATAGACTCTTTAGATTCATCGTGCCCCTCCCTTTCTGAAAGTAGGGAGAAAATGGATACCCGTAGTTAAACCAAAATTATTCTAAATGAAAATGGTAGTCTCCGAAAAAAAAAAAATCATCAGAGAACATCGTCAATCCAGAAATCCGAGAAATTGAAACAAACAACGTAGGATATATTTATAACATATATTTTAAAAGCAGTTTACATCATAATTTGTATGTGATTATCTGTTATTATATTGAAGCCGAGTTAATCAACGTTTGTTTCCTTAGGGTTTTTTTCTATTTACTTTAATGACACAAAATACATGCTAAAGTATTCTTCAGTCTCTCTCTCAAGACTAGAAGATAATAAAAAAAGGACAGAATGGAATAGTCCATTATACACAATAGGGAATATCAACAGAGCATTAATACTACTTAACATATAACTGGAGAGTCGAAGAGAGAGAGAGAGAGAGAGAGAGAGAGAGAGAGAGAGAGCAGAAAAAGACTAATTTTGGATTTTGTCTTTATTGTAAAAAATGTAACTAGCCTTACAAACTCCGTTTTTTCTGATTCAAATAAGTTAACCCAATCTGAATAGATGACCCAACGGGTCACGTTTTTTCTAGATAACAGACAGTTCTAAACGCAATTTACGCCATAAAAGTAATTTTCCAGTTATTAGTAGTGAAACATTAACATTTTCTCGTATACTTGTTTGTAGAAAGTTGCATTAAAAGGAGAGATGACCTTTAAAAAGAATTTGTTGCTGGGACAAACTTCGGGTGATGTGTACTTTTTCTTTTTAAGGCTAAACTTTAATCGTATGAGGCCATCCACCCAGGCAGTACCTCTCCCATCGCACAAGAGTGAAGGGGCAAGTTCAGTGCCTGTTCCGTCACTTGTGAGAGAATTCAGAGGAGCTGATGTAATTTTGATACCTGGCTATGAGTGGCCATGTGATGCTTTGGTCACCCCCTCTCTTCCTCACTATAAACTCGACCTAGTCAGAAGGCAGTTATATAACAACTTCGGCTGCATTGTAACATGATTCTTTGATCAAAGAGCTTACATAAAACACAAGAGTATTATTGTTGCATAGCTGTCCCAGAATGGGCCGTGGCAGTTCTCGCTTAAACAACTGGTCATTTTTAACACCAAAAATGTATATGTTGCATACCTTTTAATTTCTCGTACCTTCTCTCTTTCCTCGTCGCATGGAGGGGTGTCGTCTCGATGTCGTCTGGTTTCTCGTACCTTTTCTTCTTTCGTCGGGTGGAGGGATGTCGTCTAGTGGTTGAGTTCTCTCTTCGTTTCTGTACTGCTGTGAACATCGCCGTTCGCTGTGTTTGCAACAAAACCTTCATGACCGATTCACGGGACAAACAATCTTTTAAACTTTTAATTCTGTTTTATTTCAGGCGTCAGTCTACCGTCGATGGAGATGCTTCACTAACGTTGAGGGAGAGACCAAATTCCTACTTTATCGTAGTTAATTCTTAGCTTAAGTCCTTAGCCATTCAAAGACTGGGAGAAGAAGGAATCTCATGCCTGTATTCTCTTAGGGAAATAAATTCCCATTTCTCATTTCGGACTACATAGAGAAACACGTCTGTTCGATTTGCTTCCACTAACCAGACTGGCAAAACTCTGTTTCCCACACAAAAGCATGTGACGTCACAGATCCCCCATGCACAGGTGCACCTTGACCTTTGATCTGAGGTCTCGTCAACGTGGTGACCCCGTCAACGTCTGTGAGCTCCGACTATGAGAACCAGTTTATTTTGCACTCGACTGTACGGGTCCACCCGCACTAAATCGCGCAAGCCAAACGAAACGATCCCTCACACATGCGTCCACTTCAAGATGCGTCCGGCCCGACAGGGTCATTATCCAACATTATTATATGTTACAAATAGATAACTATGACCAACTATTCTTCTCTTGCAGACAGATTTATTTTAACTCCTTCTGGAGTTGTTGGCTCTTGTTCAGAAAATAATGACTGAATTAAGAATGAAACATTTATTCATTGAGTTCAGGTGGGACATGTTTATCGAGCTTTTTCACCTGAACTATTTTCTTCCAATTGTCGGGCACCGTTAAAATACTAACATCGAGTTTGGTAAACCTTTCTTTGATACCTTTACGGTTGATTTCAGATGTTCATTGGCAAGAGTGCATGGCCGTCCTCTACCTTCTCTTTCTACAAGTTTCTCATTAAAACTATAGAATTTCAGAAAGCACATTCATATTGTCTGATCATCATGTGGACTCTTCATTCCATGCACTATTGATATGACCGGCTGTTTAGAAACCGAGTTCGAACTCCAGCAGAAATAAATAATTCAAAATTGTATTCCAAATTAAATTATTGGAAGAAATTATTATTTTTCATCTTGTCTTATGCATTTCTTCTTTTTTTCTTTGTTATTTAGGGCTTATAATGCTTCAAAATTGTATTCCGAATTAAATTATTATAAGAAATTATTATTTACTTCATGCATTTCTTCTTATTTCTCTTCAGGGCTTATAATGTTTCAAAATTGTATTCCGAATTAAATTATTGGAAGAAATGTATTACGATTATTATCATTTTTCGTCTTTTTGTCTCATGCTGAGGCTAGACGTTTCGTGAATGACTTCAAACTCTTCCTGTCTGTTGCTCTTTTTGCTTGTGCCGCCAGCCAGGATCAGGTTATCATCAACTTATCCCCATCCATGTCTTAAGCAACCTACACACGGGACTTTTAGGCCATCGACGTCAATGTGGGACACACTTTAGAGTGTTTCTGATGGGTGATGTGGGCGTACCAGTTCAGACATCGCTGTGCAACATAATTTCTTATGGCAGCCTTTACAGTGAGACCAGCAATTTTCTCCATCCGATGCACTACAGCCAGGATCATGTCATTTTGACGTTTTTTTATTGACCATGTCTCGCAGCCATACAAGAGTATTGATCGGATATGTGTGTTATACGTTGCCATTCTTGCATTCCTGCATTTTGTAAAATTGTCGACAGCTGCCTGAAGACTGCATGGATGTCGTCTTATAGCCGTCGGGTTCGTTTCTTCCACTGGAATCAATTGTTGTCAAGGAAGATGAATTTATTGACTCTTTTGACACCTGTAACAATGTTTTCTATGGGAGTCGGATTCAACAAATACTGCAAATGAAATTAACTGCATCTGCGACATGCAGCACCGGCAGATTGGTGCACATTTTGTGACACCACTTATTGCATGTTCTGCATGTGATGGCGTGCTATTAAACATGTAAAATTTTGTATAAAACATAGATATTCTTACTCCAGTTGTAGTGTAGCCTTCTGGGGTTATTTGCCCTCATTCAGTTGCCTTCCTTCAGATAATTGGAAGGATTGCGACTCGGTTTAAGTTTTGTGAAATGGCGTGAAACTTGCCATGTCAAATCAACAATTGCCATGACTTTTTACCATGTTAAATGAACAATTTTTTAGAGGCAAAAATACCTTGACCGACATGGATTTTTTACAAATTTGCTACACGTATAGATTTTCATGATAGGAATTGAATGCCATCAGTTTTACCTCTCAAAGTAAAGCGGCTCTTGAGTTATGACTTTTTGACCTTTTTGACCTTTTTGACCTTTTTGACCTTTGCGAAATATGAATTTTTGATGATGCTGACAAAGTTTAAAATTTAATATCTCTGATGTTTTTGCGCTCCAAAAGCTGATTTATAAATCATGTTAAAGTTCTTGGATATGCACCATATGTATTGTTTAATTAAGGCTAGTTGACCGTGACCTTAAACTTTGACCATCAAAAAACGATTTTTTTCTTTTTTTTAAATTATCCAAAACAATTCATTAAAAAAATCATGATGCAAAACTTTGTGTGGAACTTTTGTTATAAGTGTTCAACTGAAATTACCTCAATTCAAAATGGCGGAATTGGCTATCTGAGAGCATATATTCAAATTTTGATATCTCAAAATGGTTAAGTTGTATTCAGCACTAAAAGTGCTGAATAACATTTACGTAAGTTCCATGGTGACAAAATCAACAGACTTTTTGTTATTTGTGATTAAATTATGATCGAATAGGTGCCATTCGATTTCTATCATGAAGATAAATAAGTGGAGCAAATTTTTTACAAAATCTGTGTCGGTCATGACTCCTGACCCCTCGTTGATTTTTTACATGTGTGTCTAACTGGGATGGTGCTGGGTAATGCTTTTGCCATCACTGCAACTAGCAATGAGATTACCCCACCCTCCTTTATAAAAAACGTAATCTGTCTTTAAGAAATTTTTCTGTTCATTGTTTGAATGTAAATAAATATAGAATGTAACTACAAAAAAATTTCTGTATAAAATACAGGAAAACAGGAAGTGAAATTAACTTTTTAAAAGTGAGTCGATAAATCGACTAGTTTTTTTCCCTTTGGCTTGTGTACTTGCTTGTTTGCTTGATTGTTGGTCCCCCGATTTATAAAATCAGGAGACTTATGTTTTGAGGCATGTCCGTCCGTCTGTCCGGATTTTCTCCGCAACCATCCATTGAATTTCTCTGAAATTTTGCATGAAGTTGTAACTTTGGTTAGGTTAGAAAGTGACATTCTCCGGTTTTGAAAAAAAATCTGGTTAGCCCCCCAGTGGATCAAAAGGCCCCGAAATGGCAAAAAATGACATTTTTTGCCCCATAACTTTTCATCCATCCATTCAATTTCTCTGAAACTTGGCTAAAATGTGGAGACAATTGTTCCTAATAGAAAATAAGTATCGCTGACCTTGGAAAAAATCTAGTTCGTGCCCCAGATAGTCAAAAGCCCCCAAAATGGCAAAAAATGACCCTTTTCTGACATAACGTTTGATCCATCCATTCAATTTTTCTGAAACTTGGCCAAAATGTAGAGGCAATTGTTCTGGATATAAAATGAGCATCCTTGACCTCAGAAAAATTCTGGTTCGCGCCCCCAGGGGGTCAAAGGGGGTAAAAAATCGACTCACATACAGAGGGGGACCACGCACACGCGGCTTGTTTAATTAATGAATTAGTGGCAAATTTCATCAAAACCAAAACCCTAAACCTTAAACCCTAACCCTAAACCCCAACCCTAACCCTAAACCCCAACCCTAACCCTAAACCCTGGCTGTCAATGTGCTAGATTTATGGCATATCAACCACTTTGCCTTATTGAATGCTGAAACACAATTCACCTATTTGAAACAATCGTAAACAATTCTATTTTACCCATAGCTGGAGAAGGGGTTCATACCTTTCCAAATTGTATAAGATTATAAGTAAATGAAATAGATCTTACTGGATTATAATTCCGCTTAGCTGATTCGACAGTCGATATCTGTTACCCCCCCCTCCCCCCACGAAGTGTCGGTGGGTCCTTATTCTGCCCTTTGTAACACAGCCGGGTGGAATGCATGTGTCACCATCAAGTTGCACTCCTTAACTCAATCACAGCTTGACATCTAACAATGCATCGTGACATTTGCTGGCGATGGGATGAATAGGAAGTTTTTAAACCGTCTTGTATTGCAGTTTTCATTTTTGCAGTGTCATGACGTAAATTCACTAGACTAACTCGACAATCAACTAAATCTCATTCATTCACTGTGGAGGTCCCCAGATGTCGGAGAGCCTTCTATTCAAATAGCTTCTTTCCTCGTACTGCTGGCCTCTGGAACTCCCTCCCTGCCCCCTGTTTCCCCAATAGTACAGACATGCAGAAGTTTAAAACTAATGTAAACAGACACCTCGCTGCGCTGATCCCAATCTAGGTTGACCATCCCCTACCTTCTCCCCTTTTCTTTTTCTCAGTAGCCCCTTACGTCTACAGTGGCGGCCTGCCTTGTTTGGGGTGAACTATGTTAAAAAAAAAAATTAAAAAAAATATTAGATATACAGGGTGAGCCAAAAGTGGACAGTAAAAAAACATTTTATTTCTTGATTTACACAGCTTTGAAGTCTGCCTCTTACGCTTCGACAAAAAAATGTTTTTTACTGTCCACCTACTTTTGGCTCACCCTGTATAGATATATCTTCAAGCAAATTTGATTAAAAACTAAGTTTTTCTTTTTTTTTTTTTTTTTTTTTTTTTTTTTAATACTGGTGATACCAGATCAGGCTGCCCTGTGGCTCCCTGAGACGAAATTCACCTACATTGACGTTTTTTTTTTTTTTTTTTTTTTTTTTTTTGTAAAACTTAATTATGTTCTACAAAACCAAAAACAAAAACAACAGCCCCTCTCCCTTTCTCCCTCCCCTTTTTTATTTTATTTTTAGAACTTGAAGCATACATCTTTTAGTATAATGACCGGATTCGGCATTAGATGGCCCGAAAAGGGTTGATATGCCATAAAACAAAACTACCAAACCAAAAACGATGATTAAACATTTGAAGATATAAAGAACTTGAAGCATAAAAACTTTTACTATAATGACCAGATTCGGCATTAAATAACCCAAAAAGGGTTGATATGCCGTAAAACAAAACAACCAAACCACAACCTTTTTTTAATATTTAAAAAATTATTTTCTCGATTCTGCAAGCAATCTTCCGAGTACTGAGGTGTAGTTGGGTTAATAAGGATCAAAAACGCTTGAGGTCGAACATACAACCAACTTGGATCCTTAATACACTTACTAACAACACACAGACATGCTCTTTACTCACCTGACACTGACTTTGTTGTTGTCGGACTGAGGTATGGTACTGCTAAGTTCTAGGGGGTCCACCCTCCCAGGCTTTACCTTCTCTCTGAGAAGGGGTTAGTTTATAGCTGGGGCAATTTTTTTGTAGGCGAGAGTGCACTTCACCTAGTGTACTAACTTTTCAAGACCCCACCTGACCTTGTGTCTGACCCCATGGAGAAGAGGCAAATAAACAGACATGCTCCTATGAATCCGTGCCCCTTAATTGAAGTGGAAATCCAAGATGGATGTAAAGTAAGGGTGTTGTTTATTAAAGTGGTGTAAATTAGTGTTGGATTATGGATACAAATATACACACACGCACACACGTGAATCCACATATATAAATACATGAAAAGGTGCCTGTGCATACATATCTCCCTCAACATATACACACACACACATATATAGTTTGAATTACTTGCTAGACACCATCCCCGAGTGTCTTCGGTCTCTCTGTACAAGGGTTTGTCAGGACAACCTGACATGAGGATACTTCACCCTATAAGTTAACCCTGACCAACTATTCAAAATAACATAGTATTCTAAGCCCAAATAAGATCTCCTCGACACGGCTATACATTGGCTCATACAAGGTATGTTGCACCTTCTCCAAGTAATGTTACCTCAAGTAACAACACTTAGCTGGATACTCCACCAGACCAGATGAATTCTTGTCCTAGAATCTGGTAAGACCAAGAGACCAAAAGAAAGATAACATAATCAACTGGTCAATTGGGAAGAGGAAAATTAAAATTAATGTTCTTAACTTCTTTACTAACTCAACGTTTGAGAGATAAAAGAAAACTTTAATAAAATATTCGAATACTTATGTATCTCATATAGAAATCAAGTGTTAGGCCCAAGGAAGAGGCCCCTGGATTTCTGAGAACTTCGACTGAAGTAAAATGGAACAAATATATATATATATATATATATATATATATATGATAATGGTAATAATCCAGGTGAAAAATATCCACAGGGTGGTAATCCAAAGAATTTTAACCGGGTTTATAAAAAGTGCTCAATATCAAAATAGAGCTTTATATATGATAAGTTTATTTACACAGACATGTACAAAATCTGCGACACTGGCATGTCGATGTTATCGATCAACAGTTACTATAAACTGAGATCTCATCAGGCAGAGTTAGAATCCGATCTTAACCTCAGATCATATTTGGAGAGAACCAATATATATATATATGTATATATATATTTGTTATTGTTTATTATCTATGTACGTATACGTTTCGTCCTTTTTAATCTGGACTCTTCAGCATAGAGATATAACTATTCACTACCGGTCATGCGATTCGAAACCCTGAACTACAAGTATTTTTCCGCTCGGCCAATTTTAAACAGCTGATAAACAATGATAATTTTAACACTTTTGTCGGCGGCTTAACGTCCAGGCATTCTACTTCTTTTTTTTTTAAGGGAAGGAATGATGCATAAAGCAAGTGACGTCATATATATATATATATATATATGTGTGTGTGTGTGTGTATTTTCCAATTGATATTGTAAGCACAGAATTGATTGGCTGTTTGGAATCGTTTTGTTCCCTTGTTTTGTTTGTCCTTCGAACTGAACAGGAATTCTGGGAGCAGCTCTCAGATTCCATTCCATTCTCTGAAGGCGAAGAGACATTCCTGAAATATTAAAAAAAAATAATTACAGCGACAATAAAGAAAAAGAAAAAAATGAATTAATGAAAGTCATCGAGAGAATGAATGGACATTTTGAAGAAAAATGAATGAATGAAAGTAAAAGAAAATGAAGGAGTGAATGAAAACCAACTCAGTTTATAAAAAAGAAAGGATGAGTAAAAGGAAGGAAATTAAGAAAGGGATGAAAGACTACGAATGAAAATAATAAGGAATGAAGGAAACAAAGTAAAAATAATGAATGAGTGAAAGGAAAGAAATTAAGAAAGGGATGAAAGACTACGAATGAAAATAATAAGGAATGAAGGAAACAAAGTAAAAATAATGAATGAGTGAAAGGAAAGAAATTAAGAAAGGGATGAAAGACTACGAATGAAAATAATAAGGAATGAAGGAAACAAAGTAAAAATAATGAATGAGTGAAAGGAAGGAAATTAAGAAAGAGATGAAAGACTACGAATGAAAATAATAAGGAATGAAGGAAACAAAGTAAAAATAATGAATGAGTGAAAGGAAGGAAATTAAGAAAGAGATGAAAGACTACGAATGAAAATAATAAGGAATGAAGGAAACAAAGTAAAAATAATGAATGAGTGAAAGGAAGGAAATTAAGAAAGAGATGAAAGACTACGAATGAAAATAATAAGGAATGAAGGAAACAAAGTAAAAATAATGAATGAGTGAAAGGAAAGAAATTAAGAAAGGGATGAAAGACTACGAATGAAAATAATAAGGAATGAAGGAAACAAAGTAAAAATAATGAATGAGTGAAAGGAAGGAAATTAAGAAAGAGATGAAAGACTACGAATGAAAATAATAAGGAATGAAGGAAACAAAGTAAAAATAATGAATGAGTGAAAGGAAGGAAATTAAGAAAGAGATGAAAGACTACGAATGAAAATAATAAGGAATGAAGGAAACAAAGTAAAAATAATGAATGAGTGAAAGGAAGGAAATTAAGAAAGAGATGAAAGACTACGAATGAAAATAATAAGGAATGAAGGAAACAAAGTAAAAATAATGAATGAGTGAAAGGAAGGAAATTAAGAAAGAGATGAAAGACTACGAATGAAAATAATAAGGAATGAAGGAAACAAAGTAAAAATAATGAATGAGTGAAAGGAAGGAAATTAAGAAAGAGATGAAAGACTACGAATGAAAATAATAAGGAATGAAGGAAACAAAGTAAAAATAATGAATGAGTGAAAGGAAGGAAATTAAGAAAGGGATGAAAGACTACGAATGAAAATAATAAGGAATGAAGGAAACAAAGTAAAAATAATGAATGAGTGAAAGGAAGGAAATTAAGAAAGAGATGAAAGACTACGAATGAAAATAATAAGGAATGAAGGAAACAAAGTAAAAATAATGAATGAGTGAAAGGAAGGAAATTAAGAAAGGGATGAAAGACTACGAATGAAAATAATAAGGAATGAAGGAAACAAAGTAAAAATAATGAATGAGTGAAAGGAAGGAAATTAAGAAAGAGATGAAAGACTACGAATGAAAATAATAAGGAATGAAGGAAACAAAGTAAAAATAATGAATGAGTGAAAGGAAGGAAATTAAGAAAGAGATGAAAGACTACGAATGAAAATAATAAGGAATGAAGGAAACAAAGTAAAAATAATGAATGAGTGAAAGGAAGGAAATTAAGAAAGAGATGAAAGACTACGAATGAAAATAATAAGGAATGAAGGAAACAAAGTAAAAATAATGAATGAGTGAAAGGAAAGAAATTAAGAAAGGGATGAAAGACTACGAATGAAAATAATAAGGAATGAAGGAAACAAAGTAAAAATAATGAATGAGTGAAAGGAAGGAAATTAAGAAAGAGATGAAAGACTACGAATGAAAATAATAAGGAATGAAGGAAACAAAGTAAAAATAATGAATGAGTGAAAGGAAGGAAATTAAGAAAGAGATGAAAGACTACGAATGAAAATAATAAGGAATGAAGGAAACAAAGTAAAAATAATGAATGAGTGAAAGGAAGGAAATTAAGAAAGAGATGAAAGACTACGAATGAAAATAATAAGGAATGAAGGAAACAAAGTAAAAATAATGAATGAGTGAAAGGAAGGAAATTAAGAAAGAGATGAAAGACTACGAATGAAAATAATAAGGAATGAAGGAAACAAAGTAAAAATAATGAATGAGTGAAAGGAAGGAAATTAAGAAAGAGATGAAAGACTACGAATGAAAATAATAAGGAATGAAGGAAACAAAGTAAAAATAATGAATGAGTGAAAGGAAGGAAATTAAGAAAGGGATGAAAGACTACGAATGAAAATAATAAGGAATGAAGGAAACAAAGTAAAAATAATGAATGAGTGAAAGGAAGGAAATTAAGAAAGAGATGAAAGACTACGAATGAAAATAATAAGGAATGAAGGAAACAAAGTAAAAATAATGAATGAGTGAAAGGAAGGAAATTAAGAAAGGGATGAAAGACTACGAATGAAAATAATAAGGAATGAAGGAAACAAAGTAAAAATAATGAATGAGTGAAAGGAAGGAAATTAAGAAAGAGATGAAAGACTACGAATGAAAATAATAAGGAATGAAGGAAACAAAGTAAAAATAATGAATGAGTGAAAGGAAGGAAATTAAGAAAGGGATGAAAGACTACGAATGAAAATAATAAGGAATGAAGGAAACAAAGTAAAAATAATGAATGAGTGAAAGATCAAAAATGAAGAAAGAAAAAAAATGAGAGGCAAAGAATGTAAATGGGAAAGAAAGAGAGAAGGAAAAAAGAGGATTAAAAAAGGAAGAAGTGAAATAAAAAATATGTAGAATGAAAAAAGAGGGAAGAAAATAAATGAAGAAACTTAGCAATGAAGGAGAAAGATGTCCAAGACAACGAATGAAAATGAGAACAAATATGAAGCAATTAAAAAAAATTAAAGCAGAAAAAAAAGTAGAAGTTAAGAAAATGGAAAAGTTTTCAAGAATCTATCAAACTAGCTGAACTACCTGGCGTTGCTCGGGAATAAAACGGAAAATGAATGATTTGTTTACGTAAAAACAGAAATTAATTTCGTTATAAAATTATTTTGTGAAGCAGGAATATTTTAAAAGTTTGTTTAATTGATTAATAGTAAAGAACAAATAATAATATGTAATTAATTCCTTTTAATGTGTTTAAAAGTGTCTTTAGATATTTATTTTTACAGAAGTCAAGGGAAATAACTCATGGCATGATTTTTAAGAATATTCAGAGAGTAAGGGAAAATGCATCCATTCTAACAGTTTTCTTTACAGGAATGATTTTTTTTTTAGAAAAAAAAATGTCAGATGGATAGCTATTTCGATCTGAATTTGAAAATCCAAGAAGATAACTTTATATGTTAGATAAGTATAAAATAAGTAGAAGTTAAATATGAAAGAACATTTAATGAATATAAGAATGTAAGTAAAAAAAAGAATTAATCAGGAATGAAAATAAGAAAGAGGGAAAGAAGGAAGAGGATTAAAAACGATTAAAGCCAAGAATAAAAATTATTTTCATCTCTTTCTTTCTCCCTTTTTTCTCACTTTCTTTCTTGTCCCTTTCTTTCCTCTTTTTTCTCTTCTTTTGCCTCTTTTTCCTTTTCTTTTTTCCTCATCTTCGTTTTCTTTCTTTTCTTGCTTTTTCTCTTCTTCTCCTTTTTCTTCATTCATTCCTTTCTTTCTCTTTCTCTCCATATCTCCCGCTTTCTTTGACTTTCTTCTCTCTCTCTCTCTCTCACTCTCTCTCTCTCTCTATCTCTCTATCTCTCTCTCTTTCTTTGTTCTCCCATCTTTGAGCAAACCTTTTTTACTCCCCGCCTTTTCTTTTGTTTTACTCCCTACGATTAAACAGCCAACATGGTTGACATCCTTAACTGATTAACCCATAATATCGGAAGCAGCAGTTCCCACAATGCACTCCCACAATTTAGGGTCACCGTTGCGTCAGTGTGAATGGAGGAGATTTCTTCCGACGTCACTGACATTCTATAATTAACATTGCGCTGTCTTTTATTTATTTATTTTCCTCAAAGAACAATTAAGAGATCCTTCTAGACAAACAGTTATTCTGAAAATCAGACTTTTTCGATTATGGAAGGTCCTAATAACCTAGGCTCTTTTTATAACTAATGAGTCACCACTTATCAAGGCCAAAAGCAACTCGAGGATAAGGATCAATAAGATGAATAGATTGTCAGTTGAATGATGAAAAATATTATGAGAGGATTGAAAATGATGAATCGAGTGAAGAAAATTGTATTACTTATGAGGACTGTTGATGACAAGCATTTGTTGACATTGGATTTGAAGACGACCATGTTGTTGTTTGCAGGGAAGCAGTTCCATGGTAATGTGTTCCACAGATGGGAAGTTTTTGAAAAGAAACTCTGTTCATGGAAATTCTGTTTGATGTTCGGCACACAGAGGAATAGATCATCATCATCATCATCATCATCATCATCATCATCATCATCATCATCATCATCATCAGTTTAACGTCCGTTTTACATGCATGGACAGCTTTTAGAAATTGTCTTCCAAATCTGGTCAATTCTTTATTTATCCATCTTTCTCTTAAATGTATCCTTATCACTTCCTCTTCTGTTTACCTTGGCCTTCCTTCCCCTGCCAACTGACCCTGCTACCTCAACTGTTCTACATCTACTAACCCAAAAACTCTCATCTATTCTTTCAATGTGACTAAGCCAACAAAGTCTTCAACTTTATAAACATCTCCCTATACTGACTAGACTTAATCTTCCTCTGAGGTCATCAGATCTAAGCCTGTCTTTTACACTCACATTACACATCCATCACATCATATTTCTCCCAATGCAACACATTGGCCAGGTTTCACTTCCATACATGATCACACTGTGTACACATGCTTGATAAACTCTTCCCTTCGTTGACACTCCCAATTCTTGCAATCACACTAGTACCTGCTCCTCCCTGTGCTCCAATAGTATCACTAAAGTAACAAAACTTGTGAACAACCTCAATAGCTTTGCTATCTAGATATACTTTCTCCACATCCATCTCCATAGTCTTACACTTCTTGCACACAAACTGATTATCCTCTCTCAACCTACTTGCACTTCTTGTGTACCCGATGCTTCCAGGGTACTTTCCTCTTCCTGGGAGCTTTCCAACACTACAACCACTGATCATCACTTTGGTCTTGGTAACATTCACTCTCAAACCTTAATTTTACATAACATTCCTCCAAGTCTTTAACTTAACTGGAGTAGACCTTCCATTGTTTTACTAAATCATCAGCATAAAGCATCCATTCCCTATAGAAAACTGCTAAGACACCAATGAAAAGCAACAGACTCAATACGGATCCCTGATGTCGTCCCATCAAAGCTAAATGTTCATTCTAACCCGACGATTTTAAGTATTTCTGTACATCACTTGGACAACGTTCACCAACCACTCTCTTGCCCCTGATTTACGCAAATCTGACCAGAAAGCATCTTTTCTCTGTCAAAAACGTTCTCCAACTCCACAAAAGCAAAATACAGGTTCTTCTTCTTACCAAGATAGTTTTCTTGCAGTCAACCGCTTCAAATGAATGATAGACAAAGATAGAAAAATCAAAAAAAAATGAATGACTGAAAGGAAACCTAGATGTAATTTAATGAGATAAAAAAGGAATAAAAGGAAATGATCACTTATAGATTCGAATCAAGGCCTTGTTTATAAAAGGTAACGGTAAAGGTCGCATAGCCTGGATGCGCACGAGTGTCGTTGCCGACATCGCACACTGCCCATGGCCGTAGCCACGGTGATTTGTTAAGAATCACCGTGTCTAGGGCACAGCATATGGAAGGCGGAGTCCATCCCTCTCCTTCCGCTGCCTTGAACCTTCCCTGAGTTTTAGTCAGGTACCCATTTACTGCTGGGTGGACAAAGGGAGTTTTCAGACCCGAAAATTTGCATGCCGTGAGTGGGATCGAACCCGGGTCGTCCAGCCCAAAGACAAGTGCTATAACCACTCATCCACACAAATTAATTTTTGTCAATTTTTACAAAGTTTGTGTAAGTACTTGACGTGAATTGATTAAACGAGTAAAGAACAAATAATAAGGTGTAAGTAACGTGGAGGCGAGAAACACATGCATAGACAGACATGCAAGTCGCATAATTTTAATTAATATATATATTTATTGTTGAAGAACTCCGAGAGAACACTCAGTACAATTGCAAACATTGCCTACCCTTGAATGGAAAATGTCTCCACTCTAAAAGTTTCAGAATAAGTATTTTCAGAAAAATCTTAAACGAAAAAAATATATTCATGTCGATAACATAGTGGAAGGAAAAAACGAAAAAAAAGTGGCCAGTTAGAATCAAGTATCGATATGTCAGATGGATTGTTATTTGGTTCTGACTTTGAAAGTCCGACAAGATAACTTTATATGTTAGACTTATAATACTTGTTTTCATTAAAAGTTCAAATGATAGAAATAAGAAATGATCCCCAAAGAGCTATTAATAAATAAATCAATAAAAAACATTTCAGGAATGAAAAAAAAAACAAATGAAAAAGTTGGAGACAAAAAAAGAAGAAGAAATGAAAAACAAAGAAGGAAAAAGGAATAAAAACGAAAAACTCAAAGAAGAAATTTCTCCAATTTCCTCTCTCTTTTAATCTTCTTTTTCTTTATTTCCTTTTCAATCTGTTTCTCTGTCTTTTTCACTCTCTTTTTCTTTTCTCTCTTCTGTTCACTTTGTTTTTATACCCCCCCCCTCTCTCTCTCACACACACACACACACACACACACACTCACACACACACACACACACACACACACACACACCTTTTTCTCACTCTTTTCACTTTTTCTAGTTGTCATTTTCTCTACTACATTTGTAAATTAATACAAAAAAACAACAGCATTTATATTATTATGTCTGTATGTTTATCGGCCAATCCCATCTTTTCTTACTATTGCTTTTACTATATTAATAATATTTTTTATTTAAAAGCCTGTTGATTGGTTAGTTTCCACCCAATTTTGACAAATCAAAAGGCAGGGTGTCATTAAATGCAGAGCTATCATTGTATATTGTTTAATCTTGGTTAAAAAAAGATTAAGACGTGTAATGAAAGTTAACACTGAAAATTGTATAATATGTCAGCCAGTCTATTCGCTGATAGCTTGCTTGCTTACACCAGGGAATACATTATTATGCAATCTATTTCTGTAGGACTACTAAATGTTTCTCTCCTTCTCTCTCTCACACACACATACTTTCATATATATATATATATACAGGGTGGGCAAAAATAAGGGTCCTATTTTTAAAAATTCATAACTTTTTTATTTATTGATTTAAAAAAAAATTTTTTTTTAGAATAAGTAAAGGACCCCTTCCGAAGCAAGCATGAGTCGTATTAGCCCTAAGGAACGTACCCTCATTTAGAAAACATTATTTTTGCTTAAAAAACTCAAAACCGTGTAAAAAACAATACTTTAGTTTTTGTAAGTTTTAAGAAGTGTTTTTCGGCTAAAATTTGTTTTGTTTATTTCAAAAAATCTCGGAAGGGTCAGTCTACACACACATAAAGTTTGGTGAGTTTAACTTTTATTTTGTGGAAGTTATTCAAATTCAAGTTATTCAAATTTAAAGATAGGACCCTTATTTTGGCCCACCCTGTATATATATATATATATATATAATTATTTTAATACAAAATATTTTTTAATATTCACATACATATGTTTCATCTTAAACACGACTCATCAGTGTGGCTATATATAACTGTAACACCGAGTCGCAGGATTCGAACACTGGACTAAAGTCACCTTTGACTTCTATCTGACCTCGTTTGCCCACACTGCCACTTAAACAACGATAGAAAGAAAAAAAAGTGAAATATTCCTATTTAAGTGTTCGTCTTCCTTTTGCTAATACAACATCTATGTTTATTTTGTATATATATATTTTGAGTACATATATATGTATATACCTTCTATTTTTATCTCTCTATATATGTATATGTATATACGTATTTGTCTATCTTTCCTCCCAAGATAGATTTTAATTTATTATACCCTGATTACTATATATATTCCGCCAAATTACAGATCTTCTCATTCTTTGCCACTTTTAGCCTTTTCTCTCTTGATAAAGCCCATGCAACAGCTGGGCGAAACGTTGAGTTTTAGGTCTTCTACTTTTCCATTTAACTCATATATATATATATATATATATATATATATATATATATATATATGGTGACTGTCTATTCGATTTCGAATATGACCACTTTTGGCATATCGATGTGATATAAGTGTAAAGGTTCCCAGTGAGAGGCACGGATGTGGCTCTTCAATTCTGCCAGACTTTTACAGACCATACCACAGATGAGGCAGGTGTTGTGATGATCTGAAGGGATACCATAAATGAAGCCACCTCTTGTCTGTGCTTGATTTTGCAAAACATGCACTCGTTGGTGATTTAACAAACCTGCACGTGACATAGTTACAAAGTTGCAAGCTTGGCATCTTAGGTGTTCCATGTTTCCTCCATGTGCTGGAGGTATCACGTCCTGTCTCTTCCTCGCTGTTGCTGGTATTCCATCCTATTCTTTTCAAAAAGCTTGCTGCCTTTCCTCCACCTTGACCTATCTCCAGCTACCCCCTCCCATCCTCTAACATCAATTCCAAATCACTTCAAATCGTCTTTGAGACAATCTTTGAATCGCTTATGTGGTTTGTGCTGTGGGCGAGTATTCCCAGTTAGTTCCCCATAAATCACCTGCTCGGCCAGTCTGTCATCAGTAAGACGAATAAGATGACCAGCCCAACGAAGTCTGCATTTACTTATATGAGACTCAATGCTTGGAACAGCAGCTCGCTCCAACACTTTGGTGTTAGGGATAAAGCTATCTCAACGGATGTTAAGCAAGTGCCTTAGGCAATTCTGCTGGAAACGCGGTAGCAGGCGAATATGAGCTCTGTAAGTGGTCCATGTCTCACAAGCATCTAACAAAGTTGATACAACACAGGTCTCATTCCAGAAGATCTTAGTTTCCAGCCTGATATCACATGGCACCTACACCTGCTTTTCCAAATGACCAAAAGACACACCAGCCTGTCCAATACATCTATTTATCTCAACATCTAATTACCCGTTCCTCGAAATAACACTACCCAGATACATAAAACAATCCACTACAGACAGTCTGTGGCCTTCAACAAATATATCCGGTTCCTGATATGGGTTGCCAGGGGCTGGGGCAAACATAGCCTTTGTCTTGTGAGACCCATGCCTCTGCACACCCATGCAAAGCGATCCATGCTATCCTGCATATCATCCTGCGGGTGAGCCACGAGATCCACATCATCTGCATAGAGAAAATCTCGAACAACAGTGGAGGATGTCCTTGGCAAAGTCTTAAAACACTGTAAGTTATACAGCCGACCCGATGTGCAAAACCGATAATATACACTTTTGTGACAGTAAGTGAAAGCCAATGACAGAGCAAAATAGATGGAAAACTAACATATATATATATATATATATATATATATATAAAAAATTATATTTACCTACAGACGACATCGTTTTGAGCTTTTGCTCTCATCAGTGTAGGGGGGGGGTGTGATAATTTCAGACGGTCACAAAGCGCAACCCGGTTCACAGTCACCTTTGACTCCGCACGTTTCCACTCTATCGTCTAGGCCATAGGAAATTATCACATGATACGGAGAAATTAAGTTATATTTATGCCAATACAGTGGGCTGTAAACATCAAGACAATCTAGAGGACTCGACAAACTTACTCGTAGCCTTGTTTTGTAGCTTAAATGAATGTCTATTTCTTAATATTTCTCAACTTTAATTTTCTTAAAAGGGCTTTTATTCATAATAAATATTAAATTATATTTATCTACAGACGACGTCGTTTCAAGCTTATGCTCTCATCAGTGTAGGAGGGGGGATAATTTCAGACAGTCATAAGGCGCTAACCCAGTTCATAGAGTCACCTTTGACTCCGCATGCTTCCGCTCTATCCTCTAGGCCATAGGAATGATATGTATATATATATATACATATATATATTTATATATATTTATAAATTTTTTTATACGTACATGAAAGTAATTTATATATATAATTATTTATCTCCTTGCCAGAAGGTTAGACACAAGGTCAGGTGTGGTTTTGAGATGCCAGTGCACTAGGATAAGCGCACCTTGGTGTACAAAAATGCCTCAGCAGCCCCGTTGGCATTCTCTGTTGGCACCTCAGACGATTAGCAATAAACTAACCCTTTCTCAGAGAGAAGGTAAAGCTTGGGAGGGTGGACCTCCTAGAACTGAACAGAACAGCAGGCCGACCCTAACCCTAACCACTGTCGGACACAGGCACACACACACACACACACACATATATATATATATATAAATAAAATATGAGACTAAAAGTATACTTTTAGAGAATTGAACCTACAGTGAAATGATTTAAGCTCAATATACGGGATAGAGTAATTATAAAGATAAATGAAAGAAGAGAGATAAAGATGTGCGGATGACAAATCTATTTTGTCTTCGATTGTTCAATGTTTACTCAATAAAAGCATGGTTATTTTTTATTTCCTTAAGCCAAGCTTTTCAAAGTTTAAAATCTTATAATCAGAGGAATTACATAGATGGATAAGTTGGCAGGAGAATAGCCAAAATTCAAACTATCGAGTACACCTTGCATTGAACAATCGAAGATGAAATAGATTTGTCATTCGCACATCTTTATTTCTTTTCCTTCATTTATCTAAATATATATATATATATATATATATATATATATATATATATATATATATATATAACGGGTGTGAGCCAGAAACACGTGTCCATAGATTACTTTTATGTACATATAAAATAAATAAATATATATATATTAACGAAAAATACGTCCTGTAAAGTTAAGGGCGACTAATAATGCAATTTTCTGCATCTTAATCACTTAGGAAGTGAGACAAGCCAAATAGTAGTAGTAAGCAAAAACAACGAACGCTGCAATCACCAATAAAAACGATTACATAAAAATACATGAAATATTTAGGGGATTAAAATCGTACATCTTTCTAGGCAGGGCGTCGTAGTCCAACTAATAATGCAATTTTCTGCATCTTAATCACTTAGGAAGTGAGACAAGCCAAATAGTAGTAGTAAGCAAAAACAATGAACGTGCAATCACCAATAAAAACGATTACATAAAAATACATTAAATATTTAGGGGATTAAAATCGTACATCTTTCTAGGCAGGGCGTCGTAGTCCAACTAATAATGCAATTTTCTGCATCTTAATCACTTAGGAAGTGAGACAAGCCAAATAGTAGTAGTAAGCAAAAACAATGAACGTGCAATCACCAATAAAAACGATTACATAAAAATACATTAAATATTTAGGAGATTAAAATCGTACATCTTTCTAGGCAGGGCGTCGTAGTCCAACTAATAATGCAATTTTCTGCATCTTAATCACTTAGGAAGTGAGACAATCCAAATAGTAGTAGTAAGCAAAAACAATGAACGCTGCAATCACCAATAAAAACGATTACATAAAAATACATGAAATATTTAGGGGATTAAAATCGTACATCTTTCTAGGCAGGGCGTCGTAGTCAAACTAATAATGCAATTTTCTGCAAGTGAAACAATCGAAATAGTCGTAAGCACAAAAACAATGAACGCTGCAGTCACCAATAAAAATAATTACAAAAACTGGGAATAAGGAATAAGCATGAAGACTAATTGGAACAAAGAATATTAACACAGAGTCATGATTTGATTCAATATCTTTATCAAGAATACGAATGATCAATTAACCGAATTCCTGTTTTTATATACATTGGTGTGGTGATGGGGGAGAGAAGACCAAAATGCAAGGTAGCAGGGTAAGAGAAAGTAGTAGTAAGGTAGGAGAAGAGTGTGTGGGTAGCGAGGAAGCATTGGCTGTTTCTTCATGAGATTGTTGGATATGTGAAGAAACCTCCACACTACACACGCATATAGACATTGAGATTTCAATTACTTACAGTGGCTTATGCTGAATGGTTCAAATCGCCGACTGTCAACAAAATGTTTTGATCTCGGCTTAAAGCACTTACCGGTCTAGCCACACTGATGAAGAACTGTAATTCATATCGGGTTGCCGGTATTATTATGTTTAACATATTTGGTGCCCAGGCAATGCTGGGTAAATGTGCTAGTATGACATGAAGCCCAAGGCAGCCTACTGCGTGACAGATGGGCACTTTGAGGCCCCAGTCATGAATTGAGCCGTAATTTCTCATGTGTGGTATCATCATCACCACCACCGCCACCATACTAAAATACTAAAAGAAAAACAGAAAATAAAATAAAGGTCAAAGCATCTGAAAAGAAAAGATGCTGTGTGAATTATCCAGACTTTGTAGAAATCACAAAGCCGTTTCAACGCCACATTCCAAAAATGCGATAATTGAATACGAGAAAATAATATGAAGCCAATTGGTAAACTCGTTCAGAAGTTTAGGTAAGTGTGTGTGTGTGTGTGTGTGTGTGATCTACGCTTGATTTTTTTCTTTGAATTGAACAATCGCAGTATGTTCAAGGATTGCCACATCGATATTCTTACTTTGTGCAAATGAACTCAATGGAGCAACCCTATCCCAGCATGCATCGGGAGGTCATTACGCAAACGCTTGCCGCATATCCATACATGTGTGTTCGTGAATAGAGGAAAACAAAAGAATAAACAGGATATAACGAAGCAAGGAATGAAGTTAAGAGAGAATAGAGTAAGGGATGGTGAAAAAGGAAGAAGAAATCAAAGAAAATCCAAATAAAACGAGGAATTACAAGGGAATGGAGAAAAGAAGGAAATGATGGATGAAAGAATCGATGAAAGAAAAAGGTGAGAAGTAAGAATAAACGAATGAAAGAAAATTGAAGGAAACAAAAGAAATGAAATAAAGGAATGAAACGTAAAGAAATAAAATGATTAGAAGGTGGAGGAGGAGAGAAAAAATGATTGAAGGGGTAGAAAAGAAAGAAAATGATGAGGGAGGGGGGGGGAAATGATGAGAGGGAGAGAAGAAAGAAAATGATGCGGGAGAGGGGGAGAAGAAATAAGATGATGAGGGAGGGGGGAGAAGAGATAAAATGATGATGGAGGGTGGGGAGAAGAAAGAAAATGATGAGGGAGGGGGGAGAAGAAAGAAAATGATGCGGGAGAGGGAGAGAAGAAATAAGATGATGAGGGAGGGGGGAGAAGAGATAAAATGATGAGGGAGGGGGGGGAGAGAAGAAAGAAAATGATGAGGGAGGGGGGGGGGAGAGAAGAAAGAAAATGATGAGGGAGGGGGGGGGGGAGAGAAGAAAGAAAATGATGAGGGAGGGGGGGAGAAGAAAGAAAGAAACATTATGAGACAATCCAGACTGAATAATTTACCATGAATGATCAGCTTAGACAAAAGTTTATGTTCATAAACTTTTGTCTAAGCTGGATATTTCTGATAGCATAAACAAGTTCTCTCATGTGAAATCTAGAAATTGTAAAATAGAAGTTTTTTTTCTTTTTTTATGGAAATCACTCCTGACAAGGCATGAAGCCACTTGATGTAAGGGGCTAAAAATTTTTAAATACCACTTCACAGTAAAAAAACTAGTGTTAAATTAATATATTCTGACCCAGAAAACAGCAATTCTTCCCCCTTTGTCAGAAACATCGCTCGTGTATTGCGAGAACTAAAAGACAAAATAAGGGAAGCGAGAGTTACGAGGCTGTCGAAAGTAAACCCAAGTTAGTCACTTTCTATTTGATACCATTTATTTTGCTTTCCTATCTTAAAATGTTCTTAGGATGCACAAAATGCATATATGTACGATTTGAATAAATATTTCATTAAAAAAATATCTTTGACGTTAAGTATGAAGTTTTATTTTGGAATTATGTTGATTTTTATCAACATATACCATTTCGATACTAATAAACAAATATATGTTAACTGAATCGATTATTAAAATTTAAAATTTAGTTTTCCTAAATTTCAATTTTTAACATTTGGGCACGCTAGTATGTACATAGGTTGAATACCTATCCTGGAACGGGTTCATAATCAGAAACAGAAACAGAAACAGTGTGAAGAGTTCTGGTGATGCTCGGGGCCAATGCTTTGATTCTATGCCCCAAATATTTCATTAAATATTTCATTAAATATTGCATTTAATATTCCAATAGTAAACATACTACAGGGTGACTCCCCAAAAATGCCACCCACGAAAACGGCCGTAAAATCTTTAATAACTGAAAAACTGCTTAAATATTTCAGGTTTATAAAGAATTATTGCAAGAAAAAAAAAAGTATATATATATATATATATATATATATATATATATATATATATATATATATATATATATATATAGAGAGAGAGAGAGAGATAGAAGAAAAAAGAGTGATAAATATGCGATGATTGTCCAAATTTATTTCAAATTTCAATTGTTCAATGCAAGGTGTATTCAGTAATAAACTAGTGTTTATTATTCTTTCCTTAAGCCAAGGCTTTTCAAAGATCGAGATCTTATCATCAGAGGAGAAATACAGATGGATAAGTTGGCTTTCGAAAAAACCAAAGTTCAAATATTTGAAAAATATGAAAAATATTATTAAAAAACGCAGTGAAAAAATAGGTTCCATCTACTAAAAGTTTTACTTTTGGTTTTATATTTGATCCTATATATATATATATATATATATATATATATATATTATATTATTGAGCGATGACAGACAGAAAATAATATTTATTCTCAAAAGTTTAGCAAATTTTGTTCATTAACTGCCCCCCTCCCCTTGAAAGGGGCTTAACTTGATAAAATTAAAATTGTTCAAGTTTTAGTTGTGTAATCTCCATTTATACATATTTGTTATTTTTTTTACATCTGAATGAATAAATGCGAAAGTTTTTTTCGTTTATCTGAACTATATTCATATCAAAACACCTGACCTCTTTCTAATTCAATTACGTTAAAATATTTTCACATACCGTATAAAATGTGCATTAAACGTAATAATTACCAAAGGTTTTCTGTTAATAATTAAATACATGCGTTTATTATTTTTTTAAATAAATTTGTTGTTGTTGTTGCTGCTTCTGTTCCTATTTACTTCCTCCCACTAGAGCAGAGTTAGGCACAATGTCAATATTTAATGTTGGTAAAATCCAGCTCCCCCAAAATGGGCACTCTGAATTGCAACTAAAGTTTAAATTGCCTCGGTCTAGAAGGAGTTCTCCTTCACTGACAGAGAACATAAAACCTAAGTGCAGATTCAGTACAGATACTACATTTTTCTCCAGCCAAAGGGTCAAGGAGTTAACATGTTGGTAGTGATGATGATGATGATGATGATGATGATGATAACTTAAAAATTTGTCATAGAAAACAAAAAAACTCCTCTAATCTTTCTAAATTACAAAAAAAAATATTTTTCTTTAATATTCATTAAGTCTCTGTTCTGTCTTTTATAATAAAGGCGAAAAGTACAAAGTACCCATTTTGTATTACTCAATAATATAAAATCGTTTTATTTGACCAATCGACGTTCCACCCTTATGTTTATTCATTTCATTATATAACCAGTTTTAATAGGGAATTCATTTTCATTCATCGGCGTTGAATATCTTAAAGACCATATCAATTAACCTTTTTGTTGTTTTTTCCTAAAAAACAAAATTTGACGATGTTCATGCACAGTACATTTCCCCCACATTGGAATATATCAAATAACCCTACGACAATCATCATTTTGTTGTTTTTCTCTAAATTACCAAAATGTCAAATGAAAATTATTTCTTTGACTACAGCCTCAGTAATTGCTGTCCTGAGAGCGGGTAGTTTTTTCTAGTATATATATATAATATTAAATTATTTTTAATATTTTACCTACGTACGACGTTTCGAGCTAATAGCGCTCATCAGCACAAGGAAATAACAATCTCAGACGGTCATAAGGCGCGAACCCAGTTCACAGAGACAGCTTGAATCTGTAAGTGTTCATCTAGTACCATTAGGCCACGTGAGATTATCACTTGATAACAGAGAAATTGAGTGATATTTACACTGAAAGTATATAAATATCTAAACATTCGATAGTACTCAACGGCAGAGTCGGAGCATTGCACTGAGGTTTTTAGGTGAATGTTTTTACTCTTTCTGACAGTGCTCGACTTTAAATTTTACTTGAAAGGGGGCACCTTCTACTGTTTCACCATGACATGTATATAAAAAAATAAATAGCTAAAGAAATGTATAAACGTTTTTATGTACTTACGTGGTAGCTAAAAAGACGATTGTACAAAAATTATGCAAATTCATCCAGTATTTATTAAATTAAAAATTAAAAACGATTTTATCTATATGTTGCCATCTTGTATCTTTCAATCGCCCGATTTTATCCTGGGTCGACAAGGGAGATAACTCATATTTTTTGATTTTTTGGTTTTCTGCTAAATTGATAATAAAAAAAATAGTTATCTCCCTTGTTACAAAATGTCTAACAATACGTAAAATTGTTTTTTCCTTCTTTAATAAATACTGGATTGATTTGCGTAATTTTTTCTGTACAATCTTATTTTCAACTAACACGTAAGTACATAACATTTCTTTAAATATTTTAATGTCATGGTGAAACCGCAGAAGCACCAAAGGGGCTTCTAATAATATATATATATATATATATATATATATATATATATATATATATATATATATATATATATATATATATATATATATATATATATATATATATATATATAACAAACATTTGTTATTGTTTATTATCTATGTATGTATACGTTTCGTCCTTAAACCGGGATTCATCAGCAGAGATACCGGTCATGCGATTCGAAACCCTGGATTACGAGTATTTTACAACTCAAATCCGACGCCTTAACCACCCGGGCAATTTTAAACAGCGAATAAACTGTGATAATTTTAACACCTTATCGGCGGCTATACTTTTTGAGGAAGGAACGATGCATTTAAAGCTAGTGACGTCATGCTGTGTTAATACTACACATAAAGTGCTCTACTTTTTCGAGGAGCGACAAATAATAACAAACATTTGTTATTGTTTATTATCTCTCTCTCTCTCTCTCTCTCTCTCTCTCTATATATATATATATATATATATATATATATATATATATATATATATATATATATATATATATGAGAGAGAGCGCGATAGATATATATAAAGATGAGAAAAGTTATATTTAGTAGTACTACAGAAATAGCATGCATAAAAATGTTGGCTTCTTCACATGTATTATTCCCTGGTGTAAGGAAGCAAGCTATCGCCAAACGAACTGGCTGACATTTTGTTCAATTTTCAGTATTGACTTTCATTCCACGTCTTTCTCCGTTTCTTAACCAAAAATGGCCAGAGTGCTCACCTCTCGAGCGCTGGCTTTTCAAACCCCACTTTCTCGACCCGACCTTGGGTCACATCTTACTTGTGGGAGTAAGATAAAACTGGCCTTGTGCCTAACTCCTGGGGAGGAGTAAATAAAAACCAAGTTTAAACTGTGCAATGATAGCTCTGCATTTAATGCCACCCCGCCTTCTGATTGGTTGAAAATGAGGGGAAAATAACCGTAGTCTGACTGATCTCAAATGATCACAAAAGCAATGGAAATAAAACAGAAATTTTGAGAGTCATATTTCATTTTCAAGAAGCTGTGTGGGTGTGGGTGTGGGTGTGTTGCTGGAGAACAACTCTCCGTCGTCGTTTGTTTCCTTTCTGCTTTTGTAACACGCGCTTTCTTCTTGGTTTGAACTGCCAGCCGTTATTCTTGGAGTAGAAGGAATAGTGCATACGACACATTACCAATGTTCTCTCTCTCTCGTGTGTGTGTATATATATATATATATATATATATATATATATATATATATATACACACACACAGGATTCAATTTAAACTAATGAACTGATAATTATGAATTTTGGAACACAGCTACGAGGAGTAAGGGTGCGTAATATGAGCTATATTTAGTTTAATTAGTTTTATGCAAAGGGGGTAAAGAGGGGTGGAATCCCTTTGTGAAAATTCAGATATCTCCGAATTTTGTTAAATTTTAACAATAGGTATTAGGCATCAATTAATAAATATTCCCCAAATTTCAGTTTCTTTGGAGTATTTTAAAGGGGTTTTAGGGGGCACAATATGGACACCATTTCACATTTGAAAATTCATATATTTTAGTTTGCATTTAATTTGATCCATAGTAATTGGAAAGATTCCCTGAATTTTAATTTCTTTTTAAGACCCCCTTAAGCCTAAGCCTTAAATGTTAGACCATTTCTAGAATCAGAATCATGTAAAAGGGTTTTGATCAAAGATTGGAATATCGTTATTTCTTGATTTTAATCTTCGTAAAGGGATACAAAAGTGCAAAACTGTTCGGAGAATTCATTTTAACCACCATGGGACGTGTATTCTTCTAATAATTATAATATATATATGATGATGGACTCTCCCGTCGATTACAACGTATGAGGTTCCAACAACTTTCATTTGTGTTTAGATCGTTCATGACACCTGAGTCCGGCAAGAGACCTGCAAGGAAAGCCGCAGACAGTGCAAGAGTGAGTAATCGGATGCCAGGTGTGGAGCACTCTCTCTAGCTTTTCGCCTCACTCTGGCAGTTCTCATATTATCCACACAGGTTTCGTTGAATCTTTTCAGTCCAATGCAACAATCTGCTCGCCATGTCTTCCTGTCTTTTGTACAGTCTTCAAAGTTTTTGTGAGGTACTCCAATTGCCATCAGCGCATCTTTCAATTTATCTTTGTACCTCAGCCAGGGCCGAATAACATTTCTGTTACCACAAGCTAACTGACTGTACATCAGTGCTTTTGGTATCCTCCCTTTCTCCATTCTTGCTGCATGACCAGCCCATCGCAATTGAGACTGCAACAGGAAACTTTCAATTCCACCAATATTGCATCTGTTGGAAAGATCGATGTTAGCGACCTTGTTCTTCAAACTAAGTCCGCATATGGTCCTAAGGCAGCTCATGTGGAACACATCCAATTGGCGAATGTGATGCCGGTAAGGCGTCCACGCCTCACATCCATAGAGAAGACCTGTCAATATCACAGCCCTATACACATTGATTTTTGTCTTCAACTTAATGCCTCTGCTACTCCAAAGACGATGTTTCAGCTTGCCGAAGGCATTTGCTGCTTTTGCAATTCGGTTTACGATTTCATCATCAAGTG
This sequence comes from Sepiola atlantica, assembly GCA_963556195.1. Lineage (NCBI taxonomy): Eukaryota > Metazoa > Mollusca > Cephalopoda > Sepiida > Sepiolidae > Sepiola > Sepiola atlantica. The sequence goes on from OY744549.1 coordinate 41,594,350, forward strand.
AAGCAGCAGAATTAACTTTGCTACCTAGGTAGGTAAAGTTTTTGACATAGTTTATTGGTCTGCCATCTACTTTGAGATTTTCTAATGGAAATTCATGGACAGGCTGATTTTGTTTCACTCCTTGAACTTGTTTAGGGGTAGGGCATGGTTGATGGACAACCTCAGTCTTCTTTAAACTGATTGTCGACTATAAGCGCGTGATCTGATAAACAACAGCTACTATGGAAAGAGTGTGTTATCTTAAAATCTTTGAGGTCGCGCTTTATGTAGTCAATGAGATGCCAATCTTTTGATCGGGGGTGCATCTATGATGTTTTTCGACAATGCTTTTGTTGGAAGTACGTGTTTGTCACACTGAAGTTAAATTTTTTGCATAACGTCAGGAGTCGCAATCCATTTGAATTCATTTTCCCAACACCATGGTGACCCAGAACACCAGCCCATGTTTGAAAGTCGAGCCCCGCTCGAGCATTGAAGTCTCCCATCAAAGCAATCTTATCCTTATGCTGAATTTTTTAGATTAAACTACGCAAATCATTGTAAAGATCAGCTTTGCATTGATCTGAACTATTCATAGTAGGGGCATAACAGCTGATAAGTGTTGCGAATCTGTTGTTTTTTAGTGGAAGTCTTAGGGTCATAATGCAATCTGAATGACTTACTGTGAATGTTGGAAGTGATCTAGCAATTTCCGTCTTCACTGCAAACCCCACGCCAGATTGACATGGTTCGTTTTCTGGTTTACCAGCCCAGAAAAACGTGTATCCACCTTTTATCTCACACAGCTATGAGTGACCAGGCAGACGCGTCTCACTAAGGGCAGCAATATCTACATCATGTTTCTTTAATTCCATTGATACGAGGGCCGTTTTCCTTTCTAGTGACGCATCACTATCCTGCAATGTGCGCACATTCCAAGATCCAATGTTTAGCTTCACAAATTTCTTTGTTTTCTGACTGCTGTACTAGATAACTAGACAGCTGCAGTAGGCTAACAAGTCAAAAGAAGGGCATGCAATGTTTAGGGCTCCTTTTATCGCCGCCTCTCTGAAATAGGGAAAGCAGTGCTGATCCTAAATAGGCCTGCTTTGTCACTGGTGGAGGACACGAACGGCACAATTGCTCAAAGGTTTGTGCCAAACGGCCATCATTCACCAGCCGCCACTGTGTAGAGCGCCAGCTAGAGACTTCCAGCAATATCCTTTGCCTGTCCCCGTCGCCTTTACTCTCTCACCAGCAGACTCAGAAATATTCATGTCGAATTTAGAAAAGCTGCTAGAAAATATATATATATATATATATATATTCTAATATTATATTCTTCTTCTAATAATAATAATATGTATACTAGCTCTATTGATCCGTAATTACCCGGGATCCATTAGATTAAAATTTCTTTTGTAAATATGTGTTTTGTTCTATAACCCCGCCTTTTTGCTAGGTTCAGTATCAAAGCTAATAAAGCAAATAAGAAAAGCTAACTCTTACTAAAAGAATAAGAGTTATTCCCCGTAGCTGATTTTTTTATGTATTCATTTAAAGAATGCCCCCCCCCCCCCAACACACACACTAGCAAACTGCCGAACCAGATTAAGTACTTTTTTGTTTAGTAAATTGTAGGCAAGTATGTTAGTTTATTTGTACAACAATAATCAATGAAATTGTCTTGTCTTGCTATTTAAGTCTATCTTGTAGTCTGTAGTGATATTGGCGCTTCAGTATGCCTAATTAGCGTAGAGTAGGAAAGAGCCTATATATAATTCTTTCTCTATGAAGAGTGTTACTTGAAGCTACTAACAGAGCTAACCTTTCCTTCACAACAATGGCATCACCAATAGGATTTCAACTGTCTCTCGAGGATTCCGACTTTGTCAATACATAGCTATGATTTTTGTTGTCAGTGCAAGAACACAAAAGTTAAGACAACAAGGAAACGGGAGGAAAACATGAAATAACAGATTTATTTTGGGCTACAGCTGGACGTGAGACCATAATGAAAGTATCTGCCATCGTGTTAGAGTTAGGGTGTATCCCGAAAACCTGGAAGACCTGATATTCGAAAAATAAGTCAGATCATAAGAAATATGAGACCCAAGAAAAGGTTGGTCGTGGCAGAAAGAACAAATTTCATGTCGATGAAACAAGAAAGTGAAGAACCAATCATAAAATATCTACACGGGTAGATATTGCGAGTTTGAAAAACAAGAAGAACAGATAATTGAAGAGGACTTAATTAAATTAAGATTAATTAAAGATATGCGCAATGCATCACACCGATACAAATATGAAATATGTCTTTAAATACCTGCATTGACTTTATATAACAACAAGAATTGATACAAAAATACAACCAGAGTAAAAGTTTACCCACTGAACAAATATTCGTTAATACTTACATGTTAAAAAAGATTTTAAAATGTTGGTTTTGTGGCTGAAAGGGAAATGCCCAGCATTTAGAAACACTTGCACCAATTGCTTAAAAAAAGAACCATTTTCAAGCAGTATGCAAATTAAAAAAGAAAAACGTTGAAAGAGTTGAAGAAAACGAAACCAATATGGAAGTCTTTTAATTAAAAATTAAAAATACTGAATTTAATTATTAAAGAAGAAAGTGAACAACAACTAGATCCCGGCAATTTTGAATTGGGAAAAGATTTCTTAGAGTTTATATTCAATCCAAGAAAAGAATTACCCAAAATCAGGAATACAAAGATGGGCAATAAGATTAATAGCATTTGACTTTGTCAAAGGAAATTGAATTCCACATGTAGATGCAATTCTATCAAGGTTGCGATTTTACAAGGAGTCAAAAGATAAAACAGAACAAGAATTTGAAGATACATTCTTACATTGGGTAGAAACTGATGTTTTGTCGTTAGATAGAATGGCTGTAGAAACTAGACAGGATCCAGTTCTAAGTAAGATAATGTCTAGAATATGAACCAAATTTGAAGAAATTGTTTCAGGGCAGAAAGACCTTACAAAGAAATAAGTTGACGATAGAAAATGGAGTGATTTGTAATGAGGATCTGATAATGAAACACAAAGAAAATTAGTTATAAAATATGTACATGATGGTATACACTGTGGAGTAGCGACTACACAAGAAAGGATAAAATTAGAAGCATGGTGGCCGGGATATTCACGAGATCTCGAAGAATATATAAAAAGATGAAAAAACTGTAAAGAATTAAGAAATTTTACACAGACTACTTTACATGTGGAGCCATGGAGTCATGTGCATATGAATCATGTGTACATTACTGGAGTTTGACTTTTATTAATAATAGTAGACCTCTTTTCAGGATGGCCTGAAGTAGTTCGTGTGCCAGACAAGAAAGGTTCTACAATAAAACAGATTCTAAGGGTCATATTCTCTAGAATGGGTATCCCCAAAAACCCTAGTATCCGACAATGCTCCAGAGTTTTGTGATGAAGGTCTTAATTTATGGTTGGAAAAATAGGATGTAAACCGTATATGACACCACCATATCACCCTCAATCGAATGGGTTGGAAGAATGGTGCAGACCCTAAAAACGGGACTAAAAGCATGATGTTCTCAGCAAAAAGAAAACATAGAAGTTTTTCTAATAAGGTTGCTTTTAAGCTATTGCACAATGGCACACCCCGTAAGACTAGAAAGACCATTAGCTTTAATGGGAAGGCAAATTAGAGCTCGGCTACCGATGTCCGATTCCACAAGTGAAAAAATGTAGCACAAAGAATCAAATCCAGAAAGGTAAAAATTTATCATGCCAAAAAGGCCACAATACAACTATATTAAATAGAGAAAAAGGGGACAGTGTACTAGGCCATGCAAATCAAATAAGGCCCCAGAGCGAATATGAGGAGCAAAATGATGAAGAAATCTCTACAATGTCTTCCTGTATTGAATTATTAAAACAGTCTCTGCAGAATGAAACGTCATGCATGATCAAACAGGCCAGAATAAGCAAGATAGATCTTCCAGAGAAAGAAATCCGGGAAAGTAATCCCAAGAATGAAATCATCGGAAGAGGTACAAAACCTACTAGGGGTATGAAACCTTTACATTTCAGGGAAGTGTAGTGATACTGGCAATCCATTATGCCTAATTAGCATAAGAGTGGGAAAGAGCCTATATATAATTCTCACCCGGGAGAGTGTTAGAGGAAGCTTGACTAGCCACAAACGAGGCTAACTTTACAACAAGGTCCAATTTTTTTAAAATATGACAGACATAATTATATATATATATATATATATATATATATATATATATATATATATATATATATATATATATATATATATATATATATACTAGAAGAATACCCATCCCAGGACGTGTAAAATTAATTCCCCAAACCGAACAGTTTTGCACTGCTTTTATGTCATCTTATGAAGATTAAAATCAAGATATAACGATACTAAACCTTATGTCTAGAATTTTTATTCCAATTTTGATCAAAATCCATTACATGATTTTGATTTTTTTCTTAAATTTTAGGCTTAAAGTTTAAAGGGTCTTAAGATGAAATTGAAATTTATGGAATCTTTCTTAGTTAGTGGCTAATGACTATGGATCAAATTCAATGCAAATCTGAAATATTTTAATTTTTAAATGGGAGATTGTACCCATATTATGCCGTCTAAAACTCATTAAAATACTCCAAAGAAATTAAAATTTTGGGATTATTTATTAATTGATATATCATACCTATTGTTAAAATTTGACAAAATCAAAATATCTGAATTATTACAAAGAACTTTCACAACCTTTGCATGAACTAAATTAAACAAAATATAGCCAACATTTGGACCTCTTACACCTTGCAGCTGTTCTAATGATCGGTTACTTATTTTATGAGTGAATCCTGTAGATACAAATATATAAACATATATACATACCTAACTTTATATAAATAGAAATATATTTTTTAAAGATTTAAATTATTTTCAAGTCATGTTTCAAATAAAGAGTACACACAATATTATCCAATTCGTTTACAGCTGTTTCCAGAAGATGTTTATTTTCAATTATACTTCTGTCTTTCTTTAAGAACGGAATTTCTTGAGCATCTTCAATTATACATCGAAAAAACAATAACAATGTTCGAAAAAAGGTTATCTTCGATCAAAACAAAATAAAAACTACTATCCAATGTTAAATACCTCAGTGAAATTATATGCACATCAAAGTGCATATTATTCCAGGAAAAAGACGAGGTGTAAAAGCAGTTTGTAATTTAGAATCTTCAAGTCATTCTTTTGAACAAACGGACGTCACTCTATTTTACTGGGGCCTTATCATGGGAGATAATTAAGATTACAAATTTAGATACCATTGGTCTCTTTAGGGACTGGAAGAAGTCAGACTCTAAAATGCTTTAATTCAATCAAAACCATCGTACTGCAATGGTGCAAACAGTGTGACTATACAGCTTACACCACTGAAGTTATGGGCTTAATAACAAAATTTTAAATTTAAACACAGACGAAAGCATTTAAAAGAAAATGTGTTTAATTTCATGAGAACGACATTAAAAAAACATTGGTTTGGTTGTTTTCGGCCGCATCAACCGGTTTGGGGTTATTTAATTCTGAATCCAGTTATTTTGGTGGGAACCTGCGTTTGTGTGCGTTTACTGCACAGGCTGTGATCGTCCACTCGTCGTCCTCATCCGAATTCGGTACTTGATTCCGACAGCACTCTGTCAGTGCTATAACAAAAGGATCCTCCCTCCAAACAAAACGACGACTTCAGTTTAAAATAAGTAACAATGTTTTATTGACTTGGTTTCTTCTACTGCATAACAAACTTGCAAATCAAGACAAACATATCTCACAACCGAACACAAATAGTCCATCAACTTAACGTCCAAAATCTTATCTGTCTCTGGACCCACAGAAACCTAACTGGCCCTCTTGCTGGAATATATACATAGATATAATTTTGGACCACACAGAGAGACCACTCAAGATGATCAGCTGTTAATCAATGGACATAAAAACTGACTGACCATAAAAACTGACTGACCATAAAAACTGACTGACCATAAAAACTGACTGACCATGAAGCACACCATCCGGAATGAACATTACTTTTGTAAAATCTCAAGTGGGTCATAATCACAGCATTGAACATCATCTTCAAGAACACATTATTTCAAAAAGCCAGCCGATTTCTTGGGTGGTCTCTTCAAGTAACTAAATATTTCTCCCATTGCAGGCCTGCCGTCCATAGCATGCATTGCATCTATGCACCCACTAAACAAAGCAGCCTTACACAACTTTACATTGGTAATAGTTTTTACATTTCAAGTTGTTTATATTTTCAAATATTTAATGGATTTTATTTTGTTATACAAATAATTTGTAGAGAATGTATTTTATTGGTGTATATTTTGTAAATAGGCTGTAAATGCTAGATTCTATTTTACGCAAAGATGAGACCCTGAAAGGTGGCACCCACTCTGGGTCAGAGTGGGTGCCACCCCTGTTAAGGATGCTTCTTAGCTAGTTGAGCGAGTGCATCATGATAATATTCGGCTTAACATCCGTTTTACATGCTGGCATGCATTGGACGGCTGTAAGAAATTGACTTCTAAACTGACCTATCTCTGGCCAGGTCTTTATTTATCCTTCTTTTTCTCAAGTCTTGTTTGATCACTTCCTTCCATGTTTTCTTTGGCCTTCCCCTGTGAACTGAACCTGCTACCTCAACTGTTCTACATCTACTAATTCAAGAATGTTCATCCATTCTTTCAATGTGGTCATACGAATCGAAGTCTCCTGTTCTGCACATGAGTCAAAATATTCAATATTCATGAATGCACGAACAATTTTAGATTATTTAGATTAGCTAAAATACTCATTGCCTAATGCTACATCTCTCTTTTTTCTCCTTCTCTTCCAATCTTCTTCCTCTGTAGTTCGCTTTTCTTTCCTTTTTCTCTATTCCTTCCTCTTCTATTGATTCTCTATGTATTATTTCTCTCTTTCTCTCTCTCTTTAGTTCTCTTCAGCTCTCTTTTCTCTCACTTTTGCTCTCTGTCTTTCCCCCTCTACTTTTTTCTCTGTCCCCCTCTCTCCTTCTCTCTCTCTCTGTAGTTCTTTTTTTTTAATTTCCCTTTTCTCTCTTTCTCTTCTCCTTTTCTTTATTGATCTATATAGCTCCTCTTTCTTTATTTATCTCTCGATAGCTCACTTTTCTCTCTCTCTTTCTATCTTTTCTCCTTCTTTCTATCTCCCCCCACCTCTCTCTCTCTCTCTCTCTCTCTCTCTCTCTCTCTCTATATATATATATATATATATATATATATATATATATATATATATTATAATATAAAATGAAGTAATAAAATAAGGTGTCAATCAAATTTTGTTTGATGTTATGTATTTTTATGTATTTGTGTATATAATTTTATATATTTTCAAAGCGTAATTTTATTGCCTGTAGTAGTATAACTGCGGTAATGGTCCTCTGAAGAGAAGAATTATCTTTGAAAACTCATGAGCTAAGGACTTAAGGATGCTTTGCATGAACTTTGAATTCTAATAAAATTTGATTGACACCTTATTTTATTACTTCATTTTATATTATAATATTAATGCTCTATCCAGTATATTGAGCTTCAGTTTTTTATCCGGATGTTTCACCAATTATAAGATATTAGTTGACGCTTATATCTTTTGTTGGATTGCTTCATATATATATATATATATATATATATATATATATATATATATATATATATATATAATCTTCTTTCACTCTTTATCTCTCCTCTCCTTTCTCTCCTCCTCTCTTTTATCCCTTTATCCATATCTCTCAGTAGTTCTATCTTCCCTATAGAAAGATCTATTGCATAACCCTTTTCCTTTTAATACAATCTCCCACTGTTGTCCTTTATTAGTCGATGTCGAATAGAAGAAATAACATTCATTCATTTCTCTCCGCTTTCTTTATCAAAGTCCAATCTTTTGTCCCTTTTCCAATTCTAATTTCGGAATCCATATATAGGTTTATCAATACCCCCCCCCCCCCCCCATCGCAATCTTTGTGACATCAACCAGAGAAGCTAAATGGCACCATCGGGTGATCACAAGTTACTTACATACCGGAACCAAATATTGGATTTTTGGCAATGTTCAGTCATATTTCGGAAATAAAAACAAGACAGAAACAATTTATATAAAATACAGTAAGAAATTTACAATATCTAATGTATACTAGACCACCTGTGACCCGTTGAGTCAGTATTTGTTATATATATATATATATATATATATATATATATATATATATATATATATATATATATATATATATATATATTATTATATACAAATGAAACAATAAAGATAAATATTATATCCTATCGTGATAAGTCAATACTCGATATACAAGATAGAACAATAATATAAGAAAATGAATGATGAAAATAAAAATTGGATAAAATACAATATTTATTAATTCATCAAATATTCAAACAAGGAATAATATTTTCCTTAATCAATGGATTTTCAAAAAAAAACTATTTTCATTAGGGGTTTTCCTGCAAAAATTGTATTACTGGTTAGTATACATTTGAAAATATAAAAAGTTGTGAGTAAAAAAATATTTTCAATGAAAAATATAATGTGACCATGTAAATATCCAAACGATCGGATAGAGGAAGCAGGTATAAGGTGAACATTGAGTTGTAATCCATAAAGTCCAAATAGTAAAAATTCAAAGTCCAAAATATGAAAGAATTCAGAAAATCCAAAATAAAAGTCAGTTTATAATAAAATTGACTCACCCCAAAAAATATATATCACCTAGAAAGTTCGTAGGAAATAAAAAAAATAAATATATCCATTGCTAATTAAATGCTTCCTTGGCAGACAGAAAAACCCTTTTCGTTTTTTTCTGTCTGCCAGGGAAGCATTTAATTGGCAATGGATGTATTTATTTTTTGTGCCACTCATCAATGATTGTAAGTTGTAACTAATTTTCTCTCTCGGATTGTCTGGATATGATTTTGCTCGTCGTTAGATAACTCTATGTATAATCCCATTCCCTTATAATATTACTTTGTTCTTTTGTAATTTTGTTCTATGCATGTTTACCCCCCCTTTTTTTTTCATCCTCATGTAAATAAATATCTGTTTTAAAACTTGGTGGTTTCGAGTTGTCTCTTGCCTGTTCGTTTTTTTCTTATTTCTATGTTATGTCTTGAATTGGACCCCCCCCCCCCATGTTTTGTTATTAATATCGGGCCCTAGGGACCTATGAGCCGATTCCGTACTTATATATATTTTTTTTATTTATTTATCATTGTCTCATCAACACTGCCATGGCCCCGACGAAGGCTGTGCATGACAAGATTGGGAGCACTGTCCGGCAATATTTTTTCCAGTTAAATTAAGATTCCATAGAGGGAGAGAGCAGGTGCGAGAGAGCGGGAAGCATAAAACCAAGATGTCTGTCATTAAAATATTTTTACATTCTCTCACATTTGACGGACTGAATAGGTTACGGAAAGATAATATAAAAAATCAAGATAAGGACAAAGTTAGGATGAGAAACCAAGCAGTCTATGAGGAAACCCCAGTTAATAAGGATAATAGCGGAGCACATGGTTGAGAACAGCATCTTTGAAGATGTGTTGGATGATCTCGTACCAGAGTTGCTAGAGTTTCACAGGTCCAGGTGGGCTAGAGATAGCCAAGATCGAGGCGAATAAAGAGATGGAATTAGAAAAGGTAAGGTGTGAGATCAGATAGAGTTAGAGAAGGCGAGAATGGAACAGGAGACCAGACTCTGGAAACTAGAAGATAGAGTTAAAGAAGGCGAGAATGGAACAGGAGACCAGACTCTGGAAACTAGAAGATAGAGTTAGAGAAGGCGAGAATGGAACAGGAGACCAGACTCTGGAAACTAGAAGATAGAGTTAGAGAAGGTGAGAATGGAACAGGAGACCAGACTCTGGAAACTAGAAGATAGAGTTAGAGAAGGTGAGAATGGAACAGGAGACCAGACTCTGGAAACTAGAAGATAGAGTTAGAGAAGGCGAGAATGGAACAGGAGACCAGACTCTGGAAACTAGAAGATAGAGTTAGAGAAGGTGAGAATGGAACAGGAGACCAGACTCTGGAAACTAGAAGATAGAGTTAGAGAAGGCGAGAATGGAACAGGAGACCAGACTCTGGAAACTAGAAGATAGAGTTAGAGAAGGCGAGAATGGAACAGGAGACCAGACTCTGGAAACTAGAAGATAGAGTTAGAGAAGGCGAGAATGGAACAGGAGACCAGACTCTGGAAACTAGAAGATAGGAGAACACTGCGCAATGAGAGAGAAAATGAGATGACCATGCTAAGCAGGTCAGACTCAAGCCAGCATTTAACGAGGCTGATGTGGACAAATACTTCCACCACTTTGAAAAAATTGTCTCAACCCTGGACTGGCCACTCGAGAACTGGACGTCACAGTGCTAAAAGGTAAAGCCAAGGAGATATACGTGTCTCTATGAACGGCGGATTGCGCCAACTATAACATTTTAAAGTCCGCACTTTTAAGGAGTTACGAGATGGTGGCAGTAACATATAGGCCGAAATTTTGGGGTTATAAGAATGAGGAGGCCAGGTCATCGAGTACAGGCCATCGAGTACATTGAGTTCTTTTGTCAGAAAGAGATGTACTTTGACAGTGCATGGCAGCAGACCACGATCAGCCGCTGCTAATGGGGGAATTCCAGCAGTGTGTTCATGAGGATCTCAAAATTTATCTTGATGAGAGACAAGTGGTCACAACGTGCCATGGCAACCCTCATGGACAAATATGCATTAACGCATAAGCAGGGCAAGAACACGCCAAACTACCTGTTTGCTGACAGAAGCTACGCAATATGTATGTGCTTGGTAAAATCTTTAACTTTTGAACTTATCATTATGAATTGTGGAATATGTATTCTAGGCAACCGGGTGAGTAATGCAGGCATCTTATTATTATTTTTTTGTAAACTTTACCATTTAGAGAGGTGCTACCGAAATCGTACCTCAAAGAAAGAAAAAACATTAAAATTTAAAAATAATTCTAAATTTATTGCTTATACCCGTCCTGGGACGGGTATTTTACTAGTATATATATAATATATATATATATATATATATATATAATCTCACACTGTTTAAAGAATAAGATTCTGTTATTTGAACAAAGTTTCTTTCTGCGACACTATTGTTGTCTTCAAATCCAATCTCAACAAATACTTGTCATTCGTCATAAACCGTCCTGATAAGTAATTCAAATTTGTTCATTCCATTCATCATTTTCAATCCTCTCATAATATTCTTCATCAATTCAACTGACAATCCATCCATCTCATTAACCCTTATCCATGAGTGGCTTTTTGGCCTTGATAGGTGATGACTCATTAGCAAAAAAAACAAGCTTCTTGAAATAAATAAGCAATCCAAGATTATTCGAGCTTTTAAAGTACATAAGTCAAAAAGCTATTTCAGGATTTTCTTTCGGCTAAACTAGTTGCCCTACCAATTAAGAAGGGGTGGGGTCACTTATATTTGAATCGGTTGATACATATGTACATATCTACTCTTTTTCTTCTCTTCTCTATTCTCCTTTCTCTCTCTCTCTCTCTCTCTCTCTCTCTCTCCATCTTTCTCTCTTTACTTCTATAAATCTTTTTTTCAAGCTAACCACATCTGTCTCTCTACCTTTCATGCGTTATCCTCTCCACTCTCTCTCTCTCTCTCTCTCTCATTCTCTCTTTCTCTCTCCCCTGCTGCAACATCTGGAGAGGTGCCGTCAGAGAATCCTTTCTTTCCTTTAGAGAGTAGAAAATCGACTTCACAATCTAGTAAGGGATGATCTCTTCTCTACGGCCCCTTTCTCACAGAAAAAAAACATTGTTAGTCTTTCTCTACTCTATCGTTATTTCCATGGAATGTCCTCGGCTGAGCTCCTATCTCTGGTTCCTCATTGTAAGACATTCACAGCTACCCGCATCCCCCTCATTTTCTTTTTCTCTACCTCTTAATCTTTTTTATTCTATGCCTCATCTCTCTCTCTCTCTCTCTCTCTCTCTTTCTCTCTCTCTCTTTCTCTCTATCTCTCTCTCTTTTCATTTCTCTCTCTCTGTACATTTTATAATTCTTTTCTCTACTTCTATCCTTCTTCTCTCTCTCTCACACACACACTCACACTCACACACACATACTTCCAAATGTTTGTGAAAAACCAGGTCCAAATTTGATCTTTCTTTCAGTCTTAGGTTACTGGCCCCAGGCCAGTTGTATAACACAAAATTGGCTACCTTTAACTTCATTCCCAGACTAATAAAAAAAATATCAGCAGCAGCTGCTGCAAGGTTGGCCTAAAATTCCTCTAAACATTGCCAAAGAACATAATTCCAGCAGCAGCAGCAACTTACATAAAAACTGATTTCTTTTATATAAATCAGATTTTTTTTAATGTGTCCTCACATCTCGATAAGAGCCTTTGTTCAAGTCTGACAGACTGACCCAGTCTGTCATACTTCAGTTTGAAATAACATTTTGTCAATTCGTCACACTTTAGCTTGACAGAACATTATTGCTGGTCTGTCATACATTTTGTGTCTTTTAGGGTTTTTCACATGACCCCAATGTTTTATGTGCAGTTTAAGTTTTAAACCTTAGTTCAGTGGTGGCCAACGTTTTGTACTCTATACATCAAGTTTTTTTTATTTTTAAACTTGTGTAACGTATTGGCCCCTATCTTGCTTCACATACGAAATTGTTACCCAATCATTGGCAAGATCTTATCCCAAGTTATTCAATTTCTCTCTTTATAAATAATGCCTTACTGGTAGAAGCCGTCTCTGAGTGAACAACAACTACAAAAGTAGCAAAAAAAAAAACGATTTCTGTAAAATACTCGATTTTGATTGGTTAAACCCTTACTTTGAGATCCGATATCAACCAATCAGAAACAGTCGCTCTGGAAGCCGAGCACCTGTTGGGAATTGGCTACATAAGTGAGAACCTAAGCCAAAGAGAAGAAACTCAGCTTGTCAGTCACAAGGCGACTACTAAGACTGAACGGGTTGTGCAGCTATCTAATTCCTTCCCACCGCAGGAATATGTGACACATGGTCGGAAGGTGGGGAGAGTCAAGCCAGCGCCCCTAAAGAAAGAGCCCTCTGGCCTGTCAAAAATAGCCTGGGAAGCCCCGTCGGCATTACCCGGTCGTAGCGCCTCAGGCAGTAAGCAATAAACTTACTCCACCCCAAAGAGGGGAGGCAAGGCCTGGGAGGGTGCACCTCCTAGGACAACCCAGGACCAATATCTCAGCCCGGCAGTTAAAAGGCCACCGAAATGGCCCATTCCTGCCGGACTGATTGTCGAGAACGAATCCTCGACTCGTATTACCCCATCCGAAGTCCTCGATCAACCAAAGTTGCTGAGAGAGTGAACAGGCTGGGGTCACTGCTCGGGTTGTGCAACACTGAGTAGTATAATGCTTCCAGTATTTATTGAGAATGAAAGAGTCCAAATGTTCGTCATAGGTACGGCACCATGTATCGGCCGCACGGCTGTTGTAATTAATGCATGTCCAGGTGAGTCATCTTTCAATATAGCTCTCGCTCGAGCCAGAAGCTAAGAAATGGTTATTTCCTCCATTCGAGAAGAAGCTCGTAGGAGCTATGGACAAAGGCTGTTTTGAAGCCTCGATCTCTCATATCATCGAATGGTACAGAAAGCTTCCACAAATATGCCAGAAAAACATCTGTTTTCACCTGAGTACATGTGGCGTGGCACAAACTGCACATACGCCGCATACGAGTCCAAGGTAAACGTTGTAAATGAAGCTTCCTTTTTTTTTTTCATGCAATTGTTGGGAGACCGCAAAAACGCCGCCTGTCGAGCGCATGGGTATTATGTATTCTATCTTCTTCACAGAGCACAGCCGACATACAAGCTCAGCCTTCTGAATCCATTCAATAATGGATTGGCTGGGTCCGAACCACTAAATTCCGGTATAAGCTTCAGATCGATCTTATCTGCTATCATGACGCCGAAATAGCATGTAAGAAAGCAACATACAACCCCCCCCCCCCACCCCAAAAAAAATCCGGACAATCTTCTACCAATAAACCGACGTTTCTATCGTTCTCCTCTTTTTCTCCCTCTGTTTTTATCCTCAACTCTTTTTATCAGCTCACGTGGATGCTATGCAAATTGCTTTCCCAAGCTTTCATGCACGGCACAGGCTATTTTTTGTCGTTTATGTCTGGGGAATCGGCTCTGTCCATTACATTATAAAAAAAGTAATGGTTAAGTGTGACGTTTCTTCATATGATTATGTGTCATGGGGCCAATACCTTCATTAAGTTTGCCACGTTCCATAAGACTTCCATTGGTGAATTCTCTTAACATTTCCCGAAGCATCCTCTTTCGCAGCTTTGTTCACAAATCAAATTAAGACTTAAAAACATAAAAAGGATTTTTCATTGCTTAGTTTTATATGTCAACATTACTTTACTATCACACTCGTTTCGTTATGTAGTCTGAGTGCATTGAGGATTCAGCAGTGGGAGTTGCTCTTTATTTTTCGATTGCTGACGGTATTTCTCAAAATTGTTTTCACGCATCTTCCTCCAAAAGAAAATGTTTATTTTTCAACCAGTAACACTTGAATTCCAAAAGTGCATTATGATCCACATTCCAATCTTAACCTACATTCAATCAGCTAACTTTTGCAACTCATCGTCATAATGGATTTTACGAATTATCATTATTATTATAATTAGTAAAATTATTATTTTCTCTAACTTTTACCACCTTTAAGTTCCTTAAAGTATTGTAAGATGCACATATTTGCTAATTATACATACAATCAATATGATCTAAGTGGGCTACTTGTAATCATGCAATGTGACATTGTTGGCACATGTGTCATAGGTTGGCGATCCCTTTTTTTTTCTTTTCTAATATAGTCCACCCCAAACAAGGCAGGCCGCCACTGTAGATGTAAGGGGCTACTGAGAAAAAGGGTGAGAGTTTTTTTTGGGGGGCGGGGGGGGGGGGCATGGGTCAACCTAAATTGTATATCGATATATCGAACATTGACTTATCACCAAATGCTCACTGAGACATTAAGGAATATTAAACAGTAGTTGATAGAAATGCATAGCTAAGAGAAAGATGAGTGACTTGTTCAGTTAATTATAAATTACGGCTAATTAGAACAATTAAAACAGAATGTTTTTCAAACATAATTCAATCCCAGAACTAAGGATATTTTAGCATGTATTTTGTGTTAAATAACTCGCTCAAGTATCTGTCTATGCCGGGTTTCTCAACTTATCTTGAATTTTATAGTCAACATTTGAAGTTAAGGATATCTATTAAATATTTTTCATCCATTTATTTTTTAAAGAATTATTCAGGGTTATGATGATGATCGATATCGACTAGGAAATAACTGGAACGTGATAACAAAAAAAAGACAATTGCCTAGTGTGAGATTCGAACCCTGAATGATGGCATAAAATATTGGAATTTAAGGCAAACACTTTATCCACAAGACCGCTGATTCAAAGAAAATATTTATTTTTTTAACCTACTTAAATGAGGTTGGCGTAGAGATTTTCTTTCATCTCTGCATACCTTATCTAAAATAGTTTGATTATCTAAAATAGTTTGATTATCTAAAATAGTTTGATTATCTAAAATAGTTTGATTATCTAAAATAGTTTGATTATCTACAATAAATAAAGTAACATAAATATAGAATAAAAACATTTGTATTAAAGTAAAAACATATTAGTGAACATTTATCAAATATTTTTATCCATTTGTGATAAAAGAAAAAGGATAAATGTTTTTTTTCTTCAAAATAAACAATGTGTCAAATATGCTTTGATATGAAAAGTAGTTATTCGGTCAGCTAAAAGGGAATGTTAAAAATATCAATATTTGAATAATGAGTTTTAAAAAATTTTCAAGAACTTCTGACATCGGACCGAAGGTGCTTATTCCAAATCTGCAGTTTCTATTTATCTTCCTCCCACAAGGTAAGATGTGACACAAGGTCGGGAAAGTGGGATTTGAAAAACCAGCGCTCGAGAATTTGAGCACTCTGGCCATTAAAAATTGCCTGTGCAGCCTCGTCGGCATTCCCCGGTAGGGGCACCTCAGGCGATTAGCAATAAACTAACCCTTTCTCAAAGGGTGAGAAGGCAAAGCCTGGGAGGGTGCATCTCCTGCAGTTAGTTTGGTTTTTAAATCAACCATTAACTGGGATACCGCAACACATACACACATACCGACAACTTTGCTTTATATAGAGAGAGATATATGAATAAAACCTTCTGGAAATGAACGTTGATTGACTCACATTTAGTATAATAATATATTATTGAAAACCTTGACACTGGAAATGTAAAAATCAAATAATTCGCATGTTGATGGTTATTAATTTTTTTTTTCCAATATTTTAAGAAAAATCTCTTCATCAAAGGAGAATTAAGAATTGTTTGATCAAAGTCATCGTTTCTTTACTTTTATTTTATTTTTTGCAGCATCTGTTGTACTTCCGGTCTGACCACGTGACGCAAAACCGGAACTGCAACAGATGCATCGAAAAAAAAAGAAAACAAACCAAATAAAACGAGGACTCTGATCAAATAATTCTTAATTCTCCTTTGACGAAGAGATTTTTCTCAAAATATTGGAAAAAACATTAATACTATCAACATCCGAGTTATTTGATTTTTACATTTGTGATGTCAAGATTTTCACTAATATATGATAAGTAGAAGAATACCCTCTCCCCAGTCGAGTAAAATTAATTTCTCAAACAGAATAGCACCACTTTTATGTCCCCTTACAAAGATTAAAATCAAAATATAATGATGCTAAACTAAGGTTTAGAATATTTATTCCAATATTGATCAAAATCCATTACATGATTTTGATTCTAGAAAATGTCTAAAATTTAAGGTTTAAGGTGTCTTAAGAAGAAATTGAAATTCAGGAATCTTACTCAATTCGTGTCTAATGATTATGGATCAAATTCGATGCAAATCTGATACATCTGAATTTTCAAATGAGACGTTGCGTACATATTCTGCACTCTAAAAAACCCTTAAAAATATTACAAAGAAACTGAAATTTGGGAAATATTAATTAATTGATACCTAATAATAACTATTGTTAAGATTTCAGAATAATCTTGATTTTCACAAAGGGCTTTCAACCCCTTTTTACCGGCTTTGCATAAAACTACACTAAACTAACTATAGCCCATATTTGAACACCTAACACCTAGCAGCTGTGTTCCAAAATTCATAATTAGTTTAGGAGTGAATCCTGTACAAATATATAAATATATAAGCATTCCTAACTTTATAAAGATCGATTTCTATACCTACACGCAATGATTCAAGCAAAGTTTAACATTTTATTTATACAAACATTTCTGACTACACATGTGCATACATGTTTCATTTAGAAACTAAGACAAGCTAAAGCTTTGGCGAAAATGTTAGCTTTAGCCTGTCTTAAGTTTTAGCAGAAACATATATGCACATATGTATTTCAGAAATGTCTGTATAAATAAAAAATATATACTAAACAAATATACTTCTCTACCTATTATATAGACACAGGATTTTTTACCACATCTCACCGAACAAAACTACACCTGAGATACTATGCAATATATATATATATACGCGTGTACAATATCCTCCATAAAAAATATTATTATTACCATTATTAATATTATTAGTATTATTGACACTACTAATTTTACTATTATTAATAAAATTATTCTTATTATCATATTTACAACCACTATGATTAATATTATTGCTATCTTTTTCTTTATTATTATTACTATTATTATTATTATTATTATTATTATTATTATTATTATTATTATTATTATTATCTTTTAATATTTCCTGATTATTTTATTTTTTATTCAACTATTACTTATTATTAATTATTATCGATTATTATTGATTATTATTGTTATTATCATTATTAATATTTATCAATATCATTACTTGCCATTTCTACATTATTACCGATATTATTATTATTATTATTATTATTATTATGGTAATCCATTTAAATTAGTTTGTTAGTGAATTTGTTTAATTTATTAATTAAAACGGTTAAAACTAAGAACTAAAAAACAAAATCAGTAGCCCAATGTATTAACGACCACTGCCCTCCTCAAACACACACACACGCTGACTTAAACTTATGCTACGTGCTTTTTAACCCTAGCCTGATTTTGACACGTCCCATCGCATGTGTCTTCCTTCCCTCCTCTCCCCTCCCCACTCTCTATCACCCACTTCTGTCTCTATCCTAAATGATCTTATTTTATCCCGTACCATTTTATTTTATTTCATTTTCTATCTATCTATCTATCTATCTATCTATCTATCTATCTATCTATCTATCTACCTTTTTATTATTTCTCTCTCTTTTCACTTTATTTTATTTTATTTTATATATTATATTTTATATTTTATATTAATATTTTTTTTTACATTATTATTTTTTATTTATTTATTTTATTTTTTTATTTTTTTTTATTTTGATTCTTAACGGTCCCAACCACGTGACTTTCCAAATTGAAATTTTAAATTTCTTTTCTTTTTTCTCCATTTCATTCTTTCCATCTACGGTTAAGATCGGATTCTAACTCTGCCTGATGAGATCTCAGTTTATAATAGCTGTTGATCGATAACATCGACATGCCAGTGTCGCAGATTTTGTACATGTCTGTGTAAATAAAAATAATCATATATATATATATATATATATATATAGATATTAGTTTGGTATTCTATGACTGCTTCTAGAAATGTATTTTAATAATGATGGGCTGTGTTTGAAGCATAAAAGGGTGTCGTTGTTTTTTATAATAATTTTATTATTATAGTTTTAATTCAGTATTTCAAACGCCCTGCGTTCTTCATTGGAAATGATCTGAAAAAAGAAAAAAAAACAGAAATGAGGTTATCCATGTGCGGGTATTAATATACTCAAAATTCGATAGCTATATGTTTTTTTAGTGGAGAGGGCATAGGGGAGGGGAGTTGACTAAATGTTGTTTCAATATGTTCAGAGGCTGTTATTATTTTTTCATTAAAATAATATGTGCTCATTTAATTTAAGTATAATTATCGGGTAAGAGTTGAGTTTTTTTTTGCAGTACTATAGCGACCACTTCCATTGTGATTATGTGTCGTTTCGTGTTTACTTAAGTTTTGTAAATAAAAACTATGACGGTGTTATTTGGTATCCTGTGTTATATTTGGGCAGGGGAATCTGTATCACACTTTAGGGTACTTGATAAGGTTCAGACGCGTATCTGTAATTTGGGAGATTTTGTGAGTGGTGTTGCTGGGAATTGTTCCCAATCTTTGAACCACATTTACCATAAAATATTAAATAAACTCTGACATAAAAAATTACAAACTAACAATCTTATAGCCAAAGTCTCATCCTCAAACAACAAATCCTCCATTGTCAACCTCTCTCAAAGAGGAAAACTCCCTACTAGAAAACGGCCTCTTATTCCACCCACACAACACATGAAACGGTAAACGACATGAAACATTACTGACGCAAAATTAAACTAAAAGAATATTTCATGGACCACAACGGCAATGCACCCACCAATAATACACAGCCATACACCAAATAACCCCAGAAACTCATTGACACTAATGTGTGGACCCCATCCAATGGATGAAACTCGGACATAGATCAATACGATAAAAAAGCCAGATTACACCTAGATTAATTTCTACACAACAAAGAACATAATATTGTCATAATATTTGTCATAATATTTGTCATAATATTTCCCTAAAAAATAACCAATACATCATGATCACATCAGTTGACAAAAGAGAAGCCATCATCATCATGGACACCACTAAATACATTGAAGAAGCAGAAACGCAACTGAGGAATACCAACTTTTACCAGCCACTCTCCTAATATCCACCAGCACATACAAAGCAGAACTCACAACCCTCAACCAAAACCTCAGCCCCCCAACACTTCCAATATAATCACTTCCTTTATCCCTACTAATCCCAAAACAGCCAAATTCTATACCACACCCAAACGTCAGAAACCTCACAAACTTATAACAGATACAACCTCTAACACTACTACCACAGACACGGATCAACCACTGGCTCTCAACCTAGACAACATACACCATCTAGCTGAATCCCTTAACATTCCATTAACTGAACACCATTACTTTTATTTACAAAATAAAGGCAAATACGATACAATTCATAACTGCAGCAGAAATGGCCGATAGAGTATCGCAGAAGACACCTACCAGTGTGTTATACATAAATAAGCTAAGAACCACATTTTTCAAACAAATAATAATAACAGCCTTTGGTCACAGTTAAACAACACTTAACCGAATTTTAACTAATTAATTAGAATGCAAAATGACTCTAAACATAAACTACAAAATATTGCCATCATAGCTTTTAGTTACAAAACTTGGGTAAATACAAGACGCTGCATAACCACAATGGAGGAACTGACTATAGTTGCGCAGAAAACTCTTACCCGATAAATATACTTAAATAATTAATAATTGCCTCACACCATGGCTAACCTCATTTCCGTTTTTTTCCTTTTCTTCAAACATTTCCAATGAAGAATGCAGAGCGTTTGAAATATTGAATTAAAACTATCATAATAAAATTATCAAAAACAACGACATCGTTTTATGCTTCAAACACAAACCATAATTATCAAAATATGCACACGTATAAACACCACACATCTTTTTTACATACCTAACACCAACATCCAACCCTAACCCCCACATTTGGCATGAGACAGCCACAACACACACACACAGTGGATATGGCAACTGCTTGCAGATTCTAGGCTGACTCTGTTAACCTGGTTCGCGCCTCCCGACCGTCTGAAATTGTTACTTTCCTGCACTGATGAGAGCAATAAGCTTGAAACGCTAGCGTCTGTAGGTATTAATAATTTAATATTTATTTATAAATATTATAATAAGCTCCTTTAAGAAATTAAAATTGAGCACTCTCGCGGATGTTAAAAATAGACTGTCAAAAAGCTCTAATGCAAAGTTCTGAATACGTTCGTCGAACACTCTCGACTAGTCTTCTATCTGTGCCCGCTTCTAGGTACATATAGATCTTAATTTCCTTTAATTACGTGACAGTTTCCGTTGGCCGAGTGGATATGGCTACTTCTTGCAGATTCTAGGCTGACTTTGTTAACCGGGTTCGCGCATCCTGACCGTCTGAAATTGTTACTTTCCTGCACTGATGAGAGCAATAAGCTTGAAACGCTAGCGTCTGTAGGTATAAATAATTAAATATTTATTTATAAATATTATATATATATATATATATATATATATATATATATTTGATCAAGTTCAAATGTGTTAATAAAGTGAACATAAAACCATTTTTTCAAGAGTGCTCAATACTATGTAGAGCATTTATAAAATGACATTATATTATAATGCGCTAATACGCATTGAAACGCTGGTTGATCGACGTAAGGCTATAATTTTGTTTATGTAAATTTATATATATATATATATATATATATATATATATATATATATAACTCCATGTTGAATGCCATACGTTCGAAGCCAACATGCCATCACAAATCATGCTAAAGACATGCTACATTGAATATTAATAAATGGAAAACGTTAAGAACGAGTAATATAAACATCGAGACTGATTGAGATCTCAGCATGGCTTTTGTTGTCAGCCATGTCAGCATGTCAACATGTCAACATGTCATCATGTCAACATGTCAACTGCCAATGTCTGTATTGAAGGTCACTCATTGCGTGGTGAATGACCTGACTTGCACAATTTAAGAAGTTTCCCCTTCAGCGATTATTTTCACAATCTGACAGAAACGGTTAAGTTGTACCTGCATGCATGCGATTCTTGTTTTTCCTGGTTAATATGACCTGGTCCGCAAACGGCATGACAAGGCATTCTCGGAAAGTAAGACAGACCTTATCAAAAAGAGTAGGCCAAGTACTTTTTAAATAATGTAACGTCACTTATCAAGACCAAAAGTCACTCGAGGGTAGGGGTTAATAAGATGGAATGATTGTCAGTTGAGAGATGAAGAATATCATGAGAGGATTGAGAATGGTTGATGGAATGGATCAAGTTCGAATACTGGTGGAGACGATTCATAACAGAAATCTGTTAACATTGCAGTTGAAGACATGTTATAATCTGCAGGGAAACAGTCCCGTGGTAATGTGTTCCACAGACGAAAAGCCCTTGTGAAGACGCTTTGTTTATGGAAATCTCGCCTCACGCTAGGCACAAGGAGGAAGAAATTAAAGTTTTTGTTTGTTGTGGTCGAAAACGAGTGAATGTTTTACAAAGAGGAACCAGAGGTTGGAGCTCAGTCGAGCAATTTCCATGTAAGTAATAGTAGAGTAGAGAGAAACAAGCGCTATCTCTTCTGTGAGAAGGGGGATGTAAGGAGCAGAAGCGGTCATCCCCACTAGATTGTGGAGTCGATTCTGAACTAAGGCAGTGAAGAGTGTTGAGTGGTGCCTCCCCAGATCTGGCAGCAGTACCTCCACATCTCAGGACGTGTCTGACTTTTGCATAGGTAGAATATTGCACCAGGAGTCAGGTACTTTCTGGAGCAGTAGAATGATCCAACCATTTTTCCAGCGACCTTTTCCGTTGCGGATTGGATGTAAGTTTTCCATTTTAGATCTGAAGTGAAAATCAGTCCTAGGAGCTTATCAAAGCAAGTAGCTTCTTCAAGGAGAAAGCCATTCATTTTGTCGTGATATGAACACATCAATTAACGATAACTAAAAACAAAACAATTAGAAACAAGAATGGTAATAGTAACAATAACTAATAAATATTTGTTGGGTTAGGGTCTATTCTGGAACCTCCAATATAAAGGGAAGAGATTGTAATAGTTTTGTAAATGTCCCAAACCATCAAAAGGTGATGCCTCCCTCACATTAAACTGACCTTGTGTCATGTTCTACCTATATAAGGCAGTTGGTAAATGCCAAAAGTGACTGATCACTTTCTATATAATGTTAGGTATGTTTATTTATTTCTATGCATAGAATTCATTCCTAAACTAATTAACTGATCATTATAAATTTCAGAACACAGTCGCTAGGCGTAAGGGTGGGTAATGTGGGGTATATTTAGTTTAATTTAGTTTCATGCAAAGGGGTAAAAGAGGGATGGAAGCCTTTCATGAAACTTCAGATTCATCCAATTTTTAGACTTCAAAAATGGCCGATGCTAGAAATCTCATTTCTTTGATCAATCATAACTCAAAAACCAATAAACCAAATTAGTTAAAACTTTGCACAAAATTTTTTTTTGATAGGTTCTATAAGTGTGTAGAATTTCAGCATCATTAGTCAAGGCAACCCAGAGATCCAGAAAGGTCAGGCATGATTTTGTGTTATCCGTGGGTATGTACGTACGTATGTGCCACCCTGTATCTCATGAACTATTTGATGGATTCAGCTGATTTTTGGCAGAGATAGAGTTTCTAGGGTCTAGTTGATGGCATTTTAATTTCAGTTTACCATATACCTTAGTTTTCCAGAAAATTCCAATAAACTTTAAAAATGACCATTGTATTGAGGCATAGCCTTTACAAAAGTAGTGACATTCCATGATAAATGCCAGTATACTGAAATCATATGCCCTTAATAGGGTTAAGATGAAAATTCATATACACTAAATGTACAAAAGCAAAGAAAATTCCCAAATTTTTACACTTTTATTGTCATTAAGGGTATGACTACATATCAATCAAACCATTTCATTATCACATCACTACAGTATAAATCTCTATGCATGAGTGGATGAAGTGTGTGAGGTGCGCTGAAGAAAAATTCCTACCAGTAAAATACATTGCCCTGTTGTGCTCACATACCCTTAATGACAATAAAAGTGTAAAAATTTGGGAATTTCCTTGCTTTTGTACATTTAGTGTATATGAATTTTCATCTTAACCCTATTAAGGGCATATGATTTCAGTATACTGGCATTTATCATGGAATATATATATATATATATATATATATATATATATATATATATGAGGAATAAAAGAAACAATGTTTCAGACAAAATGTAAAATTAAAAATGGAATAAAGGATAAGCCAATCAACAACTAGCAAAAATAAACTCAAAAACACATATTGAATATTGATTTACTCCTCTCCAGGAGTTAGGCACAAGGCCAGTTTTTATCTTACTCCCACAAGTAAGATGTGACCCAAGGTCGGGTCGGAAAAGTAGGGTTTAAAAATTGCCTTGGCAACCCTGTCGGCATTCGCCGGTAAGAGCGCCTCAGGCAGTAAGCAATAAACCTACTCCTCCCCAAAGAGGGGAAGCGAAGCCTGGGAGGGTGAACCTCCTAGAACTGCACAGGACAGACCCATAGACCGGCATAAATCAAGCCCCGAAGGCCAAGACAATACCAGTCTATGGGGTGCAGTATCCATCGAAACAGATACTACACTTTGATCTTAGCCAAAAGGCCAAGAAAAAACACATATTGAATAGTTCTACCAAAATATTTGAATTGTTAAAATACAATCATCATCAGTTGATAGCACAACTTTAATTAAAAACAGAAAAGTTTTCAAATTTATACATTTATTATATATTGTATTTATTTAACCTGTTCCACCATTATGTCTTATTTTGCTCCAACTTGTGTCTATCCGTCACAGCTCTGCATTGTATTGCCTTCTAAGTATTACATTTATATATATATATATATATATATATATATATGATGGTTACTGTCATTGTTTGACTACTTGTGAAAATATCTCTTTTTTTTAAAGTTTCATATTTCATGCAGACGAATGATATCGGAGCAGCATATTGAATGAATAAATATCGTTCTCTATTTGAAAACAATGTACATCCTCTGTCAGAAATGACAAAAACAAAATTATGCTTCGCCGATGTTTGCACTAATATACATATAAAATATCGTCTCAATCGGTGAAGTTGAAAGAAAAAAATTAGCAAGAAAACGTCTTGCTCGAAAGTTGTTAAAAAAGTTATTTGATGGAGAGTGTACACTCGTATAATATTGTTGTGATGTTGAAGGGCCAATAATAAATAAGACAACACGGTGGTATATTTACAAGAGTGTGTATTTACAGAAGTGCATAATAGTATGCTACAGAAAAACTGCTCCGAGACTTTGTTGTAAGCTCCTCTATACATAATGTCGAGAAGAATCTATATAGTCACGAAATAGGGTAGATCACCATCATACTGTAACACCCCCTTTTTTAGCCTGCTCCGTATTGAGTCAATAATTTTTCCTTTTAGGGTTTATTAAAATTAAGTTTGTAATCTTATAATTTCTTTGTTATCTTTGCTGTTCAGAACCTTATTACGCGATTGGTATCTCAAATATGTCAAACACAACATTCATTAGTTGGTCCTCTGACAGCATCTGAATATCGCTTCCTTATCTGGTTCATGTGTGTTTAATAGTATTATTAAATATAAGTATAAACACCTAGGAATAAGAAGAAACTAATATAAAAATGACTGTTCATAATTTATTAACATTCTCATAAAGCATAGATTGACTCGAGTGCTCAAATCCATGTATTTGGGGATTTTAATGCGCAGCACCGTGACTGGCTTGGATTCTCCAGCTATACAGACGCAGCTGGTAACTCCATATATACTTTCTCTATAGCGCACTCCCTCTCACAGATTGTCACTTTCCCGACCCACCTCCCTGATCATGTGGACAAGCAAGCCTGACTTCTCGACCTGTTCTTGACCCCACTGCCCAAGGCTTGTGTGACGAATGCCCTATCCCACTTGGGAACACTGATCACCTTGTGGTAATGATTGACATCACCTTAAAATCTCGTCCCAAAGCTGATACTACAAGCAGGCTGATTGGGAATCCATCAGAGACGCTCCATGGAGTGAAAATTTTTCTCTCCCTGCTGATCAGTGTGCAAATGAATTAACCAAATGGGTCAAAGCAGGCATTGAAGCATATGTCCCCATTCGAAAATTCTACAGCAACACCCACTCTCTTCAATGGTTTACCTCGAACTGTGCTCGAACAGCTGCTATTGCTCAGAGGCAGCAAGCATTCCGACAATACGGCCGCCAAAATGCAACTGCGATTAGACAGAAATTTATAACATCAATTAAAAAATTGTAAGACTGTAATAGGTGAAGTAAAGACAACGTATACAGAGATACCCAGAAAACGCATTCAGTCACAGAAACTAGGTACTCGCGATTTCTGAAAAATCTTCAATAGTGTGGTGAACAATAGGCAGTCAACAATTCCCCCACTATCCAACCACAATGATGTCGTTTGCACGGCAACTGATAAGGCTGAACTACTTGCCCAGCGTTTCACCTTAAACCCCTCCCTCCCAAATTTCCCATTGCGGACTGAAACCACACTTGATGACCTGACCATCACCCCATCTCATGTCCAGGACATCATATAACACCTTGACACCTCCAAAGCATGTGGGTCTTATCTTATACCAGTAATAGTAATAAAGAAATGATCTGCTGAGCTGGCCCCTGTCCTCTCCAAACGCTACAACAAATGCCTTGCCGAATCTTGCTTCCCTGATAGCTGGAATATTGCCTCTGTGGTACCAGTCTTCAATAATTCTTGAGATAGAACTTATAGAATTATCGCCCCATCAGTCTACTCCCGCTCTTTGCTAAAATCTTTGAATCCTTATTCAATCTAGCGATAGTCCATCACATTGTTAATGCTAAACTTCTTTCTAACCATCGGTATGGATTTAGGCAAGCACAGTCTACTGCGGATATCTTAACGGTCATCTCTGAATGCATATATCATACACTGGACAAAACAGGTGAAACTAAGGCGGTAGTGTTAGATATATCCAAAGCCTTTGACAAGGTCTGGCATAAAGGACTTCTTATAAAAATAATTCATATGGTATTACTGGACGAATATTTAATATAATTAGATCCTTCCTAGCCAAAATGTCCTCGATGATTGTTCATCCAAACAACATGACATTAATACAGGTGTACCCCAGGGATCGATCCTTGAATCTTTATTGTTCTTGGTTTTCATAACCAACCTCCCTAATGACATTGTGTCTGAGATGGGTATATTTGCGGACGACACCACACTCTACTCTTGTCATGTGGGCAATATCCAAGGTGAGGATGAATCCTTAGAAAGTGACCTCCAGTCTTTAGTGGAATGGGGTCATAAATGGATGGTAACATTTAATGCTGCTAAGACAAAGCTCCTTTCCTTTAATAACTACAAGAAACCTCTTCAACCACTGATTACTATGACAAATAGCACCCTACCTGAGAGTTCAACGTTCAAACTCCTCAGCCTAACATTCACAGGTAACATGAATTGAAATAAATACGTAGCAGACATTGTCAAGGCTGCTGCAAAGAAGATGGGCTCCCTCTACCATGCTAGAAAACTACTCACACCCAACATTATCCTATATCTCTACAAATCCACCATCCGCCCATGCATGGAGTATTGTTGTCACATCTGGGCTGGTGCACCATTCACCAGTCTCTCCCTTGTAGACTAGGTCCAAAAAAGAGTCGCTAACTTAATAGGTCCCTCACTATCCACCAAGCTCCAGCCCCTATCCCATCGCCGCAATGTTGCATCCTTGTGCCTGTTTTACAAGTACTTCAATGGAATGTGCTCTGATGAACTTGCTGCTCTGGTGCCCCCATGACGTAAATACACTAGACCAAGTCGATCATCAGCTAAGTCTCATCCATTCACTGT
Source organism: Sepiola atlantica (assembly GCA_963556195.1). Taxonomy (NCBI): domain Eukaryota; kingdom Metazoa; phylum Mollusca; class Cephalopoda; order Sepiida; family Sepiolidae; genus Sepiola; species Sepiola atlantica. The sequence continues at coordinate 41,622,222 of OY744549.1, forward strand.
GGAGGTCCCCAGATGTCAGAGAGCCTTCTACTCCAATAGCTTCTTTCCTCATGTTGCCGGCCTCTGGAACTCCCTCCTTGCTCCTATTTCCCCGACTGTACCGACATGCAGAAATTTAAAACTAATGTAAACAGCGATCTTGCTGCACAGCTCCCAATTTTGGATGACCCAAAACTTTCACCCTAATTCTCAGTAGCCTCTTATGTCTACTTGCTTTGTTTGGGGTGAACTAAGTTTTAAAAATATATGTTTTTTATATCAGATATTATTAGTTGCAATGAAAGTTATTATTGATTACGGAAGAATAAGGTAATTTTCAAAGCTATTTAGATGTAAACGATGACTAAAAGGAAGGGATTCAAAATTATTTAGAATGGTAGCAATACCTAGGATCATAAATTATTAATAGTGAATAAGTATTACTGAACGCCACATAGTGTGGGGGAAGGTTTATATGGGGGTTATGGGACCTTGAAACGGTTATATTTGAACCAATTCTTATGCATGCAAATGGAAAGGACTTCATCTTTTTTATTTAGTAAGAGGCCTACATGTTTAATTATAGATAAGACTTCATTCAGACACAGCCTACAGTACATGTCTGAGGGCTTGTAGGCAGTAATCTTTTTAACTATTAGCCATCTAAGGGTGTGTGGAATGTATTTATCCTTAAGTTCCATAATATGGGTAGCTAATGATGGGAATTTTGAGAGGGATTTATTATTAAAATCATTTATGTCTAGAGATCCTATTCTTAAAAAAAAAACAGCCGTATATAACTTCAGTATTAGAAGAGCCTATTAAAGTTTACCTATCATCATTATTTATCTTGTTATTATTATTGTTATTACTTCTATCACCGGGGTTTATTTTTGTACAACAATTTGTAAATGTTGTTCATGCATGCAGGAACTATTTAATAGGTAGGAATTACCACCCGAAAAATTGCATTTAAAGCTAGGCTAACTGTTATTCATTTTGGGGGGTTTGTTTATTTTTATTGTATTAGATATTATTATATGTTGTTCCAAGTTAGGCATCATAGAGAAAGAGATTCTGATTGTATTCCTGTTGAAGAGTTTATTATATTGTCCTCTATAGTTTAAAAAAAAATTTAGGGACACTGGTTTGGAGATTTTTTGTTGAAAGGTGGATTAAACCACACATATGTCCGTTTTCTATTCTGACTTTAGAGTTTTCCTGTTTAAGGTTAAGGTTACCTATTTTTTTTTTTTTTTTTTGCTGTTGTGTGGGTCTAATTTGTTCTATATTCCCGTTATTCATTTGAAAGTTACACTTTGGTTTATTTGTCTTTGCCATGTTATGGGTTATAATATTCGTTTATTTCTAATATTACCATTATTATTACCACAAGATGGGTATTCTTGATAGTTAATCTTTTTATCGTAACCTGAACTTCTCGGTGTATTTTCATCAAATATTTGCTGGCTGGATGAAATTCTGGAGATTCTATTAGAAACGTTAGGTACATTGGAATTTTAAAAAGACCTAGGGTTAGGGTTAGGGTTAGAGTCCCTGTGAACATAATATATGGGTTGGTTCACACGTATTGGCTGATAAGTTGAGTGCTAAATCTAGGAAGTAAATTACTTTTTTATTAATATCAATTGTTATTTTAAATAATCAAAAGTGTTGATCAATTTGGCTTATACTTATAGTGGTCTTTGTGTTAGATAATGGTGGTGGGGTGGGGGCAGATAGAGAAGACGCCAAAAAAGATGGTGAGAGGACACCCAGTAGCAAGGGAATCGGAAGTGATGTCACTTCCGTTCGGGGCTGTTCTCCCACTCTTCTGCTGCAACAACCAAAAGAGAAGCATATGTCTCCTGCTTAGCGGGTGAGGCCGGCCCATATGGCAGTAAATATCTTTGCCCAGTAAATAATTCTCTCTCTCTCTCTTTCTCTCTCTCTCTCTCTCTCTCTCTCTCTCTCTCTCTCTCTCTCTCTCTCTCTCTCTCTGCCGTGCAAAAGAACCCATTCTGTGTCATCTGTTTTACATCGAATAAAACTTCTTAAAGCTCAACCGGCGTCCAGTGTTATCGTTTAAAACCCGAGACACACAGAACAACAAGACGAAATCCGGGTACCCACGCACTAAGATAAGCAGAAAGCTAATATCACAGATTCAAGTATACAACATTCGTAGTTGTGCTGATGATGAGACATATGAATTAATAAATTTTTGTCTCAGAAACAATGTCGTAATTTTGTTTATTTCTATATTTTATATCTATTTTTGAAAAATGGTTACGGAAAAGTGGACAATGTAACATTCTAGTTAAAATGAGGACATAAACACATCATTAAAGTTGAACCAAGATATTTCGGTCGAAGGATTCCGATCATATTTATTTGGTGATCCTTCGATCGAAATATCTTGTCCAACTTTAATGATGCGTTTGTGTCCTTATTTTAACTTGAATGTCACTTTGTTTGTCCTTAACCATTTTCACATTTTGTCTGAAATTTTGATTTCAAATTCACTCCTTCATATATTAGTATATATATGAGCCATGAGATAACTTTTTTAGCATATTATCGCAATTTTAACCACGTACAGGCCAAAATCGATACACGTAAGGACCTCGGGCAATAACTAGACAATTAAATAAACAGTAAGAAAAAAAACAAGCTATTTTAAACAACAAATAATTTATTGAAGAAAAAGAAAAAAAGGTAAAATGAGTTCGGCAGAAAGTTCATGTTCAAAGTTCACTTCATAGACTGAATTTAAGTTCCGATGGACACACGGAAAGGCTGCATAAATAAAGTCCTAATTATGCTGCCCGAAGGCTTATTAACTTTGCTAGGAAAGACATGTCAGAAAAAAGAGAAAACTTACTTGAAAGAATTTTGTTAGTAAAATAAAAAAAATACCAGAAGAATATAGAAAAGTCCTTTTTGTTCGCGCTGATTTGTTTCCCTTGATTGTTCATTTTTTTTTATTGACATCGCATCGTTTCTTCGATCGACTCCTTTTGAGAATAGTGGCACTCTTCCACGTCAACTCTTCATTTGGAGACATCTTTCGGAACACACTTCGTTTTGTCTTTTCCAAAGGCACATTTGCCTTTCAAATGAATAACTTCCTTGTTTCTGTTTTTAGAATTCAGTGGACTTCTCCGTCCAACGTAAATATTCAACCTCGAACACTAGTTGAAACTCCAACTTCTTTGAAGATTTTTACAGGCATGCTCTCTACATATTCCTGTTTTAACATTCTTGTTTTTAGGACTTCTTCATGTCCGAGTTGAGTCGACCGACCTCTCCACCTCGAGATCGTTTCAGCAACTAACTTGAATTTCGCGGTTATTTCAACGGCTTCCGGCGTCAAACGCCCACGCTTCAGACACCGACACGTGCCATCAGCAGCAGTCATTCATTACAAGTTCTTAAAAGGGGGTTTTAGAAGAAGAAGAAAAGAAAAGAAGAAGAAGAAGAAGAAAATAAATTTCTGACACTCTCCCGAACAAAAAAAGAAAAAGAAAAAGATCGCTCACTTACAGTCTAATAGTAAACATAGTCAGGATTCTTATCCTTAACACATTTCCAAATCTCCTCTGAATCCATCAGAGAGAAGAACTTCTTTCACTAAGTCGCACCCAGCAACAAAGGATAAAGCATTGTCTGAGTATATGTGTGATGGCACACCATATACATTGAAGAACCTCAAAAAGGCTAACACTACCGATTGAGTACTCATTTCTTCAACCAACTCCATATGTATAGAACGCACACTAAGACAAGTGAATAGCAATATGTACATCTTTTTTACTTTACTACCGTCCTCTACCCACAGGTGACCCGTGAAGTCTATCCCCGTATGGTAGAAAGGTCTGATAAGATTAACTCGATGCTTGGGTAGGTTTGTCATCTTAGGATAACGAAAAGACAAGGAGTTAAACTTCTTGCATACCATACAACTAGCAAGAACAATCTTGACGGCCTGCCTGGCCTTGGGTAACCAAAACCCAGAATTGCGCACCTTATCAAGCGTAGCAGCAATCCCCAAATGCTTGCATTTTATGTGACACTCCATCACCAACAAACTGGTTAGGTGACACATTTTAGGCAGCAGAACAGGACTTTTCACTTCTTCGGAAAAATATTCAGAGTTTTCTATACGTCCCCGACAACGTAACAAATTGTTGTCATCCAAAATTAGGTTCAACTTATTCACCAACAAAGGAATATTACTTTCAACTTTACTTTTCAGAAAACTTATTTCTTCAGCGAAAAACTCACTCTGAGTAACCTTAATCAAATAGGACTTTGCCTCAGATGTAAAATTGACATCACGCTTATCGCCCTTTAACTTGTCAATAAATTTAAACACAATCTCTAAGGTACTTATCAACCTTTTGAGAGAAGAGAATCTTTCTAACTCAACCACACATGAGTTAGAATCCCCATTCAAGCCAGTATAAGCAGTTACCAAGGTCTTGCATTTGTCACTAATGCAATCCAACTTATAGTCAGGCCACTTCAACTTTTCTGTCTGTAACCATACTGGACCTCTAATCCAAAAGTTTTTATCCTTTTTAAACTTACTAAAGGAAACGCCTCTAGTTAACAAATCTGCAGGGTTTTCACTAGTACTTACATACTTGAACTTTAAGGTATAACCCTTACAACTTATCTCATTCATAATGAATTTTATATCCTTCAAACGATTTTTAGTGAACTGGCATTTAGCGTGTACAGATTCAGACAACAACCAAGATAGCACTACCTGTGCATCTACAGCAATGATAATTTCCTCAAACAGCTTGGGAAACATTTCAATCAAAATAAGGAGATGCTTAATTCCCAGATATACAGCTAGTAATTCCAACGTAGGAAGAGTTCTTTTAACAGAAGGAGCCACTTTGGCTTTCGCATAAAATAGCCTGGCCTCTCCTCCCTGATACATATATTCGACTATGCCATAAGCAAGATTCGAAGCATCACAAAACACGATCAAGGTAACAGGCGAATTGGTTTGTACTGAACATCTTTCAAAACCAATTTTTTGAACATCTCGGAGATTTGCCTGAAAACTATTCCAAACAGACAACAAGCTATCAGGAACTACCTGATCCCATGCCACTCCTGATTTCCAAACTTGACTTAATATAATTTTTCCTTTTATAGTTATAGGCAATACTAAACCTAACGGATCGAATACAGACGAACTAACGGATAGCATATCTCTTTTTGTGGAGACTGACTTTTTAACTTCACCTTTGGAGATACCAATTTCGTCTGACTCAGGGTCATACCAATACCCCAGTACTTTCTCACAGGGCACTCCATGAGAAGAGTAATTGTTATCCGCTCGAATGCGAGCAGACACCAATTTACTGTTACTACAGCACATTTTCAATAAGAAGCTTCCCTTTTCCATGACATTCACAGCCTCGGTATAGAGTTTCAACAATTCATCAGGAGACCCATGTGTTTTCACTAGATTATCTACGTAAAAGTTTTTTAACAACATGTCTCTACAAGGTCCCGATGAGTGCTTCTCAACGTGGTGCTTCACTACGTAACTTAAGATGAAGGGACTAGACACAAACCCGAATATCAGAGTTTTGTATCGAAAACACACTAATTCATCTTTTATTTTTAAAAAGAAGCAGAATCTATTTTTGTCAAAGTTATTCTTTAGTCTAATCATCAGAAACGCCTTTCTGATGTCAGCCAATAATACATAATTATCTGTTCTAAACTTGAACAGAAGTTCCAACATGTCAGTATACAGATTTATGCCACTATAAGCACAATCGTTGAGAGAAGGTTTATTATTTACCCTCAACGAGCAATTGAAAACAGGCCTAATCTTAGTCGTGCACTGCACATCATTTTTAAAGACTGGCCGGTGCGGTATCCACGTATACTTGTAAAACTCCGAAGGAGTCGGATGGATTCTTTCAATCACACCCTCACATTCCTGGTCTAGGAAGACTTTGCAATACTCAGAATATAAGTTCTGAGAGGATAATCTGTCCACTACTTTATCTAGGACAGCTAACGATACTCTATGGTTAGAGGGTACTTTCTTTAATTTATCTAAGTCCCACGACAAACCTATGTAGTAATTATTATCTCTGTATTCAATAGAGGAGCTGAATTCTTCTATTTTCTTTCTGTCGTAATCACTACTAACTTCATTAACTATCCCTAATGATTCCAATTTGAACATCTGTTCAATACCTCTGTCCACGGAAGCTCCATCAAGACCATTCCAAGGATCCAGATGGTTGGACTTAGGTTCTAGAGCAAAGTAAACATGGGTCACATCACAAGAAGCATGTTCACCGATGACTTGATTATAATTTAAACCAATCTCCATATGTGGTTCAAAATCAGAGGGGTCGCCAAATAATATCATACCTAGCGAGGACTCAAAAGCAGAACCATTTTTAATCTTTGTTAATCTTAAGGGTCCCAGAAATCTAATCACATCAATCCCTATCAGACCGTATATTTCAAGAACATCACTTCTCAATTCGGAGAAATCAGCAGCAAGTTTAACGTCGCTTTTCTTCAAATTACTGATCACCTCCTCCAACCCTTTCATTTTGAAGGACAAATCCAACTGTTCATCCATCAGAAAATTGATACTTCTCGCAACATCGGGAAAGGACACCTTCAATGTCACTTCATTCAAGTCTTTCTCTTGGCTACCAATAAAGGTCTTTATTACGTATTTTCGACGATGCAAGGAAGACAACTCTTCTTTCATAAATCTATCAGAAAATCTTTTACCCATATAAGACCGTTCACTACCAGTGTCTAGCAGACAATTTACGGTGTGAAATTCGCCACCTACTTCAACTGTGATACCTATCACAGGCAACAATGAAGAACTACTCTTCAACCTGCAAATATTTGACTTCACCACAGGTTTGAGAAAACTCGGACACAAGGCGGACAAGTGTCCCGACTGTTCGCACGACCAACACGTAATCTTATCGTTTTTTTCATAAGGACATAAATTCTTCAGATGATAAGAGCTAGTACACCTAGCACATAACTTTAATTCGCTACATCTTTTAAGTCTTTCTTCGTAAGAGGGAAACTTATTACAGTCACGAGACAGATGATAATCGTTTCTACAAAAACAACACTTAAACTTAACCTTATATGTTTTAACATGAAAATTTTTCAACGTGGAAGGTTTCTTTTCAGGTTCGAAAGGCCTGAATTTACTCTTTTCCTTAAAGGAATCAACTTTACGATATCTCGAATCGTGTTCACAAAACTCCAGTGTTTTAAATATCTCAACACTATTCTCCAGAATTTGGTTCAAAGAAGGATAATTTCCGTTCACCTTATGTATTAATTCTGACTTAAAGGAAGTTGTCAGTTTATTGAATACAATGTGACTTAACAAACGATTTCCCGGAGAATCACTTTCAAAGAAATCCAAACCGAACGAGTTCTTTAACTCGTACAATTGGGTTTTCATCTTAGTCAGGAATTTCTTTACGACATTATTATTATACATGCGATTTTCATTCAACATGGACGAAAATATAGAGTCGACGATACACTTTTCGTCTAAGAACTCTTTCGATAGCAAGTCCAAAGCTACTCGATAATTTTCATCTGATACAGACAGATGTTTTATCACATGAAAGGCATAACCAGAAAGATGGTTTTTCAATATCACTAATCTTAATGCGTCACTATCAAGATTAGCTACACAATTCAAAAATTCTCTATGGAAGTTTAGATAAGCTAACTTATCCGTTTCCAGATCCCTATCGCTAAACTTGGGACAAACTATTTTAGGGGTTAAATCGATGCCTTTTATCCCCTTACTAATTCTGGAATTCTCGTCATCGTCTTTTTTACAAGGCTTAAACGTAGTTAATTTTTCTATCACTTGTATTTTAAATAAGGCAGCTCCCTTATTAAAACTTTCCACTAACTCATCGTCTACACCATCAGAGAGATAAGCATCCATAACTTGTTCCTCCAACCGAACTACGTCTTTCAGATATTCATCAATCTGTTCTTTACACAAAATATATTTAGATTCTTCTATCTCACTAGAAGATTTTAACACTTCAAATACGACTAATATTTTATCTTTAGCGTATTTTATTTTTTTCAACAAGACATCTGCTGTTAAACTCGCCATTTTTCAAATCCCTCCCCACCGACTCCTTTCTACATGTACTAAGAGAGGGGGGGGGGTTACTACAGACAGTGACACCTACACTTGGCGCCAAATTTTCCCGCCAACTTAAACTGAACAAGACAAGATGGCTGACTCACCACGTGGAGACAATAAAATGGCGACACGCACGCGCGCAAGATAAATTACACAATGAACTCAAAGCAGCGACGACGATAAAACAGAAAATCATTAATTGACTATAAAGCAGCCTTTTCAGTCCAGTGAACCTTGATAAGTCTATATACAGTTTGGGCACAAACGACTACCTTTACAGTACAATAAAATAGTGTTTATAGAACCACTCCCAAACGATAGACAGATAGAAATGGTCTCGCTCACTATTCTTAGTAAGACAGAGCGTAGAAACCATTAGGCCGAACGCCTCTGTATTTAAACATAGACACAGAATAGAACACAGAGACCTAGAGATTTATTTATGCAGAATATCGCAATTTTAACCACGTACAGGCCAAAATCGATACACGTAAGGACCTCGGGCAATAACTAGACAATTAAATAAACAGTAAGAAAAAAAACAAGCTATTTTAAACAACAAATAATTTATTGAAGAAAAAGAAAAAAAGGTAAAATGAGTTCGGCAGAAAGTTCATGTTCAAAGTTCACTTCATAGACTGAATTTAAGTTCCGATGGACACACGGAAAGGCTGCATAAATAAAGTCCTAATTATGCTGCCCGAAGGCTTATTAACTTTGCTAGGAAAGACATGTCAGAAAAAAGAGAAAACTTACTTGAAAGAATTTTGTTAGTAAAATAAAAAAAATACCAGAAGAATATAGAAAAGTCCTTTTTGTTCGCGCTGATTTGTTTCCCTTGATTGTTCATTTTTTTTTATTGACATCGCATCGTTTCTTCGATCGACTCCTTTTGAGAATAGTGGCACTCTTCCACGTCAACTCTTCATTTGGAGACATCTTTCGGAACACACTTCGTTTTGTCTTTTCCAAAGGCACATTTGCCTTTCAAATGAATAACTTCCTTGTTTCTGTTTTTAGAATTCAGTGGACTTCTCCGTCCAACGTAAATATTCAACCTCGAACACTAGTTGAAACTCCAACTTCTTTGAAGATTTTTACAGGCATGCTCTCTACATATTCCTGTTTTAACATTCTTGTTTTTAGGACTTCTTCATGTCCGAGTTGAGTCGACCGACCTCTCCACCTCGAGATCGTTTCAGCAACTAACTTGAATTTCGCGGTTATTTCAACGGCTTCCGGCGTCAAACGCCCACGCTTCAGACACCGACACGTGCCATCAGCAGCAGTCATTCATTACAAGTTCTTAAAAGGGGGTTTTAGAAGAAGAAGAAAAGAAAAGAAGAAGAAGAAGAAGAAGAAGAAAATAAATTTCTGACAATATAATTTAAATATGATGTAGTTAATTCAACGTTGGAGAAAAAAGATAAAAATAGAAGAGAGAGAGAAACGATAAAGACAAAAAAGAAAAAGAAAAAAAGCATTAGTATTAAAGACATTTTAAGACGTTTTCACTGTTTGGGAAATAAATTTTATTAATGACTGGCGTTTTTGTTTGTTTTTATGTGTAAGGCTTTTAGTATTTGTTTCATTAGTGCTTTTTCACATTCTAACATGATTGCCTTATTTACGAGATTTTTTTCGGAATTCAGTAGAAGGGCAGGAATGTTTAGTCTTTTAGTGTTAGGCTATGCACCTATCTGACACTAGTGCATAGTGTTTGATAGGAGCATAGTGAGACGTCTCGAAAGAGTTGTAGTGGTCAAACCTATTTATATATATTTTTCATTGTCGGAAACAGTTTCCCAAAGGACATTTAAATTTAAATACAATACGTTTTTGTTTATCAGATAAGACAAACTGTCTTATCTGATAAACAAAAACGACAGCCATTAATAAAATGACAAAATAATACCTCTCCGCCTCTAAAAAAATATCTCTAAAAAAATATCTCTCTAAAAAAATATTTCTAAAAAAATATCTCTAAAAAATATCTCTAAAAAAATATCGCTAAAAAATATCGCTAAAAAAATATCTCTAAAAAAAATATCTCTAAAAAAAATATCTCTAAAAAAATATCTCTCTAAAAAATATTTCTCTAAAAAATATCTCTAAAAAAAATATCTCTAAAAGAAATATCTCTAAAAAAATATCTCTCTAAAAAAATATCTCTCTAAAACTATCTCTCTAAAAAATATCTCTGAAAAAAATATCTCTAAAAAAATATCTCTAAAAAAATATCTCTAAAAAAATATCTCTCTAAAAAAATATCTCTCTAAAAAATATCTCTCTAAAAAATATCTCTCTAAAAAAATATCTCTAAAAAATATCTCTCTAAAAAAATATCGCTAAAAAATATCGCTCTAAAAATATCTCTCTAAAAAATATCTCTAAAAAAAATATCTCTAAAAAAAATATCTCTAAAAAAATATCTATCTAAAAAAGATGAAAAACCGTAATTCAAGAAGAATTAATAAAAGTGAAGGTTAATTCTGTAAATTTTAGTTTTTTTGTATGTGTTTTTTTTTTTTGTTGCAATTCTGAGATTTCGTAAGTGTGTGTCTGTGAGAGAGAACGGTAGACAGTGATCTAACTGGTTATTTTATCTAAAGAAAGTGTTTGAACTCGATGACCCTGGAGGCAGTAAGGTAACTTGTGACGCAGGCTATAACAATAGTAATCAAAAGAGAAACTGGTGAGCGGACTAAATATAAAAACATTAAAAATCATTTTTTTTTTTTTAATAACACGAACCAATAGATGTCGATAACGAATGACAAAAGATAATTTTTTTTATACAAGTTCTGTTTACTAGCATCTCCCAGGAATTAAAATAGGGGAAACTCTTATTTAACTTTATATTAAAAAATAAGAAAAAAAGAAGGGATTTCATGTAGTATAGTTAATAGTCGAGAAATCTAAAACAAAGTATACAACAAATAATTTTTACCAAACACAAGGAAATTTTATTTTTTCCGACCTGCATAGTTTTTAAGTTTTGAAACTGTTTTAAAGTTTTTATTTTATTTCAATATGATTTCGTCGATATCTGTCTGTTTATCGAGTCACAATCCAAGATGGCCAACAACCAAAAAATTCAAATTTTTTAAAAAGCTACAACTAATAACTGTCATCAAACGCTTTAAAATGCAATTTTCGATCGATCTGTATATTTTTAACTTACTGAAACTGTTTTAAAAATTTTCTTTATTTATGTTTAAATAAAGAAAATTATCACAGTATCTCAAAGCTTATGGTTGCATGTGTTCCGTCATTTTATAAGCCTTTAGTGCTCGAAAACAAATTCTGAAAAAAAAAAAAATTACAAAACGTTTTAGAACTGTAAAACTATGCAGGTCGGTAGAAAATTAAATTTTCTTGCGTTTGGTAAAACTTATTTGTTGTATGTTTTGTTTGTTTTCGATTTCTAGGTTGTTAAGTATACTACATGATTGCCGAAAGAAGATATATATGTTCAGTCATGGACGGCGGCACCGGGGGAGGGGGGCACACACTTTTTGACTTGGCCCCCCCTCCCACTTTACGGTCATCAATAATGAAGTTATATATGCATGTGTTTAACCGCCCCCCCCCCACACACACACACTTTTATAACTGTCTCGCCGGTTCTGTCAGTTGATTTCTCCTTTGTAAAATTCTCCTATCTTTAAAAAACGTCGCATGTTATAAATATTGATTTATTCATATCTTACGAATCAGATGATTATATTGTTGTCATTAGTTTCTAGTCCGAAATATTTCTAGAAAGAAATCAGGTACTCATAGGAGTGACCACGTGAAGGTTGCCGAGTGTTACTGTAGAACAATCTGGACTCGAACTTGGCACACCCAGGTCCGTCTCGTTAACCACTTAATCACCGTCACCTCCCATGTTAAATATTGACCAATACATAATAAATAAACCCATCCCGGTACATCGCCGGATGACCTTGCTGGTGCGCTGACACGTGGGTGCATGTGCCCTCACTCTTAACATTCAACTCCTAAAAATCAGTTGTATTCGAAATCTGCCTGTCTGTCTGTGTGTCATTTCGCTCCAGCTCTTAGGTGAGGGCCACGAGTTGTGCAACCTTCAAGATCGCACGGAAAGGGGGGTGAAAGCATTCCTAATACTTTTAGGAGTGTGTGCGGGAGGGGTCAGGGATAATTGGTCGTTGGTTTGTGTGGGGTGGATGCTTGGGGGTGGGGGGTGGGGGGAGACGTATCTGCTTCATTTCCTCGAAGGCATCTTCATGGTGGATCAGGTGAATGTGTTTGTGTGTGCGTGCGTGTATGTGTAGAAGCGTGTATGGAATATACCCCCCCCCCACTATCACCACCACCACCCATGCACCATTTCCGACTCAGTAGCAACCCTCTCCCCCCAACTTTCGATAAGCCGCATGGAAATGTGTCAAATTCTGACGTGATTCACGAACTGCAAATTCATACACACTGGCTACACATGGATATCGCCTCTATTTATAAAATTATTTCATCTAATATGGTGTGTGTGTGTGTGTGTGTGTGTGTGTGTGTGTGTGTGTGTGTGTGTGTGTGTGTGTGTGTGAATATGAATAAACGTGATCTGTAATGATTACAAAATAAAAACCGATTAATTAAATTTTGAATACTTAATTAAAAAGGAAAATCTAATTAATAAATGTAAGTTTCAAAATCCTATTTAAAATAATAATAATTTGGTAAAAAGAAAATTACCCTTAGTTTATCTTACAGAGACGGATAAAATAAACCCTTAATTAACATCGACTATAGTTATGGGGTTCAGGAGAGGGAGCAGGAGTTTCTTCGGTTCCTCAATTTTCCTGGGCAATGCAAGTTATTTATAAATTTAAAACCTAATTGATTGTGCAGTGTAGTTAACAGGAAAAAAGGGTGCGAAGAAAACAAATTTACAACAAATAACTTTTACAAAACACAAGAAAATTTAAGTTTCTATCGATCTGCGTAGCTTTTCAGGTTTGGTAATTTTTAAAGTGTTTTGTTGTTTGTTTTTTTTTTCAGGTTTTCTATCGCGGCCTAGAAAGTATTGAAAAATAAAATGTCGGCCACGTGAGATCGAATAGTTCGCTATAGTGCAAAGTATTTTGAAATAAATAAGAACTTAAAACAGTTTCAATAAGTTAAAAATATACAGACCGGTCGACAATTAAATCTTTGACCGATTTATGACAGTTATTAGTTGTATTTTAATTTAAATGTTTTCACTTGTTAAACATTTGACATCGAATCTTCACATTTTTTTACAATCCTTTTGAGTACTTCGAGTATTTCATTTTACCAAGTTTTTACCGTAACAACATTTTTTATTGGGGTTGATTGCCCTAATTTAGGATTCTTTTAGCCAAAAAATGTCTTTTATATATATATATATATATATATATATATATATATATATATATATATATATATATATATATATATATATATATATATATATATATATATATATGTATTAATGTTCAAAGTTTAATGTCACCGGTAATACTTACATTGCCGATTTGTATCCTGTGATAAAAAATAATTTTTCTTTGAAAATCTATGGATTAAGGATAATGAGATCCCTCCTTGTTTTTGAACTTCTGATGATTTAATAAATATTTTAATTGTACAACTTATTTTCATCATTCATTTTCTTATATATATATATATATATATATATATATATATATATATATATATATATATATATATATATGGAACGAACTGTATCTGCTATTTTTCCTTTCATTTTTTAAAGACATTTTTCAAGGGAAAAAGTAAAAAATGAGTTGATTTCCTTTTAAGTCTCTTCATAGAAGTGTAATGTTTCAAGCTTCACCTGACATCGTAATAAAAATTGTATAGCGACAATCTTCCAATCTCGAATATGTGTTGTCTCTGAATACCTATATGTTTAAATAGCTATTACTTTGCATGTAACACTAAGGGGGGTAATTCAGTATATATTCAAGCAAATGCAAGCATCAGCAATCAAGGGAGGCGCGAGAGCGCTCTATCCCTTAATAGACTGCACGAATGGCCTATGCTGGAAATCTCATTTCTTTGATCAATCATAATTCAAAAACCAATAAACCAAATTAGTTAAAACTTTGCACAAAATTTTTATTTGATAGGTTCTATAAGTGTATAGAATTTCAGCATCATTAGTCAAGGCAACCCAGAGATTCAGAAAGGTCAGGCATGATTTTGTGTTATCCGTGTGTACGTACGTACGTACGTACGTCTGTGCCACCCTGTATCTCATCAACTATTTGATGGATTCAGCTGATTTTTGGCAGAGATAGAGGTTCTAGGGTCTAGTTGATGGCATTTTAATTTCAGTTTACCATATTGTAGTGTCGAAGATCACGTACCAACGTGATCGGTACGAGAGCAGGAAGCAGCAGCAGCAGCGACATAGCTAGGGACATAGATAGAGAGATTACGACCGTTGATACACACATGTTGTTATAACCCTTGTTAAATAAAGATATGTTTACAACCACCACAATCGACTGTTGTTTATTACCAAACACCACAAACTGGCGACGACGATGAGATGAAATTCTACACAAAAAAAAAAGCAAAGAAAGACATCTACAAAAAAAAAAGTGCAAACAACGAACTTTTCTACGAAAAAAAAAACGAAAAAAGAGGTCACACGTGCTACAAGAGAGAAAGAAAAATATACTTTTTTTTCTTCCAAAGGAAAAGTACAGAAAAAAAACGAGAGATAAGTAATTCGTTTGTTATCACATTTATTGTCTTTAAATAACAATCCTTTTGTTATTCACATCTTATTGTCCTTTTAAACAACAATATGGCAAAATTCGTCACATTGGGGGGGCTAAGCCCTCCACGTGCGTTAGATACGATCGGAGATCCAGAGTCTTTACATAAAAGATGGGTAAATTGGAAAACCGATCTGGAAATTTTCATACTAGCTTCAGGTGTCATAAATTCTGAGCAAAAAAGAGCTATCCTTTTGTTAACAGGAGGCGAGGGTCTGCGTGAAATTTGGACGAATTTCACGGACGAACAAAAAGCCGGACACGAGGCTAATAAAGAAAGAGTCGATGTATTCCGAACAGCTATAGAACTGTTTGACAAAACTTTCGCTCTAAAGGAAAATATCCCTAAAGCGCGTTCAAGATTTTGGGAGTCTGAACCAAACACGGGAGAAACCGTGAATAATTATATCACTCGCTTAAAGAGTTTGGCGAAGGTGTGCGGTTTCACTCCAGAACAGAACGAATTCGTCAGAGACAAGATCCTTCTTTACATAAAGGACGCGGAACTAAAAGCCAAATTATATGGTGAAAGCAACTTGACGTTGGATCGTCTCATCCAAATTATTGGGATGTACCACCACAAAGAGGCCCTAATTTTAGGATCTACTTGTACGTCTGATATAAATAGATTAAGCGACAGACAAAAACCTAAACCGAGCCACAATGTGTCATCTGCATGTTATAAGTGTGGGGGGAATGGACATTTTGCAAGAGATTGTGTTAGAAGCAAGCATCACAAGTGTGGAATCTGTGGGAAAAAGGGACATTTTGAAGTCTGTTGTTTCTACAAAAACAAACAAACAAAAACGCAGAATAGAAACGAACATGACAGAGCCCCAAAATACAGTCGTGGTGGACGAAAGCATTATCATAACAAAGGAATTCAACAGAGTGTAGGGGAAAGGGAAGATAACAAAACTGGTGGCGCTAATGGGTTTAATTTATTCAAAATATCAATGAGTGAAAATGTAATAAACCTCAAAGTCAGAAACACCACCATCCCTTTAGTGATAGACTCAGGAGCACAGCATAATACATTATCTGTAGAGGACTTCAAGAAAATAGAAAAAGAAGGACCCAAAATTAAGCTCCAGCCAGAGTCTACTAAACTATACCCCTATGCTAGTGAAAAACCACTTCCCCTTCTAGGAAAGTGCATATTGAAGGTTGAAGTTCCTAGCACAAATCGCTACATAACAGTTCCATTTTTTGTCATACCACAGGCCCAAGCGTCACTTTTAAGTGGTAGAACTAGTAAAAGACTAGGACTTTTAAGTGTGGGCATTAACGCCAACATCTTGAACTGCTCGGAACTGGATATATGGACAAGAATACGAAAAGAATTTCCAAAGGTTTTCAGTGGATTGGGAAAACTGAAAAACTACCAATTACAATTCAAAATAAATCCAGAAATTATACCTGTCACTCAGCCAGTACGTCGGATACCATTCAAGCGGCGGCAATGTGTCCTAAACAAATTGCAAGAACTGGTTGATCTGGATGTAATTGAGAGGGTCAGGGAACCTTCTCAATGGGTGAATCCTTTAGTGACAGTGGAAAAAAGGCCCGAGGACAATGGAAAAAGCGATGTGAGGATATGTATCGACATGCGTAGAGCAAACGAAGCTATCGTTCGAGAACGTCATCCAGTGCCCACGATTGAGGAAACTATACAAGAAATGGCTGGAGGCAAATATTTCTCAAAAGTAGATTTGAATATGGCCTACCATCAAATAGAGTTGCATCCAGACTCCAGAGAAATCACAACATTTGCTGCACCTGATGGGCTATACCGGTATAAAAGACTTATGTTTGGAGTAAACATGGCCTCAGAAAAATTTCAGCAAATCATAAGTCAGGTTATAGCTGGCTGCCCAGGAGCATACAACATGTCAGATGACATCATAGTAGTCGGGAAAACAGAAAGTGAGCACGACACTAGACTCGCCAAAGTTTTCCAACACCTAGCCGAACAAGGACTGACCGTCAATGAAAAGAAGTGCCAGATTAAAATGACATCTATAGGATACATGGGCCACATTCTGACACAAGACGGCTTGAAGGTCTCGGACGAAAAGGTGAAGGCTGTAGTTGATGCTCCTCCCCCAAAAGATGCATCACAGATGAGGAGTTTCTTGGGACTGGCCCAATTCTGTGCTAAGTTTGTGCCCCATTTTGCTAGTGTAACTGCACCACTTTGGGATCTTACAAGACTAGATTCTGATTGGAAATGGGAAGAAGAGGAACAATATTCCTTTAACAAACTAAAGAAAGGGTTAATTGAAGCGCCAGTCATGGCATACTACAGTGTTGAGTTGCCAACTAGAATCACAACTGATGCTTCTCCCGTTGGCGTGGGTGCAATCATTGAACAACAGCAGCTAAACGGATACTGGAAACCAGTATACTATGCCAGTAGGAAGCTCACACCAACAGAGTCCCGATATTCTCAATTTGAAAGAGAAGCACTGGGAGTATTCTGGGCATGCAAAAAGTTCAGTCTGTACCTCATTGGATGTGACTTTCAGATCCTGACTCAGCAAGAGTGGAGAGATGGCTGTTGTTTCTACAACAGTTCACCTACAAAGTCATCCACATTCCTGGCCGAACCAATAAGGCGGACCTGCTGAGTCGACAGCCCGTTGAAAACCCAGACAAAACTGAGGAAAAGGAAACAATGGACTACATCTACAGTATCATTAAAGATACTGTACCTCAGGCACTGACTCCCTGTGAAGTGGAAAAAGCTTCAAAGGATGATGCTACGATCTCCAAACTTCGGCAAGCTATATCCGAAAATGACTGGACCCATTTCAAAGGTACTGCATTTCATGCAATCAAAGATGAACTCTGGATAGCAGGACAGATGGTCATCCGAGGACGCAGGATCATAATCCCTGAGGCACTTCAGGGGCGGGTAGTTGTACTGGCTCATGAAGGACACCAAGGGATTGTGCGAACCAAAAATCGCCTACGGTCCAAAGTTTGGTGGCCAGAGATGGATAGAATGGCAGAAAAGCGAGTAAAAGCGTGTTACCCATGTCAAGTGGTTGGCAAAAATGCCCCTCCAGAAGAACTAGAGAGTACACCGCTGCCTGACCAACCCTGGACCTATGTAGCTGTTGACCTACTGAGTGTCTCCGAAGGGAACTACCTGCTGGCTGTTGTCGACTACTACTCAAGATGGCCAGAAGTTGCGCATATGAAAATAGCAAATGCCAAAAATGTAACGGGTGCACTAGAAATGATGTTCAATCATCATGGATATCCCAACTATCTGAGGAGTAACAACGGACAGCCATTCTCATCAAGAGAATTCAATGAGTATATGAATACTCACGGCATCACCCAGGTGAAAGGGATCCCGTATTGGCCACAGTCCAACGGCGAAGTGGAACGGTTCAACAGAACAATCCTAAAGGCAATTAAGATCGCCAAAGTCGAAGGGAAAGACTGGAGGACTGAACTAAGGAATTTTCTGTTCCAATACCGAACCACCCCTCACACAGTAACCGGAGTATCCCCAGCGTAGTTACTAATGAACCGCGAACTCCGAGGTAAGCTGCCAAGTATTGTAGGAGCGTCCACTGATTTTAGTGACGTACATGATAAGGATGCTCTACACAAACTAAAACGCAACATAGCTGCTGACCAGAGAAGAGGAGCCAGAGACCAACAGATTCAGAGAGGGGACACAGTATTGTGTAAAAATTTACACAGAACAAACAAGCTGGACGCTCGGTTCGAGTCTCAGCCCTATCAAGTTGTGGAAAAGAAGGGAAATGCTGTTCTAATACAACAACCCCAAGGCCAAGTGAGAATGAGAAACGCTGCCCATGTAAAAAAGGTACCCGGCGACATGCAGTATAGTCCTGATTACACCGACGTCCCTAAAGCAGTTTACTCTCCCCCTGATACAACCCACTGGCCCCCTACTTCTACAACAGATATCGAAGACACACACCTCAACCCAATCGATGCACTTCCCATCTCCAGTCCAGACCCTAAGGAAACTGCTCAAGAACCCCTAACACCGGCCCTAACTGCCCCTAGTGGTTCAATCAGAACACCTAGAGTAAGATCCACCCCAGTGTGGCAAGAAGACTTTATAGTGACATAAATTTATAAAAAAAAGAGGGAAGATGTAGTGTCGAAGATCACGTACCAACGTGATCGGTACGAGAGCAGGAAGCAGCAGCAGCAGCGACATAGCTAGGGACATAGATAGAGAGATTACGACCGTTGATACACACATGTTGTTATAACCCTTGTTAAATAAAGATATGTTTACAACCACCACAATCGACTGTTGTTTATTACCAAACACCACACATATACCTTAGTTTTCCAGAAAATTCCAAAAAACCTTAAAAATGACCAGTATTCATACACTTTATTCTATATCTTATCGACCATTTGATGGATTCAGCTGATTTTTGGCAAAGATAGAGGTTTTTTAGGAGAAAATAATTTCAAATATAGTCATGTTTACAAATTTTGCTTTGAAAGAAAAGTTAAAAATAACATTTACAATATGACATCAAGTAATAAAAAAAATTGTTAGCGCAGTGGCGTTTTGAAGAAAAAGTAATTTTATAAATAACAAGTAGTTTGTTTTTTATTTAAGATTTTCAGGGTTTTTTTTATCTGTTCAAGAAATTATGTCCTGCGATTTTGACAACTTTTTGAAGTTATATTCCGAATCGAGTATTAGGCAAAAATTTGAAAATGAAAAAAAAAAATACCTGAAATTTGAAATGCGTTTTTTACACACAGCTGTGAAACGGCTAATGACGTTAACGAATACTGGATAATTTCGTTTTTATTGAATTATTTTAAATCTTAAAAATACTAATAAAAATAATTATTTAAATGTTTAAACATTTTTTATCGAGATATTCTTTGTCTAATTTTTAAACGAAGAAAATCTATTTAAAAAAATGAATTTCGTTTCTTTATTTACATATTTCGGTTATTTTATGAAATGGAATCGAAGGAAAATTTCAATGGTGTTTTTAGATTCTGTGAAAATTTTTTTGGGCCTTTTGGCTAAGATCAAAGTGTAGTTACTGCACCCTATAGACCGGTATCGTCTTGGCCTTTGGGGCTTGATTTACGCCGGTCTATGGGTCTGTCCTGTGCAGTTCTAGGAGGTCCACCCTCCCAGGCTTCGCCTCCCCTCTTTGGGGAGGAGTAAGTTTATTGCTTACTGCCTGAGGCGCCCCTACCGGGGAATGCCGACGGGGCTGCCCAGGCAATTTTTAATGGCCAGAGTGCTCACCTCTCGGGCGCTGGCTTTTCAAACCCCACTTTCCCGACCCGACCTTGGGTCACATCTTACTTGTGGGAGTAAGATAAAACTGGCCTTGTGCCTAACTCCTGGAGAGGAGTAAATAAATACTCTTATTAAATCTTATTTCTATAACACACAAACAAAAGTTGATTTATATATATATATATATATATATATATATATATATAATTTGTTAGTCCCCTTTCGGCTGGGTCTGTCTTTTAATGAGTAATAATAGAAGCCATCAAATCTAAGCTATAAATGCAAGTTCCTTTCTGTTGAACACTGTTATGACGGCTGACTATAGTTGTCTATCCGCCCGCTTGACACATAAATAGGATTTATTTATCATCTCGTCCATAGCCGTTGAAGGTAGCCTCATTGGTTGAGGCACTCGGAATTGAGTTCAACGTGACTCTTGTTCAAGGGTTCAAATCGTGCGACTGGTTTGAACTGTTATCTCTATACTGATGATTCTGCAAGGATAAAACGTATATGTATGGAGATAATAAGTAAATATTTATTATCAAATAATTTATATATATATATATATATATATATATATATATATATATATATATATATATATATATATATATATATGTGTGTGATTTTATGAAGGCTTACCAAAGCATTCCTTTCAGGACACCAATGATCCCCATTAAAGATATGTTTTCTTACAAATTTTATTTATTCAAATTAAATGTTTTTTCCTACACGTGTTTCACTACTGTTGGCTTGGTGGAAGAAATAATGCACGAGCTACTTTTCTAAGACTTTTTCTTGGACTTTCTTTTATTTATCGTTGTTTTTTAATTTTAACTTTTATTTTTTATTTTTTTCCTCTTCTCTTCTTAAGTGACCTCAACTATTGCAACGCCACATTGTGTATTGTCGGCAGTTGAAACCCGTATTCCAGACATTTAATTTCCCTGATGATCTGCCAAGCAAGTACCTGCTTGGTAGTGAAACACGTGTAGGAAAAAACATTTAATTTGAATAAATAAAATTTGTAAGAAAAAATATCTTTAATGGTGATCATTGGTGTCCTGAAAGGAATGCTTTGGTAAGCCTTCATAAAATCACATATAAATGCTCTGTACTCTGTAATCGAGTATCATCGAGCTTGCTTTTATTGGAATAACCCCGGTCTTCACTGAATGATCTATTTTATAAGTGAAAAATCTCTCTCTCTCTCTCTCTCTCTCTCTCTCTCTCTCTCTATATATATATATATATATATATATATATATATATATATATATATATATGATTTTGAAAATGTTATCCTTTTGGAAAGTTGGTCGTCCATTCGGTTGGTCATTTGTTCAGTTGGTAAGTTGTTTGATTTGTTGTGAAAATGGTTTGTTAGGTTAAATGTTTTGTTGTCTGTTTTATTGTTAGGTTTGTTGTTAATTTGGTTGGTATTTTAGTAAGTTGGATGGTTCGGTTGATAGGTTAGTTGGCCTTTTAGGTTGGTGAGTTGTTTAGTTTGTTGTTAGGTTTGTTTGTTAGGTTGGTTGTTTTGTTGTGTTTTCTTAGGTTTGTTGTGAGGCATGTTGGTAGGTTGGTTGGTTCGTTGTTAGGTTAGTTCGTTGAAAGGTTACTTGTTTGTTTTTGTAGGTTTGCTGTTAGGTAGGGTAGTTGTTATTAGCTTGTTTATTTGGTGGTATCTGTTATTAGGTTGTTGTTGTTGTTGTTGTTAAGTTGGTGATTTGGTTGTTGTTTATTGTTATATTGGTTGGTTGGTAGGTTGATTAGTCGTTAGGTTGATGATTCGTTTGCTTGTTTAGTTGGATCGGTTTGTTTGGTAGTTGGCTGTTAGGTTGTTGTTTTTTTAAAGTTAGTTGGTTTCGCTAGCACGTAAAATGCTTAAAGTAAAGAGTGAGTGCCTCTTCCGAATTGATTTCCATGCGTGTGTGTGCATACATGTGGGGAGGATGAGGCTGGGTTGCTTGCCTGTTTGTCTGTGTGTCTGCCGAATATTTTTACACACAAAAGATGACTCATGCATGCCTCGTTCCTTCCCCTTCCCCTCCCCCACCCGATACTGACTGATTTCTTTGATCAATGCCACCAATTCCAATGCTCCTCTTTATGATTTCAAAACGGAGGAGTAGGAATAGGGGCAGTGGTGAGAGCGAGGAGGGGGGGGGGATAAAAGTTGGATGGGGAGAGTCGAGTGATGACGACATCCTTGCTCGGTGCATATCTGAGTGCACATGCTTGTTAACAGTTGCAGCTATGTTTCTCAAAACATTGCATTGGCCTGACAATTTGCAGGCTTTAAATGCATCTATGGTTTAAAATTGATAATATATGAGTGTGTGCATACATGTACGTGCACACATAAATATAATATATATATATTATGTGTGTGTTTGTGTGTATATATATATATATATATATATATATATATATATATATATATATATATATATATATATATATATATATATATACTTATTTTTCTATATTCTTCTGTAATTATTTTCTAAATTCTTAGATATCTGATATCTCTCATATATAATGTCAAAACCTATATATATATAAACATATATATGGGTTCTTACAAAAAATATATATTTAAGTATATATTCTTTATGGTATCCGAAAGTGTTCCAAATTGCAAGCTCAATAAAGTTGTATTACAAGCTTCAGGGCATATATATTTATTATAGTTACATACTAATAGCCATAACCAGGGACAGGTGTAAGTTATGGTTATGGATTGATTGCTATGATCATTGGAATGTAACTATAATATATATATATATATATATATATATATATATATATATGTATGTATATATATATAATGTAAAAACTTATGTACATACATATGTATATTTTATGCTAAAGCATATATATATATATATATATATATATATATATATATATATATATATATATATATATATATATAAACTAGCAGGGTTATCCGGCATTGCTTGGGTTAACGTGTGGGAAAGCATCATATGTAACATTATATTAAGGAGAGTTTACTTGAACCGCAACCTTGATGTTGTCAGCTAGATATCTTTCCCACTGAGCTATTCAGATATATGTTAATACTCTTAACCTAACGCTTACAAATAGATTAATTTCATTGTGTAACATGTTAGAAACGTGTCATTAGCTCCTTTAAGGGGCAGCTACAGATGCAGAACTACTTCCATTATGTTCGCATGAAAATTGTACATGTGAATACACTTATATTTAAGGTACACTCCCTAGTATGTCTTCGTTTTTAGGGACAGACATTCACAGACAGAGAGGTGTTCTCCTTTATTATATATATGGCGGCTGTCTATTCGATTTCTAGTATGACCAGATTTTGCTTATCGATAAACTGTTTCTGTTGTTGAATCGTCTAAGATTTCTTTAAGTAAATTGTGATATCTCAGTTTTTAGCTCGAATTCTAATCCATAAAGTAGATTTGTATAAGAAAGGAAAAAAACCCTGAAATATTCACGACGCCATTGAGCACCCCCTCTGCATACCTCTATCTAATTCTTATTTAGTAGAAGGGAACCCATCTTCAATTTTCTATTAGCTCTGGGAGGTGCCTTTTAAACTTCTACATATATATATACATATATATATATATGGAAGTTTTTTTGTTTTTTTTTACCTGCGGGGCTCTGAAATACCCGACTAGTACACAGGCGCAGGCTATCTCCTTTCGATGAGATAGACCAGTAGACCTTGTCAAGTTATCCATCTAGGAGAAAGAATAACTCTGATAAAAAACCGTGCCACTGACCACTCACGTCTTGGCAGCAAACTGTGGGGGTAGGAGGCCTCCTTAATCCTGATCGACAACCTTCCTAGAGCTGGAGTCTCGAACAAAATATCCGGTATGTAAACATAAAATTGCTTAATGAGTAGATAGTTTCTGCCTATCGCTGGTCTTTACACTCCTTCTCTGTCTATTAGCCAGGCGCAGAGGTACCAGCACTGGGACGCCTCAAAGACACCCAGTGCTTGGCCTTGTTTCCTGACTAGGACAATGAATGCCATCTCTCTTTTTCTCTATCTGGGCAACTTGGGGAAAGTTTTTTCGTCACTAAGTTTCACATGACTAGTCTGGGTCGCTCTTGTTCCGACAGGTTGAGGGTACAGGTTAGACAGCTTGTCTGGCTGCTGTTTCCGGCTGTTAGTACAGTAGCCCTAACTCTTAGTAGCTGTACGTGCCATGTCGCACATGGAAAGGGACCCTACAGTTATCCCCGGTAGGCTTTCCCGAGGTCACAACCCCTATGGACCAAGTCACGACTAATGAACTGATTGTGTGAGCTTAATGGTGCCAAACAAGCACCCACTTTGCTCTCCCCACTCTATCTAAAAAAAAAAATGTGGCATTACAAAGTAAAAAAATCAAACCTAAACCATACACCCACCAAAAAACATCTTCGCCTTCGCTTTTGCCTTTGAAGCTAGCATTCACAAATATCCGGGGACTTAGAACCAACATCAACGACGTAGAAACCTTTCTCCTAACAAACTCTCCGGATATCCTAGCACTAAGTGAACCAAACCTTCAATCCTCAATCTCCTTTCACCACTTTGATGTGACTGATTATCTTCCACTCTACTGAAAAGACTGACAAACATATGCACAGGCTAGGAGTTTATGTTCACAACTGATTCGAGAACATAGGCTAGAATCAAAACAGTGTTAGTTACTTATATTTCTTATACCTTCTTCCTTCGACCCAGGACTGTACCCTGCTTAACTCTGTCTCTGAAAGCATAGATACAGCACTCTCACTCGACTCGAATGCCCAAATACATGTATTTGAGGATTTTAATGCACACTACCATGACTGGCTGGGATTCTCCAGCTTTACTAACGCAGCTGGTAATTTTACGTATAATTTCTCCTTAGCTCACTCCATCTCACAGACTGTCACTTTCCCTCCCTAATCGTGTGGACCAGCAAGCCACACTTCTCGACCTATTCTTGACCTCACTGCCTGAGGCTTGTGTGACCAATGTCCATAGCCCACTTGAGAACGCCGATCACATTGTGGTAATGATTGATATCACCCTAAAAACTCGTCCCAAAGCTGATGAACCATTGCTCAAAACGACGACGAGCAGGCTGATTTTGATTCCATCAGAGATCACATTAGCGACGCCCCATAGAGTGCAACCTTCTCACTCCCTGCTGATCAGTGCGCAAATGAGTAAACCGAATTGGTCAAATTAAGCATTGAAGCATATGGCCCCATGCAAAAATTCTTCAGCAAACCCCACTCTCTTCAACAGTTTACCTCGGAATGTGCAGCTGATCTTGCACTGAGGCAGCAAGTATTCCGAAAATACGGCCGCCAAAATGCAGCTGCGAATAGACAGAAATTTATAGAGTCAAGAAATAATTGTAAAGTAGTGATAGGGGAAGCAAAGAGAAGGTATACAGAGATAATAAAAAAACGCATTCAGTCACAGAAACTAGGTACTCGCGATTTCTGGAAAATAGTGTGTGCTGAACAATGGACAATCAACAATTCTCCCGCTATCAAACCACAATGATGTTGTTTGCACGGCAACTGATAAGGCTGAACTACTTGCCCAGCGTTTCGCCTTAAACTCCACTTTGAACTCAGCAAACCACCCTCTCCCTAAATTCCCATTGTGGACTGAAGCCACACTTGAAAACCTAGTCATCACCCCAGCTCAGGTCAGGGACATCATAAAAAACCTTGACACTCCCAAAGCGTGT
Source organism: Sepiola atlantica (assembly GCA_963556195.1). Lineage (NCBI taxonomy): Eukaryota > Metazoa > Mollusca > Cephalopoda > Sepiida > Sepiolidae > Sepiola > Sepiola atlantica. The sequence goes on from OY744549.1 coordinate 41,648,223, forward strand.
GGGCCTTATCTTATATCAGTAATTGTAATAAATAAATGCTCTGCTGAACTGACCCCTGTCCTCTCCAAACTCTACAACAAATGCCTCGCTGAATCTTGCTTCCCTGATAGCTGGAAAATTGCCTCTGTGGTACCAGTCTTCAAGAATTCTGGAGACCGAACTGATCCTCAAAATTATCGCCCCCCCCCCCAGTTTACTCCCGATCTTTGCTAAAATCCTTGAATCAATTTAGCAATAGTCCGTCCCATTGTTAATGCTAAACTTATTTCTGACTGTCAGTATGGATTTCGGCAAGCACGATCTACGGCGGATATCCTAACGATCATCTCTGAACGCATATATCATACACTGGACAAGGCAGGTGAAGCTAGGGCGGTAGTGCTTGATATATCCAAGGCCTTTGACACGGTCAGGCACAAAGGGCTTATTATTACTGGACGAATATTTAATATAATTAAATCCATCCTAACCAAAAGAAAGATCCAGGTTATCCTTGATGGCTGTTCATCCAAGCAACATGACATAAATACTTGTGTACCCCAGGGATTTATCCTTGGACTTCTACTGTTCCTTATTTTCATAAACGACCTCCCTGATGACATTGTGTCTGAGATATGTGTATATTTGCTGACGACACCATACTCTACTCTTATCATGTGGGCAAAACGTACGCGCACATATCTGAGGCAATGGCTGAATCCTTAGAAAGTGACCCCCAGTCTGTAGTGGAATGGGGTCATAAATGGATGGTAACATTTAATTCTGCAAAGACAAAGCTTCTTTCCCTCAATAACTACAAGAAACCTCTTCAACCACCGATTGTCATGGCAAATAACACCCTACCTGAGAGTTCAACATTCAAACTCCTCAGCCTAACATTCACAGGTAACATGAATTGGAACAAATAGTTGAAGACATTGCCAAGGCTGCTGCAAAGAAGGTGGGCTCCCTCTACCGTGCTAGAAAACTACTCACACCTGACATTATCCTATATCTCTACAAATCCATCATCCGCCCATGCATGGAATATTGCTGCCACATCTGGGAGTCTCTCTAGTCTCTCCTTCTTAGACAAGGTCCAAAAAAGAGTCGCTAACTTAATAGGTCCCTCACTATCCACCAAGCTCCAGCCCCTGACCCATCGCTGCAATGTTGCATCCTTGTGCCTGTTTTACAAGTACTTTAATGGAATGTGCTCCGATGAACTTGCTGCTGTGATACCCCCTCGACGTAAATACACTAGACCAACCCGACAATCAGCTAAGTCCCATCCATTCACTGTGGAGGTCCCCAGATGCTGGAGAGTTTTCTACTCCAATAGCTTCTTTGCTCGTGTTGCCGACCTCTGGAACTCCCTCCCTGCTCCCTGTTTCCCCGACTGTACCAACATACAGAAATTTAAAACTAATGTAAACAGACATCTTGCTGCACAGCTCCTAACTTAGGATGACCCCCAAAACTTACAGGTGTTGTGATTGAAGCCACCTCTTGTCCATGCTTGATTCTGATGCCCATGCATTCGTGTATGATATAGTTACCAAATTGCAAGCTTGGCATGTTAGCTGTTCCTTTGTTTCTCCATGTTCTCAGGTATCACACTGTATCTCTTCCTCGCTGCTCTCTTCAGCTGCTAGTGTTCAATTTTATTCTTTTCAAAAGTTTGCTGCCTTCAGAAATCATTTTCCTCCACCTTGACCTATCTACAGCATCCCCTCTCCCTCTCATCTTCCAACATCAATTCCAAAGCACTTCAAATCGTCTTTGATGCAATCTTTGAATCGCTTATGTGGTTTGTGCTGTGGGCGAGTATTCCCAGTTAGTTCCCCATGAATCACCTGCGTTGGCAGTCTGTCATTAGTAAGATGGACAAAATGACCAGCCCAACGTAATCTGTGTTTTCTTATACGAGACTCGATGCTTGGAACAGCAGCTCGTTCCAACACTTCGGTGTCAGGGATAAAGCTATCCCAATGGATGTTAAGCAATTGCCTAAGGCAATTCTGCTGAAAACGCGATAGCAGGCGAATATGAGCTCTGTAAGTGGTCCATGTCTCACAAGAATATAAATAACAAAGTTGATACAACACAGGCCTCATACACAGAGATCTTAGTTTCCAGGCTGATATCATGTGGTGCCTACACACGCTTTTTCAAAATGACCAAATGACACATCAGCCTGTTCAATACGTCTGCTTATCTCAGCATCCAACGACCCGTTCCTCCAAATAACACTACCAAGATACATACATATACATATATATATATATATATATATATATATATATATATATATATATATATATATATATATAGGAATAGATAAGTCAAATGCAGAAACTTAAGTAGTATACAAATGAGCAATCATTAATCCCGCCTTAAATATATAAGGGCAGTTAAGTCAAGCTTATAGTAACAAATACTGCAGGTATCAACTCAGCTCAATGTTTGAACCTTAAAATCAATCAGAGCTATCATATAGTAAATTAAAATAAACAAAATTATTGCATATTTCTAATATATTCATCAGTGAAAATTTTTTTAAAAAAAGCAATCGAACGTTCAACCACACTGCACTCCTCTCTGATCTCCTAATATCAACTCAATTAACAGATATTGTTATTTTGGGAGCCTTAAACTTATTCTCCCCAAATTCATACTTTACTTAAGCGTCCAGTCTTGCTTGCAAACACAGCACGCCACCCGCTGCCTTTTCAAACGACGAACCACAGCTGACTCAACGTTAGTTACAATATTATTATATCAGTTTCCGGAATTCAACATCAACAATATTTTTGGTGTACGGTCGTTTCTAAAACAAAATCATCAACAATCATAATAAAACAAAAAAAAAAAAAAAAAAAAAAACAGAAAAACAAAAGAAACCACAAAAACCCCCCCGAAAAATACTAAAGTCACATCGAACTTTACATATCATTGAATTTTTTTTTTCAAAATGAAAGAAGAGAGTAGAGAAAGAGTTTATACAAAATGCTTTTTATGTAAATCTTTATGTAACTTCTTCTCATGTATTATCGCATTTATGAGTTTTGTATTTGTTTTCTTTGTCGTTATTTTCTATACTATTATTGTTCTATTTACAATATTATTATTATTATCATTTGTACTCACTAGGAGTTCTCACACAGATCATCGTCAGTGATTTCTCACTGACAACAACCAGTGGTATTTCCTGGAGTCTGAGTGACAACAAGTCTCCCCAGACTTCCAGTTTTCTTCACCTTTTTTCGATAATGATGCGGTATCACAACAGTCTCTTACCATTGATTTCTCGCCGGTAAGGACAATTGGTCTTCTCTGGGATTTGGGTGGCAACAAGCCTCCCCAAGGTCTCAGCACTCTCTGCACTTTTCCAGTGGAGGTCTGGTTTGTGCTGTCCCTCCTCGGTCTTCTCATCCTCCTCGACCCTCTACAAATATGTTGTCTGGTGTCAGCCTAGGCCGACACCAGTTAGAAATAAATAAATAAATAAATTAAACAAAATTTTTAAATAAAATTAAATAAATAAATAAATGAATAAAATAATATTTCTTTAAATTAATTAAAAAAAAAAAAATATTTTTCTTTTTTTAATTTTTTAATTTTTTCCTTTCAATTCCTTTTCTTTCTTTTTTTTTTCCTTTTCTCTTCCCTTATTTAAAAAAAAAAAAATCTTTTTAATTCTTTTTAATTTTTGGGGTTGGGTGGGGGAGAGGGAGGAGCTTATAGTGTTTCTTGTAATTTCTGTTTCTTGGTTCATTTTTGTGTAGTGATAGCTGAGGCCGGTGTAATTTATTGGGGGGGGGGGTATATTATGAAGTGCTGTTTCTTGCAGTTTCTGTTCCTTGGCTCTTGTTGTGGTGTTCTTCGTATGGTCTTGTTTTCTCCATTGTAAATTCCTTGTGACTGGTTAGCCTTTGTAGCTTATGTGTGTTAGTTTCCGCATTCGAGGATTTTCCTTAAGATTGCAGCTGTTTTGATCATTGCCGTCCTTTGTATGGTTTCGATAGTCCCTTTAATTCCAATTTCTCCCAATCTTTTCTCCAGGTTTTTTTGGATTGTTCCTAGTGCTCCTACGATTATTGGTATTATACTAACTTTCTTCATGCTTCATATTCCTTTCAGTTCTCTGGCTAGTTCTGTGTATTTACTTCGTTTTTCCGTGTCTTTGATCTTCACTCTGTGGCCTGCTGGAACGGCGAAGTCTACGATTTTACAAGATTTTTCCTTTTTGTCTATTATAATAACATCAGGTCTCCTTGCTTGTATGAGTTTATCTGTTTGTATATCCATATCCCAGAGGATTTTGTGTTTTTCGTTTTCCAGTACTGTTTCTGGTTTATGTTTGTACCATTTGTCTGCATATTCGAAATTCAATTGCTTGCACAGTTCCTTGTGTATTACTTTCCCAACACAATCATGTCTGTTGTATTCTTTTTGAGCAAGTTTGCTACATTCACTTATTATATGATTTACTGTTTCGTCTCTTTGTCCACACAGTCTGCATTTATTGTTTTCCTGGGTTTTATCTATTTTAGCTTTAATGTAGTTTGTCCTAATCGCATTGTTCTGTGCAGCCATCAGTAAAGATTCCGTTTCTCTGTTCAAGTTTCCTTTTCTTAGCCATGTCCAGCTATTTACGTTGGTTTCTTCTTTTGTGAGTCTTATGAAGCGTCCATGTAGTTGTTTTTCTTCCCATTTTTCTTTTCTTGTCTGTTTGTGTCCAGTTTCGATGCTTTCTGCGTTGTTCGTTGGGACGGTATCTCTTGCTGCGGTGATCAGCCTTTCTGTGTTCTGGTTTATGTATTTCTTCAGCTCTTTTTCAGTGTCGTCCACACAGTCTTCTATACTTACCAGTCCTCTTCCCTCTTCGTTTCTCTTCACGTAGAGTCTGTATCGTCTTTTGGATGTAGTGCATTCTGCATAGTCATTAATTTTCTAGTCCTCTGATCAAGGTGCCTGAGTTCTTCTTTAGTCCAGTTTATGAATGGTCCAGAATATCTTATTAGTGATACTGCCCAGGTATTTATTCCTTTGATTAGGTTTCTGCTATATAATTTTGTTTCTAAGAGCTTTCTTGTTCTTGTCAGGTATTCTTTTCCAATCTTCTCTTTTATTTCTGTTGATTTGATTGTGTCTGCTTCCAAAACTCCCAAATAGCTCTCTTGTTCATCTAGCACCCTCATCTGCTCTTGGTTGGGTAGTTCCATGCCCTCAGTCGTCTCCAACTTTCCCATTTTTAATCTCTAGCAATGCACACTTTTCCATTCCGAATTCCATTTGAATGTCCTGACTGAAGATTCTGGTCGTATTTATCAGCTTTTCCAGTTCGTTTTTGCTTTTTGCAAATAGCTTCAGGTCGTCCATGTACATGAGATGGTTTATTCGTTGTTCTCTGCCTGTGAACTTGTATCCGGCATCACATTTCCTGAGTATGTTGTTGAGTGGCATCATGGCTATGATAAACAGTAGTGGTGATAGGGAGTCTCCTTGGAAAATGGCTCTCTGTATTTTTATCTCCGTCAAGTATTGTCCTCCAGCTGTCAGTTCTAATCTTCATTGCTTTCTTGATGAAATTAATAATCCTGTACATTTTTAATCATTCAATTATCCATGCTTGAGGGATTCTGTTGTGCGCTTTCTTGTAGTCAATCCATGCCATAGATATGTTCTTTTTCTTGCTTTTAACTTCTTTCAGGATCTTTTGATCTATGTATAACAGATCATGCATCCCTCTTTTCCCTTTCTGGCATCCTTTTTGTTCCTCGGGAAGTAGTCCACGACTGTTCAGGGAATGGTAAATTTGCTCTCTAGGTTGTGCCTTTGGATTTTCCACATTCTCGGTAAACAGGTTATTGGTCTGTAATTGCTTGGGGTCGTTTCTTCTTGGCGTCTTTTTGTATGAGTGTTGTCCTTCCTTTGGTCATCCACTCTGGTACGTCTGTTTTATGGATACATACTCTCAGTTTCTGTGCTAGCCTTTCATGTAGGGTCGTGAATTTTTTGAACCAGTACCTGGTGCTTTCCAGTTTGCTATTTTCTTTAGTGTTGTCTTAATAGTTTCTTCATTAATTTCTGTTTCCGTTCCTTCTTCAATTTCTAGAAGTTTATCTTTCATGTCTTTCAGCCATTTAGCATTTTTGTTATGATCTTCAGCATTTTCCCATATCTTACTCCAGAAATGTTTTGTTTGTGTCGGGACCGGTTGTTCTGTTGTTCTGTTGTTGTTCTTTCTCCTTTTACGTTTTTGTAAAACTGGCTTTCATTGTTTTCAAAGGTCCTGTTCTGTTTGTACTGTTCCGATTTGTATCTGTATCGTCTCAATCTTCCTTCTTTTGCTGTTATCTTTTGTTTTAGTTCTTCGTGTTTCTTATTTAGTCTTTCCTTGCGATTCAGGTTTCTGCTCTTCCATCGTTTACTATTCTCCTTCATCCTATTCACGGTTTTAGCTTCCTTTTGAAGTTCGGTGATCTGGGTTTCCAGTCTGATCTCCCATCCAGATTTCGTCTGTCCATTCTTTTGGTCAATCTTCTTTTCCCTTTTTAGTTTCATACTTATTGATTTTGCCCCCGCATATATCAAGTTGTTTAGATCTGTGATAGTGTCTGTTGGGATGTACGTGAGTACTCTGTTTACTTTCTCTGTTTCAACTTTTAACTTCTTCCAGTCTTTGTTCCTTAGGGATGGAAGTTTTTTTTTTTTCTCGGACATTAAACGTTTGATTTTTTCCACTTCTCTTGCTTCTTCCTCAGATAGTTCTATAGTTTCGTCATCTTCGCCTTCTTCAGTTTCTGTGTTTATGTTTTTCCCGTCTTCTTCCTGGGAGTTTTCGTCAAGTGGTGTGTCTTGATCTGTCACGCCATTTATCTTTTGTTTAATTTCCGTTAATTCCATATCTGAGAACCATCCTCTGTTGAGTATCTGTCTTGCTTGATCTGCTATCCTTTGTGCCGTTGTATGGTAGTCAGTAGAAATGTCCCATAGATCTTTCATTTGTTTCCGATATCTTCTTTCTGTGGGGTAGCGGCTTTTGTAGTAGCATTCCATTACCAATCTGTTCTCTTTTGTGGTCCATTTCTTTCTATGGCTTTTTGGTCTGCTATTTTCATTCTTGAATTCTTGTGTTTGGTCAGTGTCCTTATCATATTTGGAATTTGATGGGTTACCTACCTGTTTTTTGTCCATGGTCTTGTTCCTGAAATTAAAGGAGCCAACATTCGCAGGATGCGGACCGGGTCCCCCATGTTGGCCATCGAGGGAGCACCTGCCCATCATGACACTCAGATCTTTCTTCTGAGTCCCACGGCGTTGATTTGTATTTATAGACATTTATGGTTTGGTGTTTGTAGCAACACCAGGCCCAGGCTTAGTTTACCTGTGATCCTGTCACAGGGATAGTGTTTCTCTCATTTTCATGAGGTTCAAGGTGCACATACATAAAGAAACATTTACGAAAAAAAAAATAAAAAATAAAAAATAAATAAATAAATAAATCATAATAATAATAATGAATAATTAATAAATAAATTTAAAAAAAAAAAAATAAAATAAAAAGATAATAATTATATATATATATATATATATATATATATATATATATATATATATATATATATATTAGGTATGTGCAAAAATTTCCGCCTCTTGTGCGGACTATGCTTATTAAAAAGGGCTTATCATTAATAATTTAATTAGTTTCCGTGTAAACTTTGATTGTGTTTGAAAGATAAAAGCCTAAACGTAATCTCTAAACGAAAAAAAAAAACTGCATATTTACGTGTGAAAAATAAATTATAATGAAATTTGTAATCACGACGGCTGAAAAACCCAAAAATTCAGTGAATTTTGAACTTTGAGAAAATTACCTGTAAAAATGCCTTGAAAAATAAATATAAGTTTTTGGGAACTATTTCAAAGATAATTGTTAAATTAAAGTCATAAGATACTGAATTTAAAAAAAAAAAAAAAAATTCCACATTTTACTAAAAATTAGGAAAATTATCCCCCAAAAGTCATAAATGAGTAAAATCCGGCGTCACATAATCGGCAAACACCTTTGTTAACCAATTGACTATCGCTATGCAAAATATATGGAAGACAAAAATGTCATAATTTATCATTTTTAACTTTATATATAAAAATGGTTTTGTAATAGTTTATAGAAGTTGAAAAATTATTATCCATTAATTTCTTTATTCTTTTTAACGCTACAAACAAATTTAAGTACCCTTATTTTGTTATAATAAAAAGGGAAATGCTTATTTAATTAAAATATTTGTGAGTGTACGCAATTAACATCTTATTTTATTTTTAACTAAAAAGGTTCATATTTAACTTGGTATTAGTTTTTAATTATTTATGATGTCTGTTTACCAATGTTTTTTCTTAGAATTTGAAATAAAACTTTTTTTTAAATGTTAAAAATTATTTTTACGTTACGAACTGCATCAATTTTATCATTTTTTTTACATGATTTAAAACTTTAGTTACTAGCTCGCCGTTCTTGGCTTTTTGACTAAGATCAAAGTGTAGTATCTGTTCCGATGGATACTGCACCGCATAGACTGGTATTATCTTGGCCTTCGGGGCTTGATTTACGCCGGTCTATGGGTCTGTCCTGTGCAGTTCTGGGAAGTCCACCTTCCCAGGCTTTGCCTCCCCTCTTTGGGGAGGAGTAAGTTTATTGCTTACTGTCTGAGGCGCCCGTACCGGGGAATGCCGCCGGGGCTGCCCAGGCAATTTTTAAACCCCACTTTCCCGACTCGACCTTGGGTCACATCTTACTTGTGGGAGTAAGATAAAAACTGGCCTTGTGCCTAACTCCTGGAGAGGAGTAAATCAATACTCGATTTATTCTTAACGTGTCATAACGATAAATTACATTGATTCTTTTTAGAATAAAGTGTATTTTTTTTATTTTAAGTGTGAAAAAGTAAATTAAAGTCAATGACTGCACTGACACTTCATTGAAAAAAAAAAAAAAAATTCTTGAACTGATGAAAGGGAAATATAATTATGTCGCATTTTTTATTTTCCCAGAAACTCTAATCATTAAAATCACATGAAATATTTTTTGCAATTATATTATTTTTTTTTTGTGAAAATATTGATTAAACAATGCTTTATTCAATAATAATATCGCTAATTACAAAAAATTAATTTTTCTTCGAGTTATAGTGATTTTGTTAACACAGTATTTAGGGGCCTTTTTCGTAATATATAAAAATATTTAAAAAATCTTTTTTTTAATTGTTAACTCTACAATGCTTTATTTTTATATAAAAAAAAAATTAATGAATTTTTTAATAAATATACAAAAATATAACTTTAGTAAAGGTGTATTTTGTGTTAAAAAAATAATATATTTTCACCAAGATTTAAAAGAAAAAATGGTTTCATTATATTCCGTGATTGTGGATTAATAAATATTGAAAATTTCATAAAATCTGGTTGACTTCCTGAATTTACGTGAATTTTTAAGTGAAAGGGGGGGGGGGTCAAAATGTTTTTACATTTTGGGAATCGGCCATTGATTTTGCACATACCCAATATATATATATATATATATATATATATATATATATATATATATATATAGTGTTACCTAATTACATAGTAAAAGTTTTCTAGGATACTCTTAAATAAAAAAATTAAAAAGATGATAGATTCCCCTCCTATGTTTGTCTAATAAATTGATGCAAAGTTATCAAACGTTCAGTCTATATTAAAAAAATTATATATATATATATATATATATATATATATATATATATATATATATATATATATATATATATATATATATATATATATAAATGTATATCTAATATAAATGTATATCTACCCAAAAGACGTCTTCAATTCATACGCTCGAGACTTTAAATGCTTATCGCCAGCTGAAAAATAACGGTAAATGTTGTTCTCTATCTCTAACGTGACAAGCTACTTTTTGGAGAGGGGGAGGGGGGGCTCAATAACGTTCAACTCAAACAAAACGCAAAAAATATTATCTCCCGACCCCCGAATTGAAATCTCAAAAGCTTCTTATTAGTTAAAATTAAAATTCACAATAAATATAACATTTGTATATCTACCCAAAAGACGTCTTCAATTCATACGCTCGAGACTTTAAATTATTATTATTATTATTATTTATTTATTTATTTATTTATTTATTTATTTATTTATACCTAATATTGAATTTTCGGATTCTAATCCATTATATATTTTCTCATTATTTAGAAATATTAGTAGCAATATCATAAGATGTATGTACATGTGTTCTTTTTACCTGCAATAATGTGTGTGTGTGTGTGTGGGGGGGGGTATTAAGAAAATATTTTGTTTATTTTGATATTTTGTAAAAAGTGCTGAAGAAAGACGTATTGGAATTAAAAAGTACAAAAATAAGAAAATAAAAGTAATTTATGATCGTCTTAGAAACGATTGTATGCCTAATCATTGTGGATCTTGAATTTTTGGAACTGAAATAATATTATAATTTTTATTTCTCTCAACTTTCTCTCTTTCTCCCTCTTTTGAATTTTGAAAAAAATAAACATAAAAAATAAAATATAAATATATAATAAAAAAAATTTGTTTGTGAGAACAAAGGGGAATTACAGGTATTCGCCGATATATGAAAATAGATAAATTGAAAGAACAAATGAAAGTTATGGGTATGGATTGATTGCTCCTATGGTTATTGAAATGCAACTATAAGATATATATGCTCTGAAGCTTGTGATACAACTCCATTGAGCTTGCAATTTGGAACATTTTCGGATATTATAAAGAGTATATACTTGAATATATAATTTTTGTAAGAACCCATAATATATATATATATATATATATATATATATATATAATATATATATATATATATATATATATATAATGTAAATTGACATTAAAATACATCAAATTGAAAAACTACATAAAATGCACATGAAAATACAATATTGAGACACAAATTTTAGAGTCACGCAACGATTCCAGAAACCCAATAAAAGGAACTTATCTTAAATGCCATTATCGAAAAGGGGGGGGGGGTTAAAAAATCTTGTTTAGTCGACTCCAATACAGGTCATCATAGAATCAATTCGAAAAGTTCATAGTTCAAAACGAAGGAAGTTATTAAATAATGTATCAAAACAAAAAATGATTCCAACCGTTAAACAAGTCAGCATTTTAAAGCATGAACGAGCGCTAATTCCAGTCACCTCTGATGGGAATGAATTTTAATAAGCTTGATATACGGTCATTTAACATGTCATTGTGAAACTAGAGAAGCACCAAAAATATTTCTTTTCAATTTTCATTAATTTAAAATCAACGAGAGTGGTAAACAATTTTTATTTAGTTATTTTTTAACTACTTAAACAGTTAAAGGTGATTACATTATTACAATTAATTACAATTAATTACTTCAATGCACAGATCTTAAAAAAGATTAGTTTAGTCGAAGTTAAAAGTCATTTTAATTGATTTAATGGTCTTAAATCCACGGTTGACCTCTTCTTTTATTGTAATGATAACCTTTAACTTAAGTCTAATGTTAAGAAGTTAACAAATAACGGTTAAAAAGTAGTATAGCATGCGGAACATAATTTTCTCTCGTTGATTTTAAATATATGAAAGGTAAAAAGAAAAATAGATAATTTGAAATATATGAAAATTAAAAAGAAAAATAGATAATTTGAAATATATGAAAATTAAAAAGAAAAATAGATAATTTGAAATATATGAAAATTAAAAACAAAAATAGACAATTTGAAATATATGAAAATTAAAAAGAAAAATAGACAATTTTAAATATATTAAAGTTTTAAAAAAATAGACAATTTTAAATATATGAAAGTTAAAAAAAAAGAAGACAATTTTAAATATATGAAAATTAAAAAGTAAAATAGATAATTTTAAATATATGAAAATAAAAAGAAAAATAGATAATTTTAAATATATGAAAATTAGAAAAAATAGACAATTTGAAATATATGAAAATTAAAAAGAAAAATAGATAATTTTAAATATATGAAAATTAAAAAGAAAAATAGACAGTTTTAAATATATAAAAATTAAAAAGAAAAATAAACAACTTTAAATATATGAAAATTAAAAAGAAAATAGACAATTTTAAATATATGAAAATTAAAAAGAAAAATAATCAATTTGAACTATATGAAAGTTAAAAAGAAAAATAGACAATTTGAAATATATGAAAATTAAAAAGAAAATAGACAATTTTAAATATATGAAAATTAAAAAGAAAGATAGACAATTTTAAATATATGAAAATTAAAAAGAAAAATAGATAATTTTAAATATATGAAAATTCAAAAGAAAAGTAAACAATTTTAAATATATAAAAATTCAAAAGAAAAATAGACAACTTTAAATATATGAAAATTAAAAAGAAAAATAGACAATTTTAAATATATGAAAGTTAAAAAGAAAAATAGACAATTTTAAATATATGAAATTAAAAAGAAAGATAGATAATTTTAAATATATAAAAATTAAAAAGAAAAATAGACAATTTTAAATATATGAAAATTAAAAAGAAAATAGGCAATTTGAAATATATAAAAATTAAAAAGAAAAATAGACAATTTGAAATATATGAAAATAAAAAAGAAATATAGACAATTTTAAATATATGAAAATTAAAAAGAAAAATAGACAATTTTAAATATATGAAAATTAAAAAGAAAAATAGACAATTTGAAATATATGAAAATTAAAAAGAAAATAGACAATTTTAAATATATGAAAATTAAAAAGAAAAATAGACAATTTGAAATATATGAAAATTAAAAAGAAAAATAGACAATTTTAAATATATGAAAATTAAAAAGAAAATAGACAATTTTAAATATATGAAAATTAAAAAGAAAAATAGACAATTTGAAATATATGAAAATTAAAAAGAAAAATAGACAATTTGAAATATATGAAAATTAAAAAGAAAAATAGACAATTTTAAATATATGAAAATTAAAAAGAAAAATAGACAATTTGAAATATATGAAAATTAAAAAGAAAAATAGACAATTTTAAATATATGAAAATTAGAAAGAAAAATAGACAATTTGAAATATATGAAAATTAAAAAGAAAAATAGACAATTTTAAATATATGAAAGTTAAAAAGAAATAAGACAATTTGAAATATATGAAAATTAAAAAGAAAATAGGCAATTTTAAATATATGAAAATTAAAAAGAAAAATAGGCAATTTGAAATATATAAAAATTAAAAAGAAAAATAGACAATTTTAAATGTATGAAAATTAAAAAGAAAAATAGACAATTTGAAATATATGAAAATTAAAAAGAAAAATAGACAACTTTTAATATATGAAAATTAAAAAGAAAAATAGACAATTTTAAATATATAAAAATAAAATAAAAAATAGATAATTTTAAATATATGAAAATTAAAAAGAAAAATAGATAATTTGAAATATATGAAAATTAGAAAAAAAATAGACAATTTGAAATATATCAAAATTAAAAAGAAAAATAGACAACTTGAAATATATGAAAATTAAAAAGAAAAATAGATAATTTTAAATATATGAAAATTAGGAAGAAAAATAGACAGTTTTAAATATATAAAAATTAAAAAGAAAAATAGACAATTTTAAATATATGAAAATTAAAAAGAAAATAGACAATTTTAAATATATGAAAATTAAAAAGAAAAATAATCAATTTGAAATATATGAAAGTTAAAAAGAAAAATAGACAATTTGAAATATATGAAAATAAAAAAGAAATATAGACAATTTTAAATATATGAAAATTAAAAAGAAAGATAGACAATTTTAAATATATGAAAATTAAAAAGAAAAATAGATAATTTTAAATATATGAAAATTCAAAAGAAAGATAAACAATTTTAAATATATAAAAATTCAAAAGAAAAATAGACAATTTTAAATATATGAATGTTAAAAAGAAAAATAGACAATTTTAAATATATGAAATTAAAAAGAAAGATAGATAATTTTAAATATATAAAAATTAAAAAGAAAATAGACAACTTGAAATATATGAAAATTAAAAAGAAAAATAGACAATTTGAAATATATGAATATTAAAAAGAAAAATAGACAATTTTAAATATATGAAAATTAAAAAGAAAAATAGACGATTTTAAATATATTAAATTAAAAAGAAAAATAGACAATTTGAAATATATGAAAATAAAAAAGAAAGATAGACAATTTTAAATATATGAAAATTAAAAAGAAAGATAGACAATTTGAAATATATGAAAATTAAAAAGAAAGATAGACAATTTTAAATATATGAAAATTCAAAAGAAAGATAAACAATTTTAAATATATTAAAATTCAAAAGAAAAATAGACAACTTTAAATATATGAAAATTAAAAAGAAAAATAGACAATTTTAAATATATGAAAGTTAAAAAGAAAAATAGACAATTTTAAATATATGAAATTAAAAAGAAAGATAGATAATTTTAAATATATGAAATTAAAAAGAAAGATAGATAATTTTAAATATATAAAAATTAAAAAGAAAAATAGACAACTTGAAATATATGAAAATTAAAAAGAAAAATAGACAACTTGAAATATATGAATATTAAAAAGAAAAATAAACAATTTTAAATATATGAAAATTAAAAAGAAAAATAGACAACTTGAAATATATGAATATTAAAAAGAAAAATAAACAATTTTAAATATATTAAATTAAAAAGAAAGATAGACAATTTTAAATATATGAAAGTTAAAAAGAAAAATAGACAACTTGATATATATGAAAGTTAAAAAGACAAATAGATAATTTTAAATATATGAAAATTAAAAAGAAAGATAAACAATTTTAAATATATAAATATTCAAAAGTAAAATAGACAACTTGAAATATTTGAAAATTAAAAAGAAAAATAGACAATTTTAAATATATTAAAATTAAAAAGACAAATAGTTAATTATAAATACATAAAAATATAAAAGAAAAATAGACAATTTTTCTTAAAAATTAATTATAATTAGTTTATGTAAACGAAGAAAGAAAACGTAAACTGGATTCAGACCATTACCCGATTGTGTAGGTTTTAGCATCTCAAATTCACTGGTGTACACTAAAAGAGATGGGATTAACTTCTAAAGTAAAAACTTCATGCCATTTGGCTAAATATTTACTCCTCCAAGTTTGACATCCTGTATCTGTAATGTATCAAGTTACATCCATTGGGTGAAGTTTTTGATTGGCCCAGAGGTCGCCTTTGTTGTAATTGTTGTTGTTGTGTTTATTATAAAAAGGAGAGACTTTAACAGATCGGCACTTGCTTCAGTTTTGACACTTAGCGAATGGTGCAGACTTAATAATTGGCGACGAGGATGAGATCCGAACTCATGCTGGGAAACCCCAATGGATTAGCAATCCATTGCCTTAACCAGTTAAGTTAGTGAATGGTGCAGACTTAATGGTATCAAAGTCAAACTTTACAAACAGGAGGAATATCTGTGAGGCCAAACACTTAAAATAAATATAGAGAAAAGCTTTTTAAAGATATCGAAATGGTAGGTAAGCAATTGAAGAAGAAAACAATGGATATTTTTATTAAGTAAAATTAGATATTACAAAGAGGTCAGAGTTGTAGATTAATGTCAGTTTCAGAGAGATACTACTAACCATTCATGTATGCGGCTTTATATTACAGGAAATCTCATTTGTAAGTGATTTGCAAGATAATAAAAAGATATCAATAGGATATTCATAAGGGTTAAATTAAAATTAGGAGTAGAATAAAACAAAATTACACGTATGAATATGTTAAAACATCGAAAAGGTGGAGGGGGTCCTGTAAATAGTAGGAATATGTATCTAAGGAAATGGATAGAAAAAGGCAGAAAATCCAATAGTCCAATAAAATGGTGGAATTAACAATATAAATTCGAAAAAATTTAGGGTACTAAAGTTTAATCATTTATCAATGGGATAGGATGGGATACACCATCAAGATATCCTAGTTGGTAAGATAAAAAAACAAAACAATCACTATTTAAGTCGAAGAGCATCTAATTATGCATTTAATCCAAATCACAATCTCAAAGGTAGGCATATCTTCAATAAAAGGTTGAGAAAATATGGGGTGAGATAAAATGAATGCACCAATTTCCAGTGTGAAAACTGTATGAAAAGCTGCATTATATATGTGGATCCCTATCTTATATTGCTAGTTGGTGTAGCAAACACAGAAAGAGGAGCCGACAAATTAATAGTAATACATGTGAAGAGAAAGAATAGAAGAAAGTTTAAATTATTTAGACAAAAAGGTAATGTACAGCGATCACAAACCATCAAGTGTTCAAAAGTTCAATATTTGCCAAGAAAAGTGGGGGGAGGGGATGTGTAGAAGCTACGGTACTGTAAAATGGTTATATTTGTACCAGTTTTTTACAGTACAGACAACTGGTCAAAACCTCCTTTTTGTTCAATAAAAGGGTCTTCGTGTTCAATAAGGGCCTATAGGATCTAGTCTTTCTGCCATTTAGGGTTAAACCGAATATTATTATTCCTAAGATGCCAAATATGGGTAGCTAAAGATGTGGACTTAAAGAGGGGTTTATTTCTAAAAGTATATGTATGTCTTGAAATTCTATCTTTGATCAATCCCGCCATGGAGCCTATGTATTGGCCTCGGTAGTAGTAGTAGTAGTAGTAGTAGTAGTAGTAGTAGTAGTAGTAGTAGTAGTAGTATATGACCTATTACTATTATTAAGTTAAACTGTATTAATGTTATTATTATAATCATTATCATTATTATTATTATTATTATTATTACTTCTTCCGCTCTGGTTTGAACCTTGTATTTATGTACATTTGTAATTGACGCTTCTATGTTTACAATAGCCATTCAAAGGGCATAAATCTCTATCCTGACAATTGCATCAAGGGTCAGTAGAGACAGAGTTATAACTTTTCTGGGCTATATCTATAGATATATCTAATTGATAATAATAACAATATTAATAATTATAGGAATAAGAATAACAATATTAATAATTATAAGAATAATAATAACAATATTAATAATTATAGGAAAAATAATAACAATCTATTAATAATGGAGTTTATGTATCTGTCTGTCTGTCTGAAGCCGAAACTCCATTAGAGTAGCATGGTTATTTACTAAAGTCCGCCAGCTTCCTTATATACTGCTAGAAAAACCACCGGAAACACTATGCGCGTTTCTCAATTTACATAATCAATTGCTTATCAACTTCTAAAAAATTACTATTCACAAATATACACTCATGATTGTTCTCTTAAGATTTCCATATATATATATACGCTATTTTGCATGCTAATAATCTTACTTATAAATTATAATTTAGACAGACAGATACATAAACTCCATTATTAATCGATTTCTTTCATTTACATATACACATACATGTACTGCGTTACGAAGTTAACAACGCTGGCTGTTTAATCAGTGGTTTCCTCCCTCCCTCCGGTAATTAAATATGGCGATCTGATTAAACAGCCAGCGTTAATTGGGCGCGTTAAATAAAATGTAAACAACAACGCTGGCATTCACCGTGCTTATTTTTTCATTTTTAAAACCGTTCTAAGTTTGTTTATTTTCTTAATCTTATTAGCCATTATGTTTTAAAACACAAATTCACTGAATCAAATTGTTTAATTAAAATAATAATTGATTTAAAAATTACTATTAAAACACACACACACACATTAAAACGAAATCAGTTTTCCACTTTAGGACCTGCGCTAACTTTTACCCCGTCGTTACTATTTCTCTTGATACTTTTTTGGGGATTGCATTCTTGAAGATGATGATTACTTTAATGTTTAACTGTATTTTATTTTGCTTAACTAATGGAGTTTCAATTCCTTAACTTGGAGTTGCTTCTGGATGATCGTTATGGTGGAACAATAATAGCTACACTAACATTCTGGCAACATTTGAATTTCATCTCAAATATTTCCTATATTATATTAACAACTTTCAATTAGGACGAGTTTTAATCAAAAAATGTCACATTTCTGCTCGCCTATGATTGGCCAGGCTATGAGAGCCTCTGTTTCACCCAATAAGATGGACCTTAAATCCAAACCACAATATAGGTCTTATTTAAAAAATAACATGCCTTAGTATTTGTCAATAAGTATATTTATCAGATATAGCAGGTGCACCCTTGTAATCTTTTTTATTTGCCAACATAACTAATCAAATATCTACTTTTTCTATAGGGTTATAACTGACCCTAAGTTCACTTCTGCTAATCATCCTGAATAGATAATTGCACCTGAGAACTATCTCTACATGTTCTTAGAAGACAATTTACTCAAATAAACCTGCTTTTATTAACTACTAACACGCACACTCAGCATTGCCCGGGAATGAATGAGAACCTGAACTCTATCTTACCATTTTTATTATTTTTATGATTTATATAATTTTCAAATGTCCTATCTTATATAGAAAACAGAGCCCGTTTTGTGATTAATAGATTTTTTACTACAAGCTAAATAATCAAATTTGTTTCGTCAGTCATTTCTGTTAAAACAAAAAAATATTTAATTGATTTTAATATGTAATCCTGATAAATATCTTATTTTATATTAGTCTATAAATAATAGAAGACGGGGTAGTTATTATCCTCACAGTCAGAAGTCCTAATACTGCCACCCAAATCACTGGGTACTAATATAATAACAGACAATTTTTTTGGTTATTACTCTCCATTTTCATCTTTTTTTGTAAGCGGCTGACCAACATTTGACTAGAGAGAGACAGACAGACAGACCGACAGACAGGGGGAAAACAATCTGGTTTATGTATTTAATAACATCATTTTGTGTACGCCCCTGTGGGTCAATCAATTAGCGTGACTGTTGTGAGTTCGAACCTCACCGGGGCATAATTATTTTTCGGACGATTTTGTCCGAAAATGAACGTTGATATTTTAACTTACAATATTAAGCAGATTGGTTAGTTTTGTAATCTACATAATTTACAGAAAAAGGATCCCGGAAACGCCAGGTATCCTTGCTAGTTTAATGTATAAAGTAGAGACGATTTTTCCCCTGTACCTTCTCGGAGAATAGGAAAATAACTACATGCATCACAGGCTACTAAACTCACCACTATACTACACTTATTCACTCGAGCGTGTTTTAGTAAATTTGTTATTACTTTTCTTTACCTAACACTAAATATTACATTTGGCCCACCATCCACGTCTCTCCGAAAAACCAACTCCATAAGGTGGTAGCAAAAACTTTTCTCCCTACCAATTCTGTACTGTCATTCTACTCATCGACACAGGGAACTAATAGACACAGTTTAATTTTCACAAAACACCCAGTTCTTATTTATTATTTGCCTAGTATTAATTAATTTAATTATTTAAAGCAATACGCAAAGACTTAATGACTGCTCCCGTTCACTCCGATGATTTTCCGCGAATATCAGATTACGTTATTTCTAATTCTACCTATGACTTCTACATTTACATTCATTCCGGAATTAACCGAATGAAATTAACGAACACAGTTCCTGCAACATTTATTCATTCAACATGGCACCTACAATTTCTTGATCGAATCGACTTGCTTTTTAATTCAATAAGCGCCAAGATACTGGAAGACCCCGATACATTTACATTTTCAAAATCATACACCTGAAAAAGCATATTATAGAAAACTGGCCCAAATTTATTTACAACATAAACAAAAGACCTACACCGTGTCATTGTTGAACTTCACATTTGGTCGGCAGAAGTTAAACCGTACCAAAGCAAAACTTTCTTTTGTAGGGATAACAACACTTTCTTTTGTAGAGATAGCAAAACTTTCTTTGGTAGGGATAACAAAACTTTCTTTTGTAGGGATAACAACATTTTCTATTGTAGAGATAACAAAACTTTCTTTGGTAGGGATAGCTAAACTTTCTTTTGTAGGGATAACAAAACTTTTTTTTGTAGGGATAACAAAACTTTATTTTGTAGGGATAAAACTTTATTTTGTAGGGATAACAAAACTTTTTTTTGTAGGGATGACAAAACTTTCTTTGGTAGGGATAACAAAACTTTCTTTGGTAGGGATAGCAAAACTTTCTTTTGTAGGGATAACAAAACTTTCTTTTGTAGGGATAACAAAACTTTATTTTGTAGGGATAACAAAACTTTTTTTTGTAGGGATGACAAAACTTTCTTTGGTAGGGATAACAAAACTTTCTTTGGTAGGGATAGCAAAACTTTCTTTTGTAGGGATAACAAAACTTTTTTTTGTAGGGATAGCAAAACTTTATTTTGTAGGGATAACAAAACTTTTTTTTGTAGGGATGACAAAACTTTCTTTGGTAGGGATAACAAAACTTTCTTTGGTAGGGATAGCAAAACTTTCTTTGGTAGGGATAGCAAAACTTTCTTTTGTAGGGATAGCAAAACTTTCTTTTGTAGGGATAACAAAACTTTTTTTTGTAGGGATGACAAAACTTTCTTTGGTAGGGATAACAAAACTTTCTTTGGTAGGGATAGCAAAACTTTCTTTGGTAGGGATAGCAAAACTTTCTTTTGTAGGGATAACAAAACTTTCTTTGGTAGGGATAGCAAAACTTTCTTTTGTAGGAATAACAAGACTTTCTTTGGTAGGGATAACAAGACTTTCTTTGTAGGGATAACAAAACTTTCTTTTGTAGGGATAACAACATTTTCTTTGGTAGGGATAACAAAACTTTCTTTGGTAGGGATAACAAAACTTTCTTTTGTAGAGATAACAAAACTTTCTTTGGTAGGGATAGGAAAACTTTCTTTGGTAGGGATAGCAAAACTTTCTTTTGTAGGAATAGCAAAACTTTCTTTTGTAGTGATAGCAAAACTTTCTTTTGTAGTGATAGCAAAACTTTCTTTTGTAGTGATAACAAAACTTTCTTTTGTAGTGATAGCAAAACTTTCTTTTGTAGTGATAGCAAAACTTTCTTTTGTAGTGATAACAAAACTTTCTTTTGTAGTGATAGCAAAACTTTCTTTTGTAGGGATAGCAAAACTTTCTTTTGTAGGAATAACAAGACTTTCTTTGGTAGGGATAACAAACCTTTCTGATCATCTTGTAGATTAAATTTTGTACCCGCCAGCATTTCTTTAATTATAATTTTTCTTTGTTTTGTAGATGGGACGAGTCCAATTCACAAAGCCTGCCATGATGGAAATCACGTTGCCTTGGAACTTTTGATAGACCATGGAGGAGACATTCATGCACAGGATACCCAATTGCGATCACCTATTCACTGGGCAGTTACTACCCCGCAATTAAAATGCCTACAAGTAGGTTTTGTATATAGAATTAGATATAGAAAACATTTTGATATTGACAAGTGTTACATGAAAGTTTTAACGTTGATTGACACGTGTTACATAAAAGTTTTAACATTGATTGACACATGTTACATAAAAGTTTTAACATTGATTGACACATGTTACATAAAAGTTTTAACATTGATTGACACATGTTACATAAAAGTTTTAACATTGATTGACACATGTTACATAAAAGTTTTAACATTGATTGGCAAGTGTTATATAATAGGTTATACCTTGATTGACAAGTGTTACATAAAAGTTTTAACATTGATTGACACATGTTACATAAAAGTTTTAACATTGATTGACACATGTTACATAAAAGTTTTAACATTGATTGACACATGTTACATAAAAGTTTTAACATTGATTGATACATGTTACATAAAAGTTATAACATTGATTGACAAGTGTTATATAATAGGTTATACCTTGATTGACAAGTGTTACATAAAAGTTTTAATATTGATTGACAAGTGTTACATAAAAGGTTATACGTTGATTGACAAGTGTTACATAAAAGTTTTAACATTGATTGACAAGTGTTACATAAAAGTTTTAACATTGATTGACAAGTGTTACATAAAAGTTTTAACGTTGATTGACAAGTGTTACATAAAGTTTTAACATTGATTGACAAATGTTACATAAAGTTTTAACGTTGATTGACAAGTGTTACATAAAAGTTTTAACATTGATTGACAAGTGTTACATAAAAGTTTTAACATTGATTGACAAGTGTTACATAAAGTTTTAACGTTGATTGACAAATGTTACATAAAGTTTTAACGTTGATTGACAAGTGTTACATAAAGTTTTAACGTTGATTGACAAGTGTTACATAAAGTTTTAACGTTGATTGACAAATGTTACATAAAGTTTTAACGTTGATTGACAAATGTTACATAAAGTTTTAACGTTGATTGACAAGTGTTACATACAAGTTTTAATGTTCTTCTCAGTAATGACAGAATTCTGGTTTGCAGTTGGATACTGAAAAAAATATCCATCCCTGGACAGTTAAAATGAATTCTCTGAACAGAACAGTTTTGCGCCACTTTTGTGCCGTCTTATGAAGATAAAAATCAAGATATGATAATACTAAACCTTATGTCTAGAATCCTTATTCCAATTTATTTTAATGTGAACAAGTGGTTCCAGAAAATTGCCGTTTTAAACCATGAGCCATTTGTTGCACTGAGAGTAAGATTAAAAGGCCAACTTTCTATTCACAGTGGCATTTACTTCTCTTCCTACCATAGGAAGATGTGGCACAAGGCTAAAAAGGTTGGAGATAGGAAACACATCTGGCTCTGAACACATGACAGCCTCGTTGGCATTCCACAGTAGGGGCGCCTCAAGTGATTGGCAATAAACCAACTCTTTCCCAAAGAGAGAAGGTAAAGCTTGGAAGGGTGCATCCTAGGACTGAACAGGACTATACCTCACCCCCTGACAAGACTATACCTCATCCCCTGACAGAACAGGACTATACCTCATCCCCTGACAGAACAGGACTATACCTCATCCCCTGACAGAACAGGATTATACCTCACCTTCTGACAGAACAGGACTATACCTCACCCCCTGACAGAACAGGACTATACCTCACCCTCTGACAGAACAGGATTATACCTCACCTTCTGACAGAACAGGACTATACCTCACCCCCTGACAGGACTATACCTCACTCCCTGACAGAACAGGACTATACCTGACCCCCTGACAGAAGAGCCAGCTGATGCCGCAACCTTCGTCGAGTTGATTGTTGAGGACATATTCTCGATTGGTATGAAACCATCAAACCTTTTAATTCGCGATAGAAGAAAAACAGTTTTTTAATATACTTGTGTCTATATGATCGATGTCTGAAGGTTAACTAATTTGCATATTGCTTTGCAAAAAGACATCTCATTAATTAACCATTGTTTTTTTTCTTTATTTAATGATTGTTTTGATTTTACGATTACTCTGTCTTATTTGCAAATATTTTTTATATTGTGGCTAAAATCTTAGCATTTGAGGGTAAAAAATGTCTTTCTGATCAATCTAATTCTGCGGGTTGCAATTCTTGGTTTCTTTAATTTTCCTGGCCAACGCCAGGACACGGGTCCGGCTAGTTTCAAATAAAAAGAAAAATGTCCGTACTTTCTTGTGCCTCAAAATTTTGATTTGAACACTTCTGCATCTTTTTACATAGTCTAATTTTTTATTTTTTTATTTGGTGATCCCGAGTCATTTAATTTATGTCAACCACTATTTATAGGTGGAACTCATTTGCATGTGAATACCACATTGTTACAGACAACATTATGTTACTAATATTCCCATATTACCTACTCTTTAGGTGGGAGGTTTATTGCCAGTTCCCTCAGGCGGTCTTACCGAGGAATGCTGACAAGTTCAATCCAAAGTTCTCTCTATTTTGGGGAGATGGATTCCCCACTATAAACTGCCGCTATGTCTAACTTGACTACAGTGAAAAGTAGGTATATCTTATAAAGCAAAGGGACTTTCCCCCCTTATTTTTTGTGATTGATAGGTTTTTTAAAACTTTTATTACAAGCTACATGAAAAAAATCTGCTTCGTCAGCGATTTATGCTAAATATCGGCCTGTGGTGTAAATAAAAAAATAAATTTATTAGTCATAAATAAAGGAAGGCAGAGGAGTTCTTACCCTCAGAGTCAGAAGTCTTAATACTACCATGCAAATCACCGGGTACTAATGTGATAACAGACAACTATATTGAGAAAATGAGTGATTTGTCTTTTTTGCTTTCTTTCCCTCCTTTCTTTTGTTGCCTTTGGCTGACTACATTTGATGCTAGAGAAAGAGAAGGAGGAGAGAGAATAAGACAGTCTAGTTTATATATTTAATATTGTCACCATTTCGTAATCCCACCCACACCCCCATGCGTCATTCAGTTAATATGCCATACTTAGAGATAGTTTATGAGTTCAAACCTCACCCGGGGCATAATTATTTTTTATTCTGCTTTTTTTGTCAAAATGAACTTCGGCATTTCAAATTACAATTTCATTAAGCAGATTGTTTACTTTTACTTTTATGTGATTTACGGAAATTAGGACCCTGCGCGACGCTGATCAATCATTATGTACCCCAGCCTCTTGTGACGTCCCCGAAGTTGGTCGTTCCTGGTTTTCGGTTAGTCACTCGGTGTTTGTTTGCAAAAAAGGTTGCTGTACTGATAAAGATCGTCAGTGTTGAAAGGTCCTTCGATTACCACTCTCCCCACATTGTGATTAGATCAAGAGGGTAATCGGCCGGTGCTGATCTCCAAAGTTTGTACCTCTGAGGGGCTAAGGCAATTTCAGGCAAAAAGAATAATGGAAAAATTCGGATGTGTGTTTTTGTAAAAAAATAATTATTAGGATAAAATGTACAAGACTATGTTTGCTCAAAAACTTCTAACTTTTAACGTCTAATGTCTGCTAAGTTTGGGAAGAGTTGGTGTGGCGATGTTAGCCCTAAGTCTAGGGTGCGTCTCCGAATGACGTGGGTTCGATGGGCGAATAAAGTGGAGTTTCCAAGCGTCTGTTACACTTTCCTTATATTGGGAATTAGGTGACTTCGCCCCCTCCTCCAACAGAATTCAATTCAACAACAAAAAAAATATATTTTCATTATCATTACTTTCCATATTGGGAATTTCTAATTCACTTTTATAACTCAGGAATGGTCAAGTGTATGTTTAATCTGCCCCCTTGTCTTCTTCTTCATCTGTTTCCATCTCACACTGTTACCTCAGTGGGAGGGAGGAGATTCTCTGTCCTTCGAAACTCATTCACAGAAAAAAACGGTTTCCATCTCCCACTGTTACCTCAGTAACTCCTCCTCGAAACTTATTCATAGAATGGAAAAATGTATTTCCATCAATCTATAAATACGGGGAATGTCATTCTGCAGACACCTCACCTCCCCCATCATCCCACACTGCCACACAAGGTCGACGATGTATGCGGTCCCTGTAAAACAATTTAATTCTTGTCTCTTTGCAAAATGTATGTTCATGGACGCATGTTATCTTAACCTATGTCCATTCAATGCTGATAATGTCAAGAACTCTATGTCCACTTCTGTGACACAGCAACCACATGGCCTATTTCCTATCTAAATTCTCTTCGGCAGAGAAAATAACATTCCTTCGTGTTTTCTCTTCTCGTCCAAAAAACACCTTTCAATTCTTTTGGCATTAAAAATTTAAGAAAACATTTCACTTTTTATGTTATCTCTGACCAGCCGACTATATCTTCTCGAGTCGCCACTTGACCACCCAACTTGTGCAACATATGAAAGCCAGGTGACCCAGTGGCTGTTGTCATTGCATTATTGGGGACTTTTAATCTCCTCAAAATATCAACAAGAGAAAACCCATTAGACAGTGATGGATGATATCCTCCATAAGTTATTTCTCACTTACCAACTCCCAAGAAAGAAAACGATTCTTTTTTCCTTTATCAGAGATCGGTCTCTCCTCTAGTTAATAACAAAAAATAATTTGGAATTCCCAAAAGCAAAAACAAGGTCCTGAGGTCGAATCAACCCGACGGCCGATCGACAATATTGTCACAATTAACCCTTAAATGCTTTTTGTTTCAAATATGACACATTCCAACAAAATGCCTATTTACTATAATATTTAACGAAAATGTGTCAAACTGCAACTTGTTTCACATCTGCAACGAGCCTGTTGACAACTGTGAGTAGGTATTAGTATGATGTTGCATCAGCATATCTGCTAAATAAGTAATCGGTATCTTCGATGTCACAGGCGAGTGTCATCGGTGTATCATCTTCCTAATTCAAAAGCTTTAACTTTTAAATCTGATCATTATAATGGTAAGTAAAAATTATTTTATGATTCTCTAGTGTATTATGATTATTTAGATGCATATATTGTAGTGTTTTGTTATACATGTAAAATTTTATGCCATTTGTTGCACATTTGTAACATTTTTTTTTGTTCAATAAATTTTTTGTTTTCCCAAAAACTATTTATTCTACTTTATATTACCCCTATGAAACGTTTTTCACTTTTTTCAAACGAATATAAAAAAATAAAGCATTTAAGGGTTGAATTTGTCAATGACAATATTCTGTACAGGCAATTGTCTCAATGGCAATTTTCCACCTGGGAATCTTCCGGCTGACTATTTTCTAACTGTTCTATTCTTGAGCCGTATCTTAAAATCTCACTTTCTAACTTGATACATGATCTTATTCAACCAACCTTTGGTATCTCTCAGCACACACACGCACTTTATTATCTCACACTATTAAGACCACAAGCCACTCGAGGATAAGGTTAACAAGATGGACAGATTGTCAGTTGAATGTAGGAATATTATGAGAAGATTGAAAATGATGAATGTAATGAACAACATTTGATTACTTATGAGGACGATTTGTAACATTGGAATTGAAGACGACCATGTTGTAGCCTACAGGGAAGTAGTCCTGTTTTAATGTGGTCCACAGATGGGGACTTCTTGGAAAGAAACTCTGTCAATGGAAATTCTATTTTATGTTAGGCATTACGCAAAGGAAGAAAGGAAAGTTCTTTGCAATTGTGGTAGAAGATGAGTTCTTGCTGTAAATGTCTTACAAGGAAAATCTAGAAATTGGAGTTCAGTCGAGCACCTTCCATGGAAATAACTAGCACCATCTCTTCCATGAGTAAAGAACTGTAAATTGCGAAGTCGCTTTTGTACATTTTCAGGACAAGAAACGGTGCTTTGAGTGGCACCTCCCCAGATGTGGTAGCAGTATTCCATCTTAGGGTTTATATGTCTCTTATATAGGTAATGTAGTGGATTGCATCAGGAGTCAGGTAATTTCTGGAGTGATGGAATGATCCAACCAGTTTTCTAGCAACCATGGCAACAGATTCCATATAAGTGTTCCATTTTTGCTCTAGAGTGAAAGTCAATTCTATTACACCACGATAATGTTATAAACGTTGTATTTTTTTTTTTATCTTTTCTTTAGAATCTTTTACAAAACAAAGCAGATGTGAGCGCTCGGGACAAAGATGGTCTGACCGCGTGCATGTGGGCCTGCAGGGTGGACCATATCATGCATTTTGAGATGTTGTATAAGGTGTACAGGCAATTATCGAACAATAGAGAGTATGAAACCGACGACAGCGGTCGCACCTGGCTACACTGGGCAGTCCGCAGAACAGAACCTCTGAAATGCTTGCAGGTAAGGTTTTATGGTTCAATTTCCAGACTTGGTTGAAGTCCAGTAGAAACATGGACTTCAGATTTTTTATTTTTGAAGATTAATATTTGAATATGTGTTATATTGATGGAGAACTTCTAACTTTACTTGCTTGGTTTTGGTGATTATTTTGATCATGTTGGCCATATTGGTGTACATGGAAACCACAAAGCCACAAAACACGCACTAGAGTTAAAATCTACATAGTACAGAATTCCCTCCACAGATTCAAAACCAACAATTAACAAATATTAAATATTAAATAGATAAGACAGGAAATGTAGAACTGTTGCATCAACAATAAATTACATGCAATAAAAGAACAAATTGAAGAAATGAATGATGATCCTACTAAAATGACCAGAAAAGAACAAGTGAGATTATGAAGACTCCGTATATCACACACAAATATCACTCATTCTTATCTCAGTGGGAGGGAAGCAGCTCCAATTTGCATACTATGCTAGGAGGCCTATGCGATACGTCATAAATTGATGATTTGTCTGGACTTAAAACAGACTCAACAAAAATATTACAAAGAAACAGACCTGAGGGAGGTACTTCTCCAGATAAATCCAGACAGAAGCTAATGTTTATAACAGAATCTAACAGAGGGTGTAATTTCTACAAACTTTTAAGGGTTGATATGCCGTAAAATAAAACAAACAAAACATGAATAAATATTTGAAGAGAACTTGAAATATTCAATTTTTTATTTTACAAATATGACTGAATTCAGCATTAAATGACCTGTAAAGGGTTGATATGCTGTAAAACAAACAACTAACTAACTTTAATTAATCCAACATTAATGTGGCAACTTCCGTTTCTACATCATTTTAACACATCCACGCCCAAATATTGCAACATATGTATAACTTCTGCTGATTCTGTTGGTCTGGACTTATCTGGTCGAAAGGAAATTCTTTGTGGCTGCACACATGAAAACAGTTGTGTGAAAACATATATAATTTTATTGTATAGAATATTACATCTAACTCTACTGACAGAGAGAGAAAGAGAGAGAGAGATACAGTGTAAAACTATCAAATGTCATGCTCTTACCCCCACCCCTCAGGAAACAGTCATCTGTGACAATTACATCAACATACATCTTGATCATCACTTCTGTCTGTTTTGTCTGTTAAACCTAATTCCCTCGATATAAAATTTACACCCATACATATTTGAAAAAAAACCCAAAAAAAACAGCTCATTTGGCATAATTTTAAAAATGTTCGCTAATGAGCCAGTAGACGTTCAAGTCATACCAAAGACTTAAAAATGGTACTTGATGACCCTTTACTAAACACTCAGCATTATAAGGTAAGGATCAAGGGTAAGTGGTGTGATCTTGGGAAAGGATTGCCACTCTCCCCTATACCTCGGTGTAGTAGCTAATGAAAAGGGAGCCTTCGGGTCGCCCTCGACTATGGCCGAACACTTTATTTACTTTTTTCTTTTTTTACTTATTAATAAACTTCCCACACATCTCATTTGCTTGTTATCTCCGATAATGGACATTTAGTTTCTTGCCTCAGTCAAAGTTTGACACAAGGTCATGCACTTCGACATTATATGCATTTAACAGAGGTTGATTAAAAATGCAGACTAATTTTAAAGATTGATAGAAGGTTTGATGCTTTAAAATTTGTGTATTGTATTTTTTTGTTTTTTACACATTTTTAAAGTTGATTAAAAATGCAGACTAATTTGAAAGATTGATGGAAGGATTGATGCATTAAAAGTTGTGTATTGTATTTTTTGTTTTTTACACATTTTTAAAGTTGATTAAAAATGCAGACTAATTTAAAAGATTGATGGAAGGATTGATGCATTAAAAGTTGTGTATTGTATTTTTGGTTTTTACACATTTTAAAAGTTGATTAAAAATGCAGACTAATTTAAAAGATTGATGGAAGGATTGATGCATTAAAAGTTGTGTATTGTATTTTTTGTTTTTTACACATTTTAAAAGTTGATTAAAAATGCAGACTAATTTAAAAGATTGATAGAAGGATTGATGCATTATAAGTTGTGTATTGTATTTTTTGTTTTTTACACATTTTTAAAGTTGATTAAAAATGCAGACTAATTTGAAAAATGGATAGAAGGATTGATGCATTAAAATTTGTGTATTGTATTTTTTGTTATTTACACATTTTTAAAGTTGATTAAAAATGCAGACTAATTTGAAAGATTGATAGAAGGATTGATGCATTAAAATTTGTGTATTGTATTTTTTGTTTTTTACACATTTTTAAAGTTGATTAAAAATGCAGACTAATTTGAAAGATTGATAGAAGGATTGATGCATTAAAATTTGTGTATTGTATTTTTTGTTTTTTACACATTTTTAAAGTTGATTAAAAATGCAGACTAATTTAAAAGATTGATAGAAGGATTGATGCATTAAAAGTTGTGTATTGTATTTTTTGTTTTTTACACATTTTTAAAGTTGATTAAAAATGCAGACTAATTTAAAAGATTGATGGAAGGATTGATGCATTAAAAGTTGTGTATTGTATTTTTTGTTTTTTACACATTTTTAAAGTTGATTAAAAATGCAGACTAATTTGAAAAATAGATAGAAGGATTGATGCATTAAAAGTTGTGTATTGTATTTTTTGTTTTTTACACATTTTTAAAGTTGATTAAAAATGCAGACTAATTTAAAAGATTGATGGAAGGTTTGATGCATTCAAATTTGTGTATTGTATTTTTTGTTTTTTACACATTTTTAAAGTTGATTAAAAATGCAGACTAATTTGAAAAATGGATAGAAGGATTGATGCATTAAAAGTTGTGTATTGTATTTTTTGTTTTTTACACATTTTTAAAGTTGATTAAAAATGCAGACTAATTTAGAAGATTGATGGAAGGTTTGATGCATTAAAAGTTGTGTATTGTATTTTTTTGTTTTTACACATTTTAAAAGTTGATTAAAAATGCAGACTAATTTGAAAGATTGATGGAAGGTTTGATGCATTAAAATTTGTGTATTGTATTTTTTGTTTTTTACACATTTTTAAAGTTTATTAAAAATGCAGACTAATTTAAAAGATTGATGGAAGGATTGATGCATTAAAAGTTGTGTATTGTATTTTTTGTTTTTTACACATTTTTAAAGTTGATTAAAAATGCAGACTAATTTAAAAGATTGATGGAAGGTTTGATGCATTAAAATTTGTGTATTGTATTTTTTGTTTTTTACACATTTTTAAAGTTGATTAAAAATGCAGACTAATTTAAAAGATTGATGGAAGGATTGATGCATTAAAAGTTGTGTATTGTATTTTTTGTTTTTTACACATTTTAAAAGTTGATTAAAAATGCAGACTAATTTAAAAGATTGATAGAAGGATTGATGCATTATAAGTTGTGTATTGTATTTTTTGTTTTTTACACATTTTTAAAGTTGATTAAAAATGCAGACTAATTTGAAAAATGGATAGAAGGATTGATGCATTAAAAGTTGTGTATTGTATTTTTTGTTATTTACACATTTTTAAAGTTGATTAAAAATGCAGACTAATTTGAAAGATTGATAGAAGGATTGATGCATTAAAATTTGTGTATTGTATTTTTTGTTTTTTACACATTTTTAAAGTTGATTAAAAATGCAGACTAATTTGAAAGATTGATAGAAGGATTGATGCATTAAAATTTGTGTATTGTATTTTTTGTTTTTTACACATTTTTAAAGTTGATTAAAAATGCAGACTAATTTAAAAGATTGATAGAAGGATTGATGCATTAAAAGTTGTGTATTGTATTTTTTGTTTTTTACACATTTTTAAAGTTGATTAAAAATGCAGACTAATTTAAAAGATTGATGGAAGGATTGATGCATTAAAAGTTGTGTATTGTATTTTTTGTTTTTTACACATTTTTAAAGTTGATTAAAAATGCAGACTAATTTAAAAGATTGATGGAAGGATTGATGCATTAAAAGTTGTGTATTGTATTTTTTGTTTTTTACACATTTTTAAAGTTGATTAAAAATGCAGACTAATTTGAAAGATTGATAGAAGGATTGATGCATTAAAAGTTGTGTATTGTATTTTTTGTTTTTACACATTTTTAAAGTTGATTAAAAATGCAGACTAATTTGAAAAATGGATAGAAGGATTGATGCATTAAAAGTTGTGTATTGTATTTTTTGTTTTTTACACATTTTTAAAGTTGATTAAAAATGCAGACTAATTTGAAAAATGGATAGAAGGATTGATGCATTAAAAGTTGTGTATTGTATTTTTTGTTTTTTACACATTTTTAAAGTTTATTAAAAATGCAGACTAATTTGAAAAATGGATAGTAGGATTGATGCATTAAAAGTTGTGTATTGTATTTTTTGTTTTTACACATTTTAAAAGTTGATTAAAAATGCAGACTAATTTAGAAGATTGATGGAAGGTTTGATGCATTAAAAGTTGTGTATTGTATTTTTTTGTTTTTACACATTTTAAAAGTTGATTAAAAATGCAGACTAATTTGAAAGATTGATGGAAGGATTGATGCATTAAAAGTTGTGTATTGTATTTTTTTGTTTTTACACATTTTAAAAGTTGATTAAAAGTGCAGACTAATTTAAAATATTGATAGAAGGATTTATGCTTTAAAATTTGTGTATTGTATTTTTTTGTTTTTACACATTTTAAAAGTTGATTAAAAATGCAGACTAATTTAAAGATTTATAGAAGGATTGATGCTTTAAAATTTGTGTATTGTATTTTTTTTGTTTTTACACATTTTAAAAGTTGATTTAAAATGCAGACTAATTAAAATGAGTGATATAAGGATTGATGCTTTAAAATTTGTGTATTGTATTTTTTTGTTTTTACACATTTTATAAGTGGATTAAAAATTCAGACTAATTTAAAGATTGATAGAAGGATTGATGCTTTAAAATTTGTGCATTGTATTTTTTTTGTTTTTATACATTTTAAAAGTTGATTAAAAATGCAGACTAATTTAAAGATTGATAGAAGGATTGATGCTTTAAAATTTGTGTATTGTATTTTTTTGTTTTTACACATTTTAAAAGTTGATTTAAAATGCAGACTAATTTGAAAGATTGATAGAAGGTTTGATGCATTCAAATTTGTGTATTGTATGTTTTTGTTTTTACACATTTTAAAAGTTGATTAAAAATGCAGACTAATTTGAAAGATTGATAGAAGGATTGATGCATTAAAATTTGTGTATTGTATTTTTTGGTTTTTACACATTTTAAAAGTTTATTAAAAATGCAGACTAATTTGAAAGATTGATAGAAGGATTGATGCATTAAAATTTGTGTATTGTATTTTTTGGTTTTACACATTTTTAAAGTTGATTACAAATGCAGACTAATTTAAAAGATTGATGGAAGGTTTGATGCATTAAAAGTTGTGTATTGTATTTTTTGTTTTTACACATTTTAAAAGTTGATTAAAAATGCAGACTAATTTGAAAGATTGATGGAAGGTTTGACGCATTAAAAGTTGTGTATTGTATTTTTTGTTTTTACACATTTTTAAAGTTGATTAAAAATGCAGACTAATTTGAAAAATGGATAGAAGGATTGATGCATTAAAATTTGTGTATTGTATTTTTTGTTATTTACACATTTTTAAAGTTGATTAAAAATGCAGACTAATTTGAAAGATTGATAGAAGGATTGATGCATTAAAAGATGTGTATTGTATTTTTTGTTTTTTACACATTTTTAAAGTTGATTAAAAATGCAGACTAATTTAAAAGATTGATGGAAGGATTGATGCATTAAAAGTTGTGTATTGTATTTTTTGTTTTTTACACATTTTTAAAGTTGATTAAAAATGCAGACTAATTTGAAAAATAGATAGAAGGATTGATGCATTAAAATTTGTGTATTGTATTTTTTGTTTTTTACACATTTTTAAAGTTGATTAAAAATGCAGACTAATTTGAAAAATTGATAGAAGGATTGATGCATTAAAATTTGTGTATTGTATTTTTTGTTTTTTACACATTTTTAAAGTTGATTAAAAATGCAGACTAATTTGAAAGATTGATAGAAGGATTGATGCATTAAAATTTGTGTATTGTATTTTTTGTTTTTTACACATTTTTAAAGTTGATTAAAAATGCAGACTAATTTGAAAGATTGATAGAAGGATTGATGCATTAAAATTTGTGTATTGTATTTTTTGTTTTTTACACATTTTTAAAGTTGATTAAAAATGCAGACTAATTTAAAAGATTGATAGAAGGATTGATGCATTAAAAGTTGTGTATTGTATTTATTGTTTTTTACACATTTTTAAAGTTGATTAAAAATGCAGACTAATTTAAAAGATTGATGGAAGGATTGATGCATTAAAAGTTGTGTATTGTATTTTTTGTTTTTTACACATTTTTAAAGTTGATTAAAAATGCAGACTAATTTGAAAAATGGATAGAAGGATTGATGCATTAAAAGTTGTGTATTGTATTTTTTGTTTTTTACACATTTTTAAAGTTGATTAAAAATGCAGACTAATTTGAAAAATTGATAGAAGGATTGATGCATTAAAATTTGTGTATTGTATTTTTTGTTTTTTACACATTTTTAAAGTTGATTAAAAATGCAGACTAATTTGAAAGATTGATAGAAGGATTGATGCATTAAAAGTTGTGTATTGTATTTTTTGTTTTTTACACATTTTTAAAGTTGATTAAAAATGCAGACTAATTTGAAAAATGGATAGAAGGATTGATGCATTAAAAGTTGTGTATTGTATTTTTTGTTTTTTACACATTTTAAAAGTTTATTAAAAATGCAGACTAATTTGAAAGATTGATAGAAGGATTGATGCATTAAAAGTTGTGTATTGTATTTTTTGTTTTTTACACATTTTTAAAGTTGATTAAAAATGCAGACTAATTTAAAAGATTGATAGAAGGATTGATGCATTAAAAGTTGTGTATTGTATTTATTGTTTTTTACACATTTTTAAAGTTGATTAAAAATGCAGACTAATTTAAAAGATTGATGGAAGGATTGATGCATTAAAAGTTGTGTATTGTATTTTTTGTTTTTTACACATTTTTAAAGTTGATTAAAAATGCAGACTAATTTGAAAAATGGATAGAAGGATTGATGCATTAAAAGTTGTGTATTGTATTTTTTGTTTTTTACACATTTTTAAAGTTGATTAAAAATGCAGACTAATTTGAAAAATTGATAGAAGGATTGATGCATTAAAATTTGTGTATTGTATTTTTTGTTTTTTACACATTTTTAAAGTTGATTAAAAATGCAGACTAATTTGAAAGATTGATAGAAGGATTGATGCATTAAAAGTTGTGTATTGTATTTTTTGTTTTTTACACATTTTTAAAGTTGATTAAAAATGCAGACTAATTTGAAAAATGGATAGAAGGATTGATGCATTAAAAGTTGTGTATTGTATTTTTTGTTTTTTACACATTTTTAAAGTTTATTAAAAATGCAGACTAATTTGAAAAATGGATAGTAGGATTGATGCATTAAAAGTTGTGTATTGTATTTTTTGTTTTTACACATTTTAAAAGTTGATTAAAAATGCAGACTAATTTAGAAGATTGATGGAAGGTTTGATGCATTAAAAGTTGTGTATTGTATTTTTTTGTTTTTACACATTTTAAAAGTTGATTAAAAATGCAGACTAATTTGAAAGATTGATGGAAGGATTGATGCATTAAAAGTTGTGTATTGTATTTTTTTGTTTTTACACATTTTAAAAGTTGATTAAAAGTGCAGACTAATTTAAAATATTGATAGAAGGATTTATGCTTTAAAATTTGTGTATTGTATTTTTTTGTTTTTACACATTTTAAAAGTTGATTAAAAATGCAGACTAATTTAAAGATTTATAGAAGGATTGATGCTTTAAAATTTGTGTATTGTATTTTTTTTGTTTTTACACATTTTAAAAGTTGATTTAAAATGCAGACTAATTAAAATGAGTGATATAAGGATTGATGCTTTAAAATTTGTGTATTGTATTGTTTTGTTTTTACACATTTTATAAGTTGATTAAAAATTCAGACTAATTTGAAAGATTGATAGAAGGATTGATGCATTAAAATTTGTGTATTGTATTTTTTGGTTTTACACATTTTTAAAGTTGATCACAAATGCAGACTAATTTAAAAGATTGATGGAAGGTTTGATGCATTCAAATTTGTGTATTGTATTTTTTGTTTTTACACATTTTAAAAGTTTATTAAAAATGCAGACTAATTTGAAAGATTGATGGAAGGTTTGATGCATTAAAAGTTGTGTATTGTATTTTTTGTTTTTACACATTTTTAAAGTTGATTAAAAATGCAGACTAATTTGAAAAATGGATAGAAGGATTGATGCATTAAAATTTGTGTATTGTATTTTTTGTTATTTACACATTTTTAAAGTTGATTAAAAATGCAGACTAATTTGAAAGATTGATAGAAGGATTGATGCATTAAAAGATGTGTATTGTATTTTTTGTTTTTTACACATTTTTAAAGTTGATTAAAAATGCAGACTAATTTAAAAGATTGATGGAAGGATTGATGCATTAAAAGTTGTGTATTGTATTTTTTGTTTTTTACACATTTTTAAAGTTGATTAAAAATGCAGACTAATTTGAAAAATAGATAGAAGGATTGATGCATTAAAATTTGTGTATTGTATTTTTTGTTTTTTACACATTTTTAAAGTTGATTAAAAATGCAGACTAATTTGAAAAATTGATAGAAGGATTGATGCATTAAAATTTGTGTATTGTATTTTTTGTTTTTTACACATTTTTAAAGTTGATTAAAAATGCAGACTAATTTGAAAGATTGATAGAAGGATTGATGCATTAAAAGTTGTGTATTGTATTTTTTGTTTTTTACACATTTTTAAAGTTGATTAAAAATGCAGACTAATTTGAAAAATGGATAGAAGGATTGATGCATTAAAAGTTGTGTATTGTATTTTTTGTTTTTTACACATTTTAAAAGTTTATTAAAAATGCAGACTAATTTGAAAAATGGATAGTAGGATTGATGCATTAAAAGTTGTGTATTGTATTTTTTGTTTTTACACATTTTAAAAGTTGATTAAAAATGCAGACTAATTTAGAAGATTGATGGAAGGTTTGATGCATTAAAAGTTGTGTATTGTATTTTTTGTTTTTACACATTTTTAAAGTTGATTAAAAATGCAGATTAATTTGAAAGATTGATGGAAGGATTGATGCATTAAAAGTTGTGTATTGTATTTTTTTGTTTTTACACATTTTAAATATTGATTTAAAATGCAGACTAATTTGAAAGATTGATGGAAGGTTTGATGCATTCAAATTTGTGTATTGTATGTTTTTGTTTTTACACATTTTAAAAGTTGATTAAAAATGCAGACTAATTTAAAGATTGATAGAAGGATTGATGCTTTAAAATTTGTGTATTGTATTTTTTTGTTTTTACACATTTTAAAAGTTGATTAAAAATGCAGACTAATTTAAAAGATTGATAGAAGGATTTATGCTTTAAAATTTGTGTATTGTATTTTTTTGTTTTTACACATTTTAAAAGTTGATTAAAAATGCAGACTAATTTAAAGATTTATAGAAGGATTGATGCTTTAA
This sequence comes from Sepiola atlantica, assembly GCA_963556195.1. Classification (NCBI taxonomy): domain Eukaryota; kingdom Metazoa; phylum Mollusca; class Cephalopoda; order Sepiida; family Sepiolidae; genus Sepiola; species Sepiola atlantica. The sequence goes on from OY744549.1 coordinate 41,685,442, forward strand.
AATTTGTGTATTGTATTTTTTTGTTTTTACACATTTCAAAAGTTGATTTAAAATGCAGACTAATTAAAATGAGTGATATAAGGATTGATGCTTTAAAAGTTGTGTATTGTATTTTTTTGTTTTTACACATTTTATAAGTTGATTAAAAATTCAGACTAATTTAAAGATTGATAGAAGGATTGATGCTTTAAAATTTGTGTATTGTATTTTTTTTGTTTTTATACATTTTAAAAGTTGATTAAAAATGCAGACTAATTTAAAGATTGATAGAAGGATTGATGCTTTAAAATTTGTGTATTGTATTTTTTTGTTTTTACACATTTTTAAAGTTGATTACAAATGCAGACTAATTTAAAAGATTGATAGAAGGATTGATGCTTTAAAATTTGTGTATTGTATTTTTTTGTTTTTACACATTTTAAAAGTTGATTTAAAATGCAGACTAATTTGAAAGATTGATGGAAGGTTTGATGCATTCAAATTTGTGTATTGTATGTTTTTGTTTTTACACATTTTTAAAGTTGATTAAAAATGCAGACTAATTTGAAAGATTGATAGAAGGATTGATGCATTAAAATTTGTGTATTGTATTTTTTGGTTTTTACACATTTTAAAAGTTGATTAAAAATGCAGACTAATTTGAAAGATTGATAGAAGGATTGATGCATTAAAATTTGTGTATTGTATTTTTTGGTTTTACACATTTTTAAAGTTGATTACAAATGCAGACTAATTTAAAAGATTGATGGAAGGTTTGATGCATTAAAAGTTGTGTATTGTATTTTTTGTTTTTACACATTTTTAAAGTTGATTAAAAATGCAGACTAATTTGAAAGATTGATGGAAGGTTTGATGCATTAAAAGTTGTGTATTGTATTTTTTGTTTTTACACATTTTTAAAGTTGATTAAAAATGCAAACTAATTATAAAGATTGATGGAAGGTTTGATGCATTAAAAGTTGTGTATTGTATTTTTGTTTTTACACATTTTAAAAGTTGATTAAAAATGCAGACTAATTTGAAAGATTGGTGGAAGGTTTGATGCATTAAAAGTTGTGTATTGTATTTTTTGTTTTTACACATTTTTAAAGTTGATTAAAAATGCAGACTCATTTGAAAGATTGATGGAAGGTTTGATGCTTTAAAATTTGTGTATTGTATTTTTTGTTTTTACACATTTTAAAAGTTGATTTAAAATGCAGACTAATTTGAAAGATTGATGGAAGGTTTGATGCATTCAAATTTGTGTATTGTATGTTTTTGTTTTTACACATTTTTAAAGTTGATTAAAAATGCAGACTAATTTGAAAGATTGATAGAAGGATTGATGCATTAAAATTTGTGTATTGTATTTTTTGGTTTTTACACATTTTAAAAGTTGATTAAAAATGCAGACTAATTTGAAAGATTGATAGAAGGATTGATGCATTAAAATTTGTGTATTGTATTTTTTGGTTTTACACATTTTTAAAGTTGATTACAAATGCAGACTAATTTAAAAGATTGATGGAAGGTTTGATGCATTAAAAGTTGTGTATTGTATTTTTTGTTTTTACACATTTTTAAAGTTGATTAAAAATGCAGACTAATTTGAAAGATTGATGGAAGGTTTGATGCATTAAAAGTTGTGTATTGTATTTTTTGTTTTTACACATTTTTAAAGTTGATTAAAAATGCAAACTAATTATAAAGATTGATGGAAGGTTTGATGCATTAAAAGTTGTGTATTGTATTTTTGTTTTTACACATTTTAAAAGTTGATTAAAAATGCAGACTAATTTGAAAGATTGGTGGAAGGTTTGATGCATTAAAAGTTGTGTATTGTATTTTTTGTTTTTACACATTTTTAAAGTTGATTAAAAATGCAGACTCATTTGAAAGATTGATGGAAGGTTTGATGCTTTAAAATTTGTGTATTGTATTTTTTGTTTTTAAACATTTTGGTTTCTTTTCTTCTTGTAGCTTTTACTTTCAAGGGATTCAGCAGCCCTAAAAGATGAAGATGGAAAGACTGTTATTCTTGTAGCAGCAGAGCTAGGTAATCATTTTATTTTTTTTTATTTTGTACCAACGGGCCAACCTAGCAGTGCTCATCTGCTATTATACTAAGCGTGAGTCAATCAAGGTTGGTTTCCCAAAGGCTTTTTTCTTATATACTTTAATGATACAAAATACATGCTATAATTTTTTTTTACTAAGGAGTCACCACTTATGAAGACCGAGAGACCACAAGGGTTAATGAGTTTGTCAGATGGCTGATGATTGGTACCGATGGTTGAAATTCGGTAAAATTTGTTTTTTTAAGAGGACGGCTCAACAAGAATTTGTTTACATTTGACTTGAAAACGATTATGTTGTATCTGACTGGGAAACAGCCCCACGGTATTGTGTTTCACAGACGGAAAGAAACTCTGCTCATGGAAGCTCCGTTTAGTTTTAGGTACACAGAGACAGAAAGGGAAATCATTGACAGTGGTTGTAGCTTAACGAGTTTTAGTTGTAAATTAATTTTTTTCAGGAGGGAGCTATAGATTGGAGCTCAGTCGAGTACCTACCATGAAAATAACGATAGAGCAGAGAAAGACTAGTAACATTTCTTCTGTAATAAAGTAGCTGTAGGGAAGAGAAGAGAACATCCTCACACATGATTTTGAAGTCGATTTTGTCAAGGCACAGAAGATTGCACTAAGAGCGCCCCCCCCCCCCCTAGATGTGCCAACAGTACTCCACTTTAGGACGTATTTGACTCTTACACAGGTAGAGGATTGCATCAGGTATGAGATACCTTCTGGAGCAGTAGAATGATCCAATTATTATTCCAGCGACTTTAGCAATGGATTTGATGTAAGTCACAGATGCTTATCAAAGTAAGGGGCTTCATCGAGAGAAGAGCTTTTGTTCTAGGATTTAGTTATGTTTCAAAAAAAATTCTGTTTTAATTGTTCTAATTAGCCATAATTTATAATTAACTGAACAACTTATCCATCTCTCTCTTAGCTATCTATGTATTTATCTCGTCCCCTCTCACTCTATGTTGATTCAACCACTCTCTAATATTTCTTAATGTCTCTGTGAGCATTTAGAGAAAGAGTGACTCTCCGTTTTCAGTGTTGTCATCAAATTTACATATGCATGTCTGTACACATCACAAACGTGAATTAGAGAGAAAAATAATAAGACTCTTCTATATTATCCATAAGGATTATATAGAATTAAAGAGACTTATTACTTTTAGTTATACAAGAAGAATGTCTCAACAGATATGTTAGAGTTTATGAATTTTCGAATGAAATCAAAGCAAAATAAATAGTGGTTGTGGTTATGACCCAACGGGTCCCAGGTATGTCTAGTATATTATGTATAACGCTGAATTTTTGTTGACACTCACATGGACGGCGGTACTTTTTAACTCCCCCCCCCCCCACTTTACGGTCATCAATAATGAAGTTATATATGCATGTGTTTAACCGGGCCCTCCCCCACTTTTTAGGAGAGCCCCCCCCCCCACTTTTATAACTGTCCCGCCGGTCCTGACTCATATTTCCATGGGAATATGCCAGGAGAATTGAAATCAACTGCCTGCCTATGTGGGGTCTCATTTATTACAGTCTCAAACTGCGATATGACCTTCACTAAGCCGAATTTGTCAGTACTTAGTGAATAGTCCTCAGCGACCGGACATTCTGGCTCAGGAGTTGAACACTTGACCAGCATTATTTTCAAGGTTTCAAATGGCACCGGGATGCTGACAGAATTACCCCGCTTACCACTATCTAAATTATCAAGAGCTTCCATTACTCCTACTTTGAATATCTCCATCCTAGAATAATCATCGTCTACAAATTCTAGATCCGTGTTCTCAGGAGACCAACATGCGTACATTTTTTCAGTCAAATCAAACACTGACAACAACTCTTCTTGTGTGTCAGCCGTCGTAGCACGATAAATGGCTTTCGGAAATTGATTCTCAGACTTCAACATGTTCAGATTGAAGATAATTTTATCCATGATAAACATCTTCTCCTCTACAAAGGAAGCTGAACGAAGAAGCGGCTGACATGTTGAGGCGTCTCAAAATGCCAGACCAAACACAAAAAAAATCAAGAAAGCATTTAAAATAACGGCAATTAAATGTCACGCAGAATGGTGTTCGCCAAAATTATAAAAATTCCTTTATAGCTAGCTAAAACAAGTACGCATTAAAAAACTGATGTTTGCATTTGAAACCCAATTAACGGGTAATTATGCAGAATTGAAAGTCCCTATTTACTTATCTCTAAACGAGGGCAAAGTTAAACACAAAGTCGGTTTTAATGTTGGGGAACATTTTCATGATACATGGTGATGTCATAATAGAACCTCTCTCTCTTTCGTTCTCTCTCTCTCTCTCTTTCTTTCTCTCTCTCTCTCTCTTTCTTTCTCTCTCTCTCTCTCTCTCTCTCTGTATTTCTTTCTCATTTAATTATTTACATCATTCGCCCTTTCACCCACCATCTAAAACATACAAACATACACAGTCCTAAGAATTGTCTAAGTTATCGCCCTTGGACTTATTCTGGCCAACATTAGGGAGTGGGAAGTTGAGAAAACTTGTTTAATATTGGTGGATACTTTAGCTATTATAAGTATTACTTAACATATATATTGTTCAGGTGGATCTGGACTTGTGTAAACAGGGTATATTCTAGACAGGAGGTCACGATGAGGTTATTAGATCAACACTGTCAGGAAATAAGCTGATTTTTCAAGAGAATAGGAAGCAATAATAATTAAGTGGTAGTAAATAATTACATAATTGTCAACAAGGAAACAACCCCTTGGGCGATGTAACATATATAGATTTGTGGATAGGGATCACCGCAAAATGGTTGCAATGATAAAACAAAAGCATTTTCTTTTCTTAAAAGGAAGGACGCACTGGATTGGGACAAAAATAAATTACCTCAGAAGTATTTTTCCTTCAGAGTCAAAGAAAACTAAAACTTCATTTAATTTAATTTAATTTGATTTGATTTGATTTGATTTAATTTAAATATTACCACAAAGTAGAGGGATAATTAAATGTAAGCTTTGAAATAATCTAATAATCCAACTGCAAATTAGATGGCTGTGAAAAGCGGGAGGAAAGTTTTTTATTAAAACCCTTTTTCTAAAAT